>QANU01047209.1:175902-242079 GCA_003254905.1 Nissolia schottii | reverse complement strand
CACAGACCACCACCAACCACCGTTGAACGGCGGTTGACCATTGCTTACCTCTGCTGACTGGCGGCCAACCTGCACTCGGCTGGTGTCCAATCGGCAACTGGCCGACATCCAACCATCGTCGGTGCTAGACCACTGTCGATCAACACTGAGCCATAGTCAATTGATGCCGGCCCACTATCACCAATGTCGAACCACTTGTCATCAATGCCAAATCGCCGCCATTGACGACATTTTACCATCGGTCATTGTTAGACCACTGCCAACGTTGGATGATTGTCGTTGGCACTGGACCATCGCTGTCGGCATCGGACTGCCGGCACCAGCGTGGAACCACAGTCACTGAAGCCAAACCATTGTTGGTCAATGTTAAACTACCTCTGACATATATAATTTTGTCATAAGTATTTTTTTTAAAAAAATATATTGTATTCCTTAAAATGTTGCTAATAATTCAATTTGCAACCTAACACCTTCAAACCATATTTTAGAAAAGCTTTTTCTAGAAATAACGTTATTGAGAATAGTATGACATGGAATGAAACCTGAAGAGTTGGATGTGGGTGGCCTGAGTCCTATGTATATAATTCCATAATTGAGTATTTTATATTATTAGATTCAAATAATGTATTTTTATTATATTGGAAAAGATAACATGATATTCGATTTTAGGAAGATTTGTTTGAAAACTGAACTTGTTTATATTTCGGAAAGATTTAAAAAAGATTTGTTTGAAATTCATTTTGATAAGATGATATTGGAATTTGAACATATTTCCACGTAAATAGAGGAATCGAGAAATTGGTTTGATGCAGAAATAAAATGGTAAGGTAATTAGGCGAAATAAGTTGAAGAATAATAAAAGAAATAAGTTACCCGTTCCTTGTCATTACGGTGAAGAATCTTGATTGAATGATGACAGCAAGGGGCATGAAATGGTTGGTAGAAACAAGAACTAGTTTGGAAGGGGAGGGGAGGGGAGGGGAGCAGCATGTTTCGGAAAAGAGACTCAGAGAGCGGAGATGGAGGGCCCCTATATATATCCCACGATGCTGGAGAGCCCACAGTTACGGTGGTCCTTCATACGGAAGGTGTACTGTACATCACCTTGCCCGTCGCGGTGGCATCCGTGGTTGTCTTCGTTGGCCCTTGTTCGTGGGTTCTCTACATTCTCCCTTTTATAAGTCAGCCAGCGCCATCTCCTTTCTTTTCTTCTATCAGCCTTGTGCCCGCTTTACTACTGTCCTCAATCTCTTGCTCCTCTTCATCTTCACCGTTACTCTTGCTTTTGCCGTTGGACTCACCTGTGCCTTTACTAGCGGTAATTCCTTCAGCCTTCTTATTCGGAGCATTGCCGGTTCTTCTGCTCTTGGGCCTCATCCAGGTGAGGTGTGGTTATGCTTTTCATTTGTACTCTTGCTTGTAATCTTCTATTCTATGTGCCTTGCAGATTCTTGTATCCACTTGGTAAGCTGTCAGTGGTGATCTATGGCTGCCTGCCTGGCCTCCATTATATTCTGTGCCTACATCGTATGTATACGACACAGACAACCTCATCAAAGACTATATCTGGGCCTCCGTCTCCTTGTATCTATCTAGACATCATCAACCTCTTCCTTTGATCTCTTCTTACTGTTTTTAGAGCTGCTGATTGATTGCATTTCAGCAGCATGTTTGGCAAATGGTTGCTTTAAACTGACTTTTCTAGATTCGCTTTGTTTCGCGTTTGGATTCTCTATGCTGTTCCAGAGGCAATTAAGATAAATTCTAGATCCATATGGCTTTCTTTTGTTGTTGGGCTACCTGCTACCGATTGTATCTTATCTTTGAATATTCTCCCCATAGTTTGCCCACCTGATTGACTGACAATGTATAGGAACAACGATGATTCTTTTCCCTAGTGGAGCCAAGACAAAAAATACAACTCTTGTGATTCTACAAACATCAGACAGCAGATGATATTTTCTTACTCCACTTGAGCCCTTTCCATAGATATGATTGCTTGTGGTTAAACACATCTGCAAACTACATATTAGTAAATATACCTTGAATCAAGTTCAGTAGTCAGCACTACCTAGTGACTCTATTTCTACTAACTAGTAATTACTAGTATAAGATGCAGAGTTCACTTCCCAAATCTGTTTTGCCTTTCAGCAATGAAACACACCAAAACATCGTTAATTTTAGTGCACGATCAAATAATAATTTATAAACTAAGAAAACTCCAAAAACGTAGTACATGGATTAACCTAGGTCGTCTCTAAGGAAACAATTTCCAAACCAATTATAATTACAATTAAAAAGGGGATTTGAATTGATGAATATAAATAAAAAGAAAGCAAAATGAAAGTAAGTTAATAATGATAAAAAGCAATATCCTGCATACAGCTTTTCTAGATCAATGATTAATTGTCATTGGTTCCTAATTAATTATTCATAAGGGGATATTGTTTATTAGTTGAAATCTTTAACTAATACGCAATTCACCTAAGAGACTATGATCGTCAATCCCCTAAGCATTTATTAATATATTAATTAAAACTAAAATCTCAAGCATTTAAAACCCATATCAATTATGTCCCAATTGCACAGCCTAATTAAATTTAATTAGTTCCCAAAAAATTCCCAAATCCTAAATCAATAAATCCTACAATCGTCAATATCTATCAGCCTAGAATTAACCCTAACCAATAACATGCAATCACTATATTATTAATCACAGGCAGAACAAATCATGAATAAACATCAAGCACAAGGCCTCGGTTTTAATCCTAATCTAGAGTTACCGCATGCAAGATATTAAGAAAATTACCCCTCCATTGATGAAGGATAAAGGCTCATAATAAATAAATAGAAGAAAAGAATGGAAAATAATAGAGAATTAAAGTAACAAAACCTTAATACAATTTACGGAAGAAATTGCACAAATAGTTGGGAGCTTGCGTTGTCAATGCGAGTGCTCCAACAATCCTTGAAGAATTAATAATTAAGCACTACTAACATAAACCTAAAGTGCATGAAATAAAAGGGAAAAGTGTAGAAAATAAAAGTAGAGACTGAGGATGAAGTTCTCTCCAAGTTGTTGAGAGAGGATGTCTATTTGTAGAGGATTAGCACAAAGTGTGAGTAAATCAAGCACTTTTAGCACAACAGTCAGTAAAATTGCGATAACTTCGGCTACAGATATCGGATTGAGGTGATTCAAATCTCTAATTAAAGCTAAGAGATAGATCTACAACTTTGTAGTTGAGGTCAAATCGAGATTCAATCTTCATACTGGCGCAAAATCTGAGGCAATGTCAGCGTTAAAAATCCTGACCAAATCTTTTTGAATTTGAATTCAATCTTGCATTTATTGGTCCAAATCTTCTCTTCAAATCTCTTTTTTAAAATTTATATCTTATCAAATCTCCTTTAAATTTTCATTGATCCTCTTGACAATTTATTTTCTGCAATTAAAATAGAAAACTAGAAAAAGAACAAAAAAAATCTACATATTAAATTCTAAGATAAAAATAGTGCTTAAAATTGCATTTTTCTTAATTTCTCACAAAAAAATAATAATGTGCAAAACATATTAATTAAACATTAAAATTATACATTTTTAGTGTGCAATGTTCAATTATATAATAATAAAATAGGATACAAAATCTACTTATCAAACCAACTATGGAGAGAATCCTTGAAACCCCTCGAGTCCATATATCATATTCGCGTTGATTTCTGCACTCAAACTCCACCATCCCCCTCGCGCCTGTCTTCAATCCAAAGTACCGTCCCTTCTCAAAATCACCGAAAAGATGTGCTGGTAAATCCGTGCACACATCTGCAAATTCAAGATCACAAAGAATTGAGTTTCTCTTGTTATGGTTAGGATCCCTATAGAAGCAAAAGTAAAGTTGTGAAGCTTATGGCAGCTTACTCTTTTTCTTCTTAATGGTTCCGACAACATGTTTGCTCTTCATTTTCAGCATCACCTGAAATGTTTGCAAGCCGCGTGATGAACTGAAAGGTAAGGTAGGCAATCCCATCTGCTTTGAGTTCTTAAGATGAAAAAACAAAGAAAGATTACCTGGCCTGTTCGATGTATATAAACAGAAACTATTTTCCAGTGAAGATCACCTGCAGTTACCATCAAAATGGAGTTTAATGATTTTCCCGATGAAAGAAAGATTTAGTGCTAATAGCAGCATTTGTACCTTTGCGGGTGCGTTTGAGTAATTCACTGCTCTTAGCAAGGAGCTCTTGGCTGCAGACACCTAGCTATTTTTCTCCATTCAGAATTTCCCCACTTTCACTGGTGCTGGAGTTGCTGTTATCCGTAGTAGTACCTTTACCACATACTCCAATCGAGTCACTGCAGCAACATTCCACACCTCCTTCAATGCTCTAGCTTTCGAGGCTGCTGCCCCTCGTAGAGCTGCATATATACATCACATGCCAATATAAGGAGAAGAAAATCACATTAATAAAATAAATAACCAACATGAACACGAGACACATTTTATCCTTATGGAATTGAGGGACTCATTAAATCATTAAAGTGAGTATTACGACTCATCTCCACTTTAGTAGTCTAATGGTAAAAACATTCATTTTACCTTCTAAAGTAAGATTCTCACTCTGAAAGATCTTTTCTCATAAAGAATTGTAGAACTGAGAACACTAAATAATCTACAAAAGCCATTGTCTATGATTAAGTCAATAATAACATTTTCATCATGCAAGAACTCTACCTGTTGCAGCTGCAGCAGTAAGAGTAGTGATATCATCGTGAGAGCGGACATTAACGGCTGAGCTAACCAGAGAGGCAAGGTGGTCTCTCTCAGCTCCCATTGCCTCAGCAGCCTCAACGCACTGTGCTGCAACCAACGTGGCTGCAGAGGCCACGGCCATGTCAGTCTTAGCCATCCTCTGATCCTTGCTTGGTGCAGCTGTTGTGGCCGCAATGGCAGCTACAGCAGCAGCCACTGCAGCCACCGAAATGGTGGCATGCAACTGTGCATTGTGGGCGCTGTTCTCTTCTTTCTTCTTTTCTCTTCTGTTCTTCAACCATCTCCCCACAGTCTTAGGCCCAGAGCAGGCCGTGCCGTTGCCAATGGCAGCACTGCCTCGTCCACCACCGATGAATAACGGGTGAATGGAATTGTTTTGTCTGAAAAAAAACTGCAAATACATTGATAAGGCTAATTTGTTGAAAGAGTACTGTTAAATATTTGTCAGCCAAGATTCAAAGGTTTGGTAAATCAGAGGAGTAAAAATTATCTACCATTCTAATAGTTGAAAATAAGACACATCATTCTCTGTCTCAAAATTCTCACAACAAAATTTACTTGTTTAATATTTTTGTTCTTACACCAACTTTGAGTAGTTTCAAATTCAGCTTATTGTTATGATTTATTTATTTTGGTATAAGCTTCTGGTATGGTTGTGGTTGTGCTTGTATTGATTTCACATTAAGAACTGTTTCAACTTTGATGCCAAAAGAACATAGCATGGAGAGCTGTTGTCACTAGTAACAGGCATGTCCTTTCCTCACCATATGTGTTAAAGTACATTATTTTATTATTAAAATTAAAGTGGTGTGATATTTGATATGTTCAAAGGCTCGCTGCTGTGAGGTGAGATAGTCTACCCGATGTTAATGGTGACACTTGCTGTACACGTGTCACCCACTCACATTTAATTAACAAGAAGACAATTAATTGTAAGAATTACTAGTACTAGCAAATTGATAGAGCGAGCTTAGTAAAAAGTATTAGTAGTCTATAGGTACCTACCTCTCTAGCGGTCAAGGACAAACTGGGAGGTAGCTGCAGAGAACAAATGGTTCTTGTTGGACACAGTAGTTGTTAAGAGTGATAATAACTCCTCGGAGTCAGTTTCTTCAGGAATGGAGCCCGCCACAAGAATTGCTGTTGGAAGGCACATGCATGGAGGAGGAGGAGGAGGAGGTGCAAGCTCTTTAACTTTATTATTTGCTTTAGTGCTTTTCTTTTCTTCTATATTTGCTACAGAAAGAATAACAACTCCTCATGCAAATTTGCAAACCCGGTCAGTTGCGCAATGTGACACTTGTAGCCAGACTACCCAAAGCGTGAATGTTACTCTAATTGATATGTGAATCCAAAGCTTTGTGTGAAAGGACAAGCACAACTCGGAGTCTCGAACCTACCCTTCCCCCACAAGATCGCTTGTACATGAATTAGCCAGCATAAATTAATCAATATATTGAAACAGTAGAGGTTAGGGATAAAGGGTAAAATAAAATATATATATATATATATATATATATATATATTTAATACATTGCATTGTTTTGGTATGTGAATCCAATTTAGGAAAAGGAGCTCTGATCCATGTTTTGAATGACAGAACTCTTTAACAATTAAGATTGATCTATCCATCGCCAGAAAGACACTTAAATTTCCAAATCCCCCATAATTTTAGAAGCCTATCAGGGAGGACTTAAAATATAATGGTAGGTTTTACAAACTATAAAAGTCATTAGAGATATTTGGCAAGTAAGAGATAGTAATGTCTTAGTAAAGGCTCTGATTTCTTCATATACTTGAGTTCAGTGTGAAGCATGACTTACATGTCTCCTCCTTCACAATAGCCAATGACAATACATACTACAAAACAACCCTGGAAGTGAAGATACCAGCTTTGCCAATTTTAGTGTCATAAACCAGTCAAAATTATAAACCCGAATAATGGCCCCTACTACCATTGATAGAGTGACATTGCTGGAAATATTAACAAAATTAAGTTCATTGAAACAAAAAGTAATAGTAACAGATGCACACATGATGTGACACAATTCATTGCAGCGACAAATATGGTGAAGCTATTTACAATAACAATAACGATAATCAGAACGATATAATGCAGAAGATTTTCTTGGTGACCCTACCCTCACATTGTGGCAACAAGCCTAACAAATTCCCATACGGTAGAGCTTGAAGGTTTTGCATTTTCACGGTACACATAAATATCTGTAAAGGATGCATGAAAAGCCCTACCCAATTAATTAACTTTCTTTAATTTTTGATTGCCAATACTGGTCACCTCGTTAGTTTGTAGGCATTCATAACAGTGAGGTGAAGTTGTATTAAGCTTAACTAGTAGCTCCAAGGAAACACATAAGATCTTCATGTCAAGTTCACTCAGTATTCATGTAATTTTATCTTTAAAGGAAACAGATTTTAGTCCCGTAAGAGTTTTACCTTGCTTAGAAATAGAGTCTAAATAATCTTTACAATATTAAAGAAAGAAACTCTCATCTCTTGAGCTAGCTTTTGGGTTGAGCTAAACCGCTCATTTTTAAAGAAGTACTATGTCATTCTAATCTATGGTTATATTAAGCTTAATATATCATAGGAACCATGAGATTTTCTTTTTAAATTATTTATTTATTTTTTGTTTATAACAAAAGGGCTCGAACCAACCCACAGGAATGGCAAGTCAAAGCTTAAGATCAAAGTTTGTAGGTACAAGAGCATCTATAGGTCACAAAAAAAAAAAAAACCACTATACTAAGATCAAAGCTATACAAAAAGCACCCTGCAAGGAAAGAAAAAAAAAAAAAGTTAATCAAAACTAATGCGGTGACAATCACACATCAATTAGATCAATTATTGAGATATTATTGGCTGCTCTATTTTGGGACTGTATATATTACATTGATTGCCTTTTAGGATAGAATATTTTGGTTAATATGGCAACATAATCTCTGGCCGCATATCGTGGGTTAACTTAATTAGTTTTGGCCTGTGATTTGTATATATGTTTGTTTGTGGTTCAGAAGGAATAAGACAACACAGTTTTGATATACAATATATTTTAGCAGCCGAATTGGAGGATAGGTGGACAATTCAATCCATGATTGTGTCATGGATTCTAAACACGATGGAACCAACTCTGCAATCCACAGTGGCATATGTTGAAAATGTATAAACGTTGTGTAAAGACATCAAAGAACGATTTTCAGTTGCAAACGGGCCGAGAATTGACAAGATGCAAACAGGATGATTAATTGAGCATGGTGGCTTATTATGGAAAGCTCAAGAGTCTCTAGGAAGAACTGACAAACTATGAGCAAATAAATACCCAGGTGTACATGCGGCAGATGCAAATGCGGAATCACAGCCAAACTCGAGAAACCAAGAGAAGATCCACCAGTTCTTGACAACACAAGTTATGGGACGGTGCGATCAAACATTATTCTGGCAACAGACCCCTTGCCTTCCATGAATCGTGTGTATGTAATGCTAGTGCAAGAAGAACAAGTGAAAAATATTGCTCAGTCCAAGGAAAAGAGAGGTAATGGAACAGCATTGTCAATATGACTGCAATTGAATTTATTTATTGATTTATAATATATTCATTTTAATACTTTTTTTATTATTAACATTGACATATTTTGAGTTGTCACCCTCCCTTTCACTTAATTAAATGGTTACTTCTTTTCTTTCCTGCACACAAAAGTTTAGGCCAATGTGCCTAAGGAAAAATCTAATAGTACATCTCACTCCACCAAACACATTGATAAACATCATTTGACTAAAAGAAACTCATACCCTCTCATTCAATTTGTTAAGTCGTTACTTCTTTTCTTCCATGCCCACAAAAGTGCATAACCAATTGTGTCAAAGGAAAAACTCAATAGTACATCTCATCTCACCCAACAAACTCATAAATATCAAATAAAATATACACGTCAAATTCGACCAAAAAATAAACAAAACCCAAATAAAAAAAATACAATGCAGACAAAGAGCACATCAACGGAAAATGGGTAAGGCGAGGGATTGACGTCAGTGACGGCTTTTGGTGGACGGGTAGCAAGGGAACAAGCCCCCACCCTTCTCTTGAGCGGCCTCCTCTGCACCGCAATGATAGAAAGTTATATAAATTGAATTCTATATTTTCTTAAAAATATTCAATTTTAAATGAGAAAATGGAGAATGACATAATAAATTTTAAATGATAAGCAATATTTATTAGTTTAGGGTTGTACGGTGAATTTCAAATGAATTTATAAATTGGTTTAGGGTGAATTCTATATGGATTTATACCTTAGGTTCTTGTCTATACCCACCCACAATGATAGGGTTGTAGGTTCCTTCATATTTGGTTTAGGGGAGTATGACTTAGTTTTCTCTTGTGACTATTTTAATTTACTTTGTTAAGACATTGCTTACTTTGCAATTAATGTGCGTCTTAATGTTTGCAAACTATATCTTTCAATATCTAGAATAAAAAATAAAATGGATAATTGTATTTAAATATTTTATCTTTCTCAGGTCTCACAAGTGAAATTATACAGCTCATGTTATAGACATCACACTTAGCACAGTTGTTACAGTTTTGAGATTGGGGCTTATTTGTTTTTGCCCCAATGAATATTTTTATTCAAAGATTTTGTCTTTTTCAAGTAACAAAGAACCTTACTATGACTCTTACAAGAGAAATTATACTGGTCAAATTATAGGCATCATACTTAATCAACTCCTTTAGGACCAAATATTTTAAACAAAATATAAACTCAATGAGGGATGATGTAGCTCGCTGAATCTCTATGATAGAGAACTAGATTACCGAGTTCCAACATCAGCATTATCACGATGGTTTCGCTAAAGGGAGCCATAGTTTTGTCGAATAATTTGAGGCCATAATTTGTTGTTATCATAATTGTAAATATCCACCAATTTTCCCAGAAATGAAATATTCGCCATTCGGGCTTGGCGAATGCCAAGACCATCATCCGCCACAAGCTTAGTAACTGTTTCTTAAGCAACAAGGTGGATATCCTTATTCTCATGATTCTTCCAAAGGAAATTCCTCCTTATTCTATCAGTATCATTACAAATATCCTGTGGGATCCAAGTAGTTTGGAAATTATGAACAGGCATAGAAGATAACACTGCCTTCGCAAGCATAACACAACCCACTTTATTTAAAAGATTACCCTTCCAACTGTTCAAGCGAGACCTCATCTTACCAACAATAAATTGAAATTCTTCACGCTTGGTCTGTCCTTGTATTAGGGGAAAAGCCAAATATTTCCCCAAGTTGGGAGCGAAAGGGATAGCAGAAATAGATACAAGTTTCTCTTCTTCTTCTTCTTCTTCTTCTTCTTCTTGTTGTCGAGAGAGATTGTGAGACACCATAGCTAAAGATTCCCCCACATTAACCTTTAAACCAAAAATAGCTTCAAAATCAGCTAGAACACTCATCACCAATCTAAGTTGTGATGCCTTGGCCTTAATTAATAAAAAGATATCATCTGCAAAAAAATAAGTGAGAAATTTCAATGCCACTTATCACAATCAAAACAGGTTTTCACTCATCATGGTCAACCTTGTCCAAAATCATCATAGATAATTTTTCCATGGGGAAATAGGATCACCCTGCCTGAGCTTCGATTAGGCTTGAAATACTCTAATCAGTTGTCATTCCAAACAACAGAGAGATTAGATGACGTAACTAAAAACATGATGAGGTTGATAATGTATAGGCAAAGGAAATCCAAATTCGTGTAACATACTCTCCAAAAAAAGCCCAATCCACACTCCCATATGCCTTGTAAAGATCAATTTTTAAAGCAACATTACCTCTCTTCTTCTTGGATGAATGCATATGATGGATAATCTCCTAGGCAATCACAATATTGTCAGGAATACTCCTTCTAGGAATGAAGTTATTTTGGAAAGGCCGAACACCCTCATGAGAAACGACCTATCCTATTAACAAGGACTTTAGTGATAATTTTGTACACCACATTACACAAACTTAATGGCCGAAAATGGGAGAACTAAGTTGGAGAGTCAACTTGGGAATGAGCACAATAAGCGACTCTGCTAAGAAGTCATCGAAAGAACCAGAGAGAAAAGCATTTGTAACAAGGTGCCACATATTAGGGTCCTTTGCTATTGCAATATAATTGTCACGTGCCCCTCACTTGGGTCCCACTTTTGATTTTTTATTCCCCTGTATCATAGAATCCTTTCCTTTTTTGGCTGTTTGATTAGATCGCACGTTGTTATTTCTTTGTGGGCCCCATACACAGATTGATTATGTTTAGTATCTTTCCTATTTTTGTGCTAACGATGGCGAGATTTTTTCTTATTTGAAACAATATCCCATGATTCTTCCTCCTCATTAATATTCCCCTTATTTCCTTCCGTAAAATTTCCTTTAAAAAATTGTCCCCATAATTGTCTCCTTAAATCTAGGCAGTATCCGCAATTTCCATAACGGATATAGATTTGAAAGGATTTTGTGGCTCATAGTTGTCAATTGTACGCGATTCCAACACCTATTATTCTAGTGTCATTGTTTCATGCATGCCCCCTACTTTCATCCGAGTTAACGGCCACTGGAGAGCTAGGACAATTCCTCTCAATATGGTCATAATAGCCACATTTTTTACAAATGATCATGTAGAGATTCTTGTACTCAACATCATGCCAATGGTCATGAACCCAAACATGCTTAACAACCAACAACGCAAGATCCACCTCAACGTAAACTCTAGCAAACCTTGCCTTCTCAACTGTTTTGGTAGCAAGATCTACCTTGATAGGTTTTCCAATACTAGTTGCAAGAAACTAGCTTGATCATCTTTATAACAAAGCGGATTAAGCCCCGAGAACTGAATCCAAACCACAGCACTTCCGAAGCATTTCTCATAAGGATTAAAGGATTCCAACCAAGTTTTCACTACAAGGTATCTATCATTGATCATCCACGACCCTCCAACAATAGCTTTCTCACGATCCTCTGCAAGGTCAAATTTCACCAAAAAATAACCATTATGTACAATCAGCACATCATAACCTACTCTCAGATGCCAAAGACTCTTCAACTTGGCCTTCAGAATATGATTGCTAACATACCCATGAAACACACCAAAACGTTGTTAATTTCAATGCGCAATCAAATAATAATTTATAAACTAAGAAAATCCCAAAAACGCTAATGGCTAAGTAAGGTCGTCTCTAACGAAGCAATTTCTAAGCCAATTATAGTTACAATTATTGGGGGTTGAATTGATTGAATTTAAATAAAAAGAAATCAAACAAAAGTATAGCAACAATAAATGAAAGCAATATCCTGCATACAACTTTTCTAGATTCAAAAATTTATTTTCATCGGTTTAATTATTCATAAATGGGATGTTGTTGTTAGTTGAAATCTCTAACTAACATGCAATTCACTTAAGAGACTACGATCGTCAATCCCCAAGCATTAATTATACAACCTAATTAGATCTAAGTAGTTTTCCCAAAAATTTCCCAAATTCTAAATCAATAAATCCTACAATCGTCAAGATTTGTCAACCTAGAAGTAACCCTAACCAATAACATGCAATTGCTATATTACTAATTAGGGGTGGAACAAATCATGAATAAACATTAAGTACAATAACCTCTAATTAATCCTAATCTAGAGTTATCGCATGCAAAATATTAAGAAAACTACCCCTCCATGGATAGAGGATAAAAACGCACAATAAATAAATTAAAGAGAAAAGAAGAACAGATATGAAAATAAATGTAAAACCTAAATTAATAACAGAAAAGACGAGACAAATTCGCGAAGGAACTCGTGCACGATTGCAAGAGCTCCAACAATCTTTGAACGAGGCAATACTAATAATGCATCACTAACATATATCGTAAGATGCTGGAAAAATAAAGGAAAAACTATAGAAAACCTAATTCTAAGAGGTAGCTATTCAAAAGTGTATGAAGTGTGTAGTTCTCCCAATTGTGTTCACCCTATGTCTATTTATAACCTTTTGGAATCACAAAATAGGGTTTTGGGCCCCTGCGATCGTGTCTCGTGCGAGTTGGATTGTGTCTCGCGCGAGACACCCTTACTGAGTCATATTTCTCACTATCTGTTTACAACGTCTCGTGCGAGATGAGTTAATGTCTCGCACGAGATGCCTTCTAGAATCCAAATCCTTACTTTTTGTGTTCTATGTCTCGCGCAAGATGAAGTCACTCTCGTGCGAGATATCTTCCAGAATATCAATTTGACTATTTTCTTCCATTCCTTGCTCATTTTGCTCCCCTTCTTGCACCAACACTCAATTACCTGTGATTCTAACAAATCAAACACAAGATGTTAAATGCATAGGTTACTCGAGACAATTAAAAATCATTTAAAAACGATGCTTAAACTATAGTTTTCTCAATTATGTTCATAAAAGGACAATTATGTGAATCTTATTAATTAGCCATTAAAATCACATAATTCTAGGCTGTAATGCTCAATTTTAAAATATAAAAATGTCTGATAAAATCCCTTTATCAAGCCACCCAAAAGCTTAACAACCAATGCATCCTTCCATGGGCGAGATAGTGCCTCAATCATGCCATAGGGTGCAAACAACCACCATCTTTCCATTCCATACGAGCCTTATTCAAAGCCACAAAGTCCTCCTCCACCACAAAGGATGTCTTCGGTGCCCCACCCATCAACATATCTCTGAAGGAGATTCGTTTACCCTGGCCATTACCCAAGCCACTCAAAACTCCATCTCCAACCACCTTATCCATTAGCCTCCCATGATCATCTTGTGCACACCCACCTGCTCTCTCCCCTTTATCTCCCTCATTCTCACTAGAAGCCTTAACGTGTTTCTCCTTTTCTCCTTCTATCTCTCCTTCCTCCATTTTGCAACAAGGTTATGTCAAGTATTTGATGGTGCTAAGGTTGACGTAGGTGATGGTCTGCCACGTGTATAAATCCATCACGAAAATTTCTCATGTGAATGTTGTCGAATTGTGATGAAAATTTTGAATTTGGGGATAAAAGTTTACTAGTTTTGCTCGCTAGAAATGTTCGATTAGGACTAACTTAACCTATGTGTAAATATGACAGGGATTAATAGAGATTTTGTTTTGTGTTAAAGGTAAAGTTGATCCATTAGTAATTTGACATAGGCCAAATTGAACATTTGCTTGAAAAAGGCTAGAATATCTTTTTGGTAGTCTAATTATACTCATTTAATCAATTTAATTATGTATTTTTTTAAAAATTCAATTTAGTACTCTATTTGTAAATTGTCAATCACTTTACTCCTGTAAGTTCTCTAGTTCTTCCACTAACAGTTGATGTTGACGTGACAATTAACGGTGTTGATGTGACCGTTAGGTATCTAAATTGATGTCGTTCTAGCACTTGAAATGAAAAAAAAAAAGTTGAGGTATTGAGCCAAAACGTCATTTTGGATTTTCTTTTTTCTTTGTGTTACCCAAAACGATGTCGTTTAGGCTTCTCAATACCATAAGACAAAAAAAAATCGTTCTTTTTTCTTTCTTGTGTCAAAATGACGTCATTTTGGTCACTAATAATCATATCAAAACTTTTCTTTTGTATAAGAATTAGGGGATTAACGGAGTATTAAATTGACCAATGGTTTACCGATAGAAAACCAAATTGATTTTAAAAAAAAATATAAGATCAAATAGAATAAATGAGTATAATTAAAAGATTAAAATGATATTTTAACAAAATAATAATAATAATAATAACAATACTGTACATTTATATAAAGAGGATTGGAGAAAATAACATACTCTTAGTACACAAACTTTTTTTTTATTTATCAAAAATAACCTTAACAATTTTTTAGGCAATTTATTTTTTAAACAAATACACTCTTTTCACTTTTTTATTATTTTAAAAGTTATTAACATTCTTGTTTCTCTTGTTTTTTTTTGTCGGTCAAGGGCATTCTAATACTAATACTAACAAGGCCAAGGATCCCATGTGCCTAGTGTGTTTCAAGCACACTTAGTGCATCTGCCTATTATTTACATTTTTGCCACCGCATTCACTTTACTCTCTCAAAGTTGGCATTGCACAGATACCCCTATACCTTTTTCATTTGTAAAAGAGAATCTCAAACCAAATATTTGACCCAAGAATAATTCTATCACCGGGACAAAAAATATTTGACAACGATTATAGTCGGCGCTTTACATATTTTTTCCAATAAAAAAAAGGGAGTGGTAATTTGCACCCAAAAATTTATTAGATAATATAATAGTTTTTTATATGTTTTTCAAGAGTTTAAATTTTATATAGTACTAATTAATATTGTAAAATAAATTTATATATTCAACTAGTAAATATAGGACAGTGCCAAATTGTTGTGGCTCCATACGAATGAATTAGGAGAAATTATAATCATTTTTTACGAGAAATTAAATATTATTTATAATTATTTTGAGTAAGATATTAGACATATTCACTCATTATTTACTATAAAATGAGATTTAATATGGTATGAGTCCTGTCGAAATTTTATTTGATGGTAGATCAAGTGAGTTGACACTATGTCTTATTTAAAATAAATTTAAGTAACATAATTTGTATTCAACAATCTTTAAATAATAACACTTATAAAAATGTAAAATGTTTCATGATAAGGTCTAATATAAACCTCATATATTTGTGAGTACAATTATGTTAGAGACTTGATGATATTTAAATATCAATACAATCTTTACCTATTGAGCTAACTTTTGGGGTTGAGTTAGATTACTTATTTATTAAAAAATTATCTAAAATATCATCAATTACCACAATAACTTGACTCATTAATTAGATCATGTTTCATATTCCTAAGATAGGTTGTCAAAATCACAGGTACAAGGATCACATTATTTTGTTTGAGATCCTCCTTTGCAAACAAAAAAGGTACAAGGGCATGTGTGCAATTCCAACATTGAGAGAGTGAAATGAATACGGTGGCAAAAACGTAAATAATAGGCCGATGCACTAAGTGTGGTTGAACACCCTAGGCACATGGGATCCTTGCCCTAGTAGCAAAATGGGCATTTAGGACAAGAAAGAACGACCAAAGACAAAGATCGTATGTTGCTCGATTTGGCCATTGCAGAGTGACTTTCAACTTCACTTCACTTTACTCCTCCCTCCTTTGACGCTGCTACTTGCTACTGCGGCAACGGAGAATCAATTACTCCTTTTGGACTTGAATTGAATGGAACCACTCCAGGAGAATCCAATTGACGCGACCAAAAAGAAGAAGAAGAAGAAGACCAAGAAGTTGAAGAAGCGCAAACAGGTGACCCTTGTTCCTGTTGAGCCCAGAACCAGTGAGACCGATTGGTGGGACTCTTTCTGGCACAAAAACTCCACTGCCCCTGGTAGGCACCTTCCCAAAGTTTCAAACTTTAACCTCATCACCTTCTGTTGTAGGGGGGAAAGGAAACCCCTTTTCATTTCATCAAGTTTTTTTCTGTGCTGTTATCACTTTTGTCAATGAGGTAAACCCTCCCAAATGTATATATATAGACACATCAATTTTGTCCTTTACTTGATGGCCATTATATACTATGAATGGCTAAACCAATGTCAAATATTTTTGAAAGACTAATCTGATATTCTGCATATTTCTCGAGGACCAATTTAAGCAGTTACTCTCAATTGTCAACAGTTCTCATGTTCATGTCTAGTAGGAGTTTGTAAAGAAAAAAAAAAGGAACTTTCAGCATGGTGATTTTCTTCCCACACCCCATTCTTCAAGGGCAATGATGTATTTTACTTTTTCTTTTTTACAATTGTTTTTTGATTTGATGGTCTTGTGGATGTGATTGATGATCCTAACCTGCAGGATACTCCGTACCTGCTGATGAGGCTGAAGGGTTTAAGTATTTCTTTAGGGTGTCAAAGACTACTTTTGAGTACATATGTTCTCTTGTTAGGGAGGATCTCATATCTAGGCCTCCATCAGGGCTCATCAACATAGAGGGAAGGCTCCTCAGTGTTGAGAAGCAGGTTGCCATTGCCCTTAGGAGGTTGGCATCTGGGGAATCTCAAGTCTCGGTTGGAGCTGCCTTTGGGGTAGGGCAGTCAACAGTTTCTCAGGTGACTTGGAGGTTCATCGAAGCGCTGGAGGAACGTGCCAGACACCATCTTGGTTGGCCGGAATTAACAAGATTGCAAGAGATCAAGCTTGGTTTTGAGGCGTCCTACGGGATGCCTGATTGCTGCGGAGCCATTGATGCAACCCACGTCATGATGACCCTTCCTGCCGTGCAAACCTCAGACGATTGGTGTGACCTAGAAAAGAATTACAGCATGTTGTTGCAGGGAATTGTTGATCATGAGATGAGATTCATCGATCTCATCACAGGTTTGCCCGGGGGCATGACGTTTTCCAGGTTGTTGAAGTGTTCAGCATTTTTCAAGCTCGCTGAGAGTGGGGAGCGCTTGAATGGAAATGTAAGAACCTCAAGTGGAGGGGATAAGATAAGAGAGTACATAGTAGGCGGGTACAGTTATCCTCTTCTTCCATGGCTTATGACTCCTTATGAAACCGCCAATGGCATATCTGATTCACAGTCCAATTTCAATCACAAACATGGGGCTGCAAGGTTGCTTGCAGTGAGGGCATTCTCACTGTTGAAGGGAAGTTGGAGAATCCTTAGTAAGGTTATGTGGAGACCGGATAAGAGGAAACTTCCCAGCATCATCTTGACATGTTGTTTGCTTCATAATATAATCATCGACTGCAGAGACACCTTGAATCCAGATGTTACCTTGTCTGGTCACCATGATTCGGGATATCGAGAACAGCATTGCAAGCAAATTGATCCAGCAGGGAGGACCATGCGAGAAAATTTGGCCAAGCATTTACAACATGGTAGGCAGTTGCATGGTAATTCTAGTGTGTAGAATTTGTCTTAGAGCCCAAGGCCTATTTTTTTGTTTTATGGGAGTTTGGGTTTAAGAAAAGTTTCTTAATTCCCTTTTATTTGGTGATTGTAATTTGTTTTGAAATTATTGTTAAGAAATATTGCTGAGCCATCGTATTGCAGCTTTATGAATCTTAAATGCAAGAGGCAGTCTCTTCTGTCTTTTTGCAATTTATGCTGAAAGGAAAGAATCTTAAAATGCAATAAAAAACAAATCTTACGCACTTGTTAATAAAACCAAAAAAGAACTGAGATGGATTAGGATTAGTCAGCAAGTGATGGCAAAAATTCCATCCTACCCTCTTCTTCAGAGAATGAACTTGACATAACATATACAGCAGGAAAAGTTCTAGTGTCTTGAACCATCTCTCTAGACTACAAAAGAAAATTTACAAACAGGAAAGTTAATGTCTAAAATATCTAATGTTAACTATGCTTAAAATCTTGCCAACTCAATCTCCCTTAGTTGGAGGTTGCATGCATGCACAAAAGGGTGCTTTCTTCTTCTTTTGGTACTTGATTCTTGCCCCACCATACAGATAATCTCGCAAAAGCACTCTTGAATTTTGATCGTCAATCACAGTTTTCCCTTTGCCTTCCTTTTCATCATTCAACTTCAGGAGCAAAAACCGTAGTCTTTGCACCTCCAACTCCAGCCGCCCTATTTTTTCAGATACTCTCCGAGCCTGTCCTGAAACTTTCCTCCTTCTGACATTTCCACCCTCATCTGAATCTATTGAGGATTTCCCAGCTGAGGACAAGTTAGCCTCTTCTACATTCTTGACTAACTTGCGGTTGGTATCAAACAACTTTGTGATGGCCTCCTGAGCAGCTTCTAGCTGGCCTTTCACAGTGTCATACTCAACACCTTTTCCCTTTGTGCTCTTCTCAGCAATTTCCATCCTGTTCTTCAAATCTTGTACAGTGATTTCAAGGTTTGTCAACTTCTGAGCATCAGAATCAAGTCTTTCTAAAATCTTCCTCCTGTTGCCTTCATCATGTGGCTGTGTCAAACTTCTTGGGATCTCTAATTTGTCCACACTGATCAGCTCCTTTTCAGCCCAGGAATGTAGTAAAGGATATTTGTTTTTCGGTTCCTTGGTCGCTCCCTGTTGATGGTAGCCAGCAGGTGCAGCAGCCATCTTCTGCGAGTTGCCAACTTTTAGGCCAATGGTGCCATCCTTATTAGCAGTTTCCCACAACTCGAGCATTTGGTCATCAGACTCAAGAGTTCCTCTCCTACTTATCCCATGTGATGAACATTCAGACATTTGATCAAGCATGATGTCTTTTGGCAGAACTTCAATCTCTGCTACAGCAGGGATATCTGACACTGATTTCCTTGTCTTCTGTTCACTGCTGGGGGGACGATGCTCCATTTGAGTAACATGCTTACTTGATTTAATATTTCCTAGGCACCTGCTGGTTTCAGGTTTTAACTCTTGAATCTCTCTCATTTCATCCTTAGGGTTGAAACTTTCATTCATCTGTTTAACAGCCATTTCAATTGCATTGATCCTTTTCTGCATGTCTTGGAAATCTGTAAGTGCATCCGGTACCATAGCATCCTGATCTTCACCTGTTTGTGGTCCCCTTTCAGTGTACCGCTGATTCGCCACATTCTTAACCTGGAAATGATCATATACACAAACTTAGATTATATCTATGAAAAATGCAATAATTCTGGTTCCAATTTTATCATAAATGACTTCCCATAAAGATACAAGGATGCAGAAATCACCATTTCGACAAAGTTCTCAAGCATTACAATACTGAAAAGTAGTTTCTTACATGACATCCGAGATTTCAGGAATAATTCAATTATCATTTTTTTTATTCACATAGATTTGGAACTCCACATATCCCGCAACCTCCTCCAAGCCCCCCAAAAGAGAGAGAGAGTGAGAACCCTACTGGCACAGCCAAATACAGATAATGTGGTAATACCTTTGATTCTCTGTAGTCATGAGGTTTTGCATGTACAAGAGTATGCATCTCCAAGGACGTTATACAATCATTGAAAGCACTAACAGCTGGGACATAGGCGGCCAACTGGCCATGTAGTCTTCCATTTTCACCTTCCAACTCATTAACTCTTTCTTTCAGCTTTTCACTTTCGATGACTTTAGAGTTGCTTTGGAGTTTGAGATTCTCACATGCTGCAGCTAGCTCACGGACCTTCCCTTCAAGTAATGTCTCATTGGCAGCAGAAATCTGCAGTCCAGTGTAGAGGGTGGCAGCCTGAGTTTCCCATTGTTCAATCTCGTTCGTTCCCTTTTGTAGTTCATGACTGAGCTCCTCCTCCCTCAGTTTAGTTTCTCCAAGTTCTTGGTGCAGGTGCCTCATTTCAGCTTCCAACTTCTGGTTCACTTCACAAAGGCATCCAAGCTCTTCATTTTGGCAATCCTTGTCTGAGGATAATTTTAAAATTTGGCAAGCTTGGTCTTCAAGTATCAACCTGGCCTCGTCATACTTAATCTTCAGATCTTCCACCATTCTTTGCAATTCTGTTTTCTCATCATGTAAAGCACTAAACATCTCTGCTGCTTTCAAAATCTCATTTTCCTTTTGAGACAACAATTCCTTTCCAATCCTAATCTGACAATTTAATTGATCATTGACAGATTCAACTAGTTTTAGTTCAGTGTTTGACATTACAAACGACTGTTTAAGATTTGAATTTTCAATCTGTACATCTTCAAACTTTCTGACCATAATTTTTACTCTATCCTCGAGGTTGGTATTTACTAAACAAAGTCTATCAAGATCTTCACTCACCTCTTTAAGTGCCAGGAGGTTTTCAAAGACAATGTTCTGATAAACCAGAGAAATATTAGATTGAGCTATTGTCTCCTGAATCATCATGCAGATTTCTTCTTCCAAGATACTTTTCTCTTCACCCAAATTTAGAAATCTTCTCATCAAGGAATTTTTCTCTTCAAATGTTTTGTAACTTTTTTCCTGTATGTTTATGTTAGCCTCTTCCAAGTCTGATAGCTGTTTGCATAGATTCTCCATTTGAGTTGTCATTACTTGCATTTTCTCTTCTCCCTTGCTTATTGTCAATTTCAATTCCTGATTCTTCTCCAGTATCTTTTGGACTTCTGTTTGCAGTGCCAAGAACTGCTTAGATTGGGTCCTCAACTCCTCATCAAGGGCATCTCTTTCTGTCACAAGATTTTCTGCCTTTAATTTCAATTTCCCAAGGAATGTAACAAGAACTGAATTCTCAATCACCACTTGCTGGCTTTTGTTAGAAACTGTTACAAAGGAGTTATGTGTCTCCTGAAGTTTGCCATGTATATGGTTCAGAAGCTCCTGACCTTCAATCATATCTTCACACAAATGCTCGCTGTAATTGTCAATGGTCTTTAACACCTGAAGCAGCCCAATCCTTAGTATCTTAATTTTCTCCGACATCGAGTTCACATCGACCTGCTTTTGAACATTATCACTCTCCAATTTAGATATCAATCTATCGGACGTTTTGGACGCCTCCAAGAGTCTCTGACACTCAACTAGAAGGGAAAATTTCTTTTGCTCCAAGTCCATGATACATTTCTGCAAGATGAAAATTTCCATTTGAGAATGTACAGCTCTGTCTAGTTCCTTGTCATATTCCACTCTCCAGTGATTTGAATCTTCTTGTAGAATATGAATTTGCAATTCCTTTTCAGCCAAGTGACCTTCATTCAATTGCACAACTCTGGAATGCTCTTCTCTCTCAGCATATAAGGAAACCAGCAGCTCTTCCACTTTTTGAAGTGAGGACTCTCTTTCTGCTTTTAGATCCAAATGCTGTAGTACCAATTCACTGTGTTGTTTCTCGAGATCTTCCAGTGTTTGATGAGTGATGTTCAATTGCGAAACTAAGGTTTCTTTCTCAGAGGCGAGACTGTACTTCTCATGGTCAAGTGACTGGCAAGAGTCTTCTAAGATCTTTGACTTGACCCTTAATCCTTCCAGCTCAGCATTCACATCAAATAGTGAGCTTTCTAAAAGGTGGTTTTTTTCTGAGAGCTTCTCCAATTTTTCAGCTGTAGTTCGTAATTGAGAAAACAAGGTGGCCTTGTCAGATGCAAGAGTGGAATTCTCCCCAAGCAAAGATTGGCAAGTTTCTTCCAATACCTTTACCTTTCCTCTGATTCTCTCCAGCTCAGCATTCAAATTTGAAAGGGAAATCTCCAAAACAGCATTTTTCTCCAAAAGTTTCTCCATGATTTCCAGTTTTCCCAGAAGAGATGCTTTCTCAACTTGGTTTGCCTTGCATGTCTCCTTCAGCTTTGAGTTCTCATCTTGCACTTTCTTCACAGATGTGGCAAAGTGCAGTGGGTCTAAGCCAGTTGACCCGACCTCATCCATAATGGATTCATGTCTTTCATTTACATCATTAAGTTCCTCTTTAAGACAATAAATTTCTTGCTGAAGAGCATCTCTTTGAGCTACTCGCAGTCCAACCTCCTGTTCAAGTTTCTCTATCTTCTCCCTCAGGTTTAATATCTCATCCTGCAAATGTGTTATAGACATAGATGAAGACAAGTTGAGTTCATTTAGAATGTTGTTTTTCTCCTTGACCCAGTGAACTTCATCCTCTAAAGCTTGCTTACGGGATTCCATATTCTCCAGAATTTCAACCTTATTTTGAACCTCTGCAGCAAGAGATCTAAGCTCTTCCTGGGAATTAGAATGCAAATTCTGAAGAGTCTGGAAAGCAGTTTCAGCCTCAATAAATCGCAGCCGCTCCTCTTGTATGCAAGTCCAAAGTCTACCCAATTCCTTCTGCTTCTCGATAAGTTCTTCACTTTTAGAACCCATCTTCTGTGTTAAAGACTGCAATTTGGATTGCAGAGTCCGGTTTGATGTCTCCAGGAGAAGACATTGCTGTTCAGAACTTTGTAGCTTTTTGACCTCATCGTCTATCTTGCATTTTAGCTTATGCACCTCTGCTTCGGCACATGAGAGTTTATGCTCCAAACTGGAAATTATCTCCAAGCATTGCTGATAACGAAGAGCTGCATCTTCATTCTCTTCAGTAAGTTCATCAATTTCTAACTTCAAGGCCTCAATTTCATTTTTAGCTATATTAGCTTGCTCATTGATTCTCCTTGCATTATCCTCAGCTTGTGCTAATCTCTCCTCAAGTTTTGACAATGTCTCCAAGGACTGGTTGTATTGAACAAGGGCAGCTTCCTTTTCAGCTTCTACTCTAGCAAGGTCATGCTTTACGAGTTCAGCCTCAGTTTCAGCCCTTGTAGCTCGTTCATTAAGTTTGGTTACATCCTTATGAGCAGAAGAGTCGTTCTTCTCCAGATTAGATATTTTCTCCAAGCACTGCTGGTACTGACAAAGACTAGCCTCTCTTTCAGCCTGCAATTCAGTAAGGGCCCCCTTCAAGGTTTGGACTTCGGCTTGAGCTTTGCTTGCTTGTTCGTCGAGTCCTTGAGAATTCTCTCTGGCACGAGACACTTCTGATTCCAGATTAGACAATCTCTCCAAACTCTGCTGGTACTGAAGCAAGCCGGCTTCCTTTTCGCTTTCTAGCTTACCACGGGCTTTCTTTAAGAACTGAGCCTTATTATCATTATCATGGCTTCCATTGTTTATCCCATTAGTCTCCTCTGTGTTGAGAAAATTGAGCCCCCTTCGAGCACGCCCTTCTAGATACTTGGCATGACTCGCATGTTCTCCTGACAGGAAGAGATCGTTGAGCTGTTTCAAACCCTCTCTGCTTACAGCAGCCCCATTTCTTTTGATGGCAAGGAAACGAGTAGAAGCATTCTTTTGTGGTTCTTCCAGGTCAGTAAATGGATGTGAATGGCGGCGAGGCATCGCTGGCGTGTGCGGTTCAGTCTCTGCAGAAGAAACTGAAGGTAAATCATCAGTCAGTACCAGAGGGACTTGATTAGGAAATGCTTCAGCCATGGTATGATGGGCATGGCGTATTACTCCAGTTGCGTGGTCATATCTCTCAGCCAATGCCCGGTATGCCCGGTAAAATTCTTCAACCAACTTCATAAGCTCCGGGCGTTTCTTATAGTACATTTCTGCCCTCTTAGCAAAGGAATCTGCATCTTCTTCAATAAGCTTAATCATTTGCTTCACCTTGACATCCATGTCTGTTCATGAGGAGATACAATTGTGATAAATTCAAATATGTTTAGAGGGCACCAAATGGATGTTAACAGAAATTTTTCAATTTTCATCAAGAATTATTGCCACGCCTCTTCCAAGTGACTACGGAAATAATTATCACAGCAAGAAGCGATATGTCCTAAACAGACACAACAGAACTGATCTTTTATTATACGAAGAAAATAATTTCATTCAACATATACACCCCAGACCAAAAATATGTATAAAAATGCACGTGTAATTTTGATGAAATGCCACCTTATTTAAATCAGAATATATCCTTGTTGCTGGACGTTCCCAAAGGATGAAATGTGACTTGACATTCACAAAAGATTTATGAAAAATACTTCCAATGCCCAGTCCAACAACCTCATTTTACTGCTTTAGCAACAAATGTTCTAAAATTATATTTTATAAGGCCTCATAGCAATATCAGTAGTCATGTATGATAGCAAAGAAATAATATATATATATATATATATATATATATATATATATTTAAAAGGGAAAATTGAGCAATTAGATTTTGTTTTCAATTCAGAATAGCACTTCTTTCCCCGTATTCTTCAGAAGAAAAAAAAATGGTGCAATTTAATCTCCAAAATAATAAGTATGCCAACGTCTTTAACAGTTTGCTACCCAAGAGAGAAAGAAGGCATTACCTGTGAGATTTTCTTGGAGCCATTTGGAGTTTTTGGGGCTAATGTGGCTGTCCCACCACCATGAATACATTCTCTTAGAATCAGCATGGGACAGAGCAGCAGCCATCACTTCAGCCAAAAACACCACCAACACCTTTGTCCTCTCTCTGATGTTGAAACAACACTTAATCCGTCAAGTAAACAAAAAATCATACTTTCGGAACCTATATAACTCTCTTGTGCTGCTTGTATATGGTCATTGATATAAACAAAAACGAAAGGAATGCAAAAAAATTTCACTTTCAGATAAATCATGAAAGGAAAGGTAAATAATCAGAAACAACACAGAAAGAAGTGAATATATAGTTGAACCGTTTTGTTCCAATAGTGAACGCACAAAAGTCTGGTACGCCAGAGTTTGAACTTATCCAAAAAAAAATGCAATTAAAACAACTGAAAATCCAAACAAAAAAAAAAACAGAATTTGCCCTGTAAACAAGAGCATAAATTTGTATGCGTTAAAATTTTCTTTTACAAGAAAAAACAATCTGTTCTCAATTTTTTTTTTAATTATATGATCACTTATGAGCGTGAGATAGGCAAAAATATAATTAAAACCACATGATCAATTCAAAACAAGAGATCAATACTTAATAACTCCAACATAAAGCTCATAATTCAGATGAAGAAAACTCACCAAAGAACAAAAAATAAATTAGAACTTCAGCGTCCAAACAGCACCGGCGGCATCAAACAACTTCACCTGTTTAGATCTCTATGTTGTGTTTGTGTGCAATGTTGTTTCTGTGCTTGTTTCTCTCTCCTTTCCTCTTCTTTGCTTTGCTTTGCTTTTTATGCAGTGTAGTTTGGTGGTGGTACTGTCCTAAGCATCTCTCATAACTGTTATTAAAGTGGGAAAGCAAAACAAAAAAATAACAAAGTTGGCTGAGCCAAAAGAAAATAAATAAATAAAGAGTTTAATTGGTCCGGAATGATTTGATTGATGCATAACAATTAAATTCATAAAGAAAACCATTAACAAAACAAACAACTTAATTTGCATGCACAATCAAGGCGAATTGGTAAAATAATTTAGAATCCGATACGTAGATTAGTCACATTCAACGCCTCAGTTTAGAACAGTGGAATTAGACACGGAGATTGTGGTAGAAGTAACTGGAATGGAAAAGGATTGGGATTCTCATGTTCTTGTTATTACCAGAGAGAATGAGACATGTTTATAATAGTAGGTCCCCTTTAATTTATAATAAAAAAAAATGAGTTTTGTACATCACTTTTGTTACATCAATTTAACACTACATTCCATATGCACATTTTTTCTTTTTATTCACCCTTCCTCACGCACGCTACTCTTCTTCTTTTCTTGTTATTTTTTTTCCTATCCTCCTCCTTCTTTTTCGTTTTTATATTTATTACAAACCTCTTTTTCTTTCAATTTTTTGGTTCATTTTTTTTATTTATCATGCACGCTGTCTTGATATAATTTTTTTTCATTTTTTTCTTCACAAAATATTATGAATTTTAAAGTTTTCATTTCTTTTAAAAAATTTGTGCATATATAAAAAAATTTGTAAATGTGAGCATCAAAAATTTCTTTTTTGTTGTCATTTTTGTTTTCGTTTTTATGTCTGTGATAGTATTCTTTTTTGTTGTTAAATTGTTTGTGCATGAATGTAAAAGATTTAAAAGTTTGAGCACATGAACACCAAAGTTTTCTTCTTCATCTTCATCTTTGTTTTCATTTTCTTTTCCATCATATTTTTTGTTTTTAGTTGTTTAAAAGTTTGTGCACGTGTCTAAAAAAATTTATGCATTATAGTTTAAAAGTTTGTGCACATGAGTATTTTTTTTGTTAAAAAGTATGTGTGCTTTAGTTCAAAAGTTTGTGCATTTATTTTAAAATATTTATATATAACAACGAGTGAGTGTATACACTTAGAGTGTAAGTGAGAAGCAGAAGAGAGAATATGACAGTTATTTTTCGCTATTTAATATGTCACAAATTTAATTTAATTTAATTATAAATATAAAAAATATTTATGCATGTGTGTAAAAAAATTTATGTGTATGTATAAAAGTTTATAACTTAATATGACTATTATATTATTTATATGTCATACAGTAATTATACGATGATAGCAAAAATAATATATACTTAACATTACTCTTTTAAAAAATGCTCCACATGTAAAAGTATATTTACACTTGTCAATTTTTCTCGCAATATATAAAATAGGTCGCCACATTTCTGTCGATTTTATTCGGAATAATAATAACTATAGTTTTTCTTTTTACGTGAATAATAATTCTACTTCCCGTTGTTGCAATGGGGATACATTGGGTGGGTGAAGACTGAAAAGTGAAAAAGCAACACTGTAATAATTGTGCCAGAGTAAAGGTGTACACAAATGAACATATGTCATGCGCTCCCACAGTTAATCCTGCAATTTCTGAAAATGTTACGGAGCCAAAATTTTTGACATAAATTAGGATTTTTTTATTAAAAAATAAAACATTTAAAATACTCCATTTCCATAATAAATAGTTTGTAAAGTTGTTTTTAAAATGATTTTTAAAAAAAAAATATTTTGTGTATAGTCAAATTACATCTACATGTATATACACCTTCTAATTATACATAATTAATGATCATTATACGTATAACGTATAGTTTCTAAAATTATAAAAAACGCGCTCTCAATCCCAAACTCATTTCCATTATCGTTTTTCCTCATCGTCATCCTCCTCATCCTCTCATGCTCGTTCTGTTATCTTTATTCTCATCATCCTCTCATCATCGTCATCCTCCTCATCTTCATCTCCATATCATGTGAAAGTTGATTAAAATGGAATTAAGATGATAAAATGTTGATTTTATTTTAAAATGGATGAGATCCACCTTTAATAATGGTGGTTTACTTGTTACACATGTTTGAGTGGACAATTACTTGTGAACATAAGCGTGTAATGTTTGTGTTTGACCCCAATAGACTTTCTTCTCCACCGCCACCCTCGACTCCCTCGCATTATCCACCTTTGACGGGTTTACTCAAGGCCTACTTGTCAAAATTTGACAAAGGTTGCTAGGGTTTACAGTTAAATTGTGAAAGTGTCGAAGCATGGCTTCGAGGATGAGGCAAAATACCTCTCATTTATTAGTGAGGATCCTTTGAACACCCAAAGACCCAATGTTAGACGACAAAGAATAGAAGTGTAGAGGTAATGGATTCAAGTGATCGAAAAACAAAGATTGCGACTGTTCAAAAATGAAGACGAAGGTTGTTTGAAACTACGGGTGTATGTTGAACGATTCAAGTCAAATTTTTCGGGAAAACCCACCCAACCAACCAACCTAACAAAAGGTTGGGCGAGTTGAGTTGTGTGATTTTGAATGAGGTGACCTACCTCAAGTTGATTCATTGGGTTGTTGGGGTGAGTCGAGCAGGTTGACAAATGATCAAAGTATTTTTTTTAGAGTTTTTAGCCATTATTTAGGAGTTTTTGGGGCTTTTTTTTTGCTTTTAGAAGTTTTTTTTCTTCCTTTTTTTGGGTGCAGGATTTTGACCTATTTAGTTACACAACATTGTTGGTAATGTAGATTGCGCAGATAATTCACATTACCTCTAAATTGGTAATATGGATTACTTCCACGAGGGTGTCTATGTAGATTACCATTAGTCATATAATCGTTCAACTTCTGTTCTTACAAGAATACCCTAACCTACCAACACAAACACCTCTTTCCATTACTACTAACCACTACACCATTGATGTTGCTGCCACCATTGTCACAACCACTGCCACCACCCACCACAACAACCGCTATCACCCATCATCACACCATTGTTACCATCACCACCACCACTATCATCATCACAACTAATGCCACCACTGCCACTGTTGTTGTTGCTCCATCACCACCATCACAATTACCCACCGCCACACCACCACTACCACTACAACTACCGTCACCATAACCACAACAATCATACCACCTACCACCACCACCCCGGTCGCAACCACCGCCACCATCTACCATCCTCTACCACCAAAACCACTACCACCACCTACCACTCACCATTAGTGTCATCATCAACACCATACTACTGCCGCCACCACCATCGCTATCACTAACATCATTGCCACCACTGCTGCCATCACCTCTTCTACCACAGCCACAATTGCAACTCATCAATCGATTTTTTTATTTGTATTTTATTATTATTTGAAGGGTATATTATGGTCAAATGTGCATATTACCTAGTAATCTTTTGGATGCCAAACATGGTAATGTAAATTTAAAGTTATATTACGTGTGCATACCAAACATTACAATGTAACATTATCAACAATTTAAATATAATAATCTTTCTAAAAAGTAATTTGTATTACCAATAATCTTGAGAGACAATGTGGCAAGTGCAGCCTAAGTATGTTGTAGATGTAACTTATACCAGGGCTAGAGCTGTCGAAATGGGCTAAACCTGATGGACTAGCTTGAATGACCCAAAAATATGGGCAGACTAAGCTGAAAAAATATGAATTTTTTTTTTTTTGAGTTAGGCCAACTTAACCCAACCTAAATTGGTCTGGCCGGAACACCAACAACAATAACATGATGTGCACTTATTTTGTTTTTTTACTTTTACATGTGCACTTATTCAATAAGTTTAAATATTAAAGAATCTTATTATATGGAATATATTAATAAAGAGATAATCGAGATGGAAATGTCAGTGAACATAGGGGAGACTCACAACTGTTGAGTTTCTAAAGTAATTTACCTAATGCTTTAGACTAGAACAACTACATTTGTATAATTTTTACTTTTGTAGATTTAGTCAATCTAATTTCAAGTGCTTGATCCCTAGGGTGTGTTTGGAATCAAATAAAATGGGAAATGATTTGAATTGAATTGCAAATTAATTACCATGTTTGAAACCAATTGTATAAGATGATGATGAAATTGATTTTGAACTTAATTACATTGTTTGGAATTCAATAAAGTAGGATTTGATTTAATTGATTTACATTTTTACCCTTGTTAAAATAGGAATTGAATTTTTTTAAAAAATAATTTTTAGAAAAACAATTATATTTTTTGAATTTTTTTTTCATTTTTTTAAAAAATATTTTTTGGATTTTTTATAGTTTTTTTTTCCTGTGTTTTAAAAAAAATTCCAAAAATTTTAGAAAAAATATTTTTGGAAAAGGGTTAATTAAGTTTTTAACCCCTGTAAAATTAAAAAGTGTGGTTTTAGTCCCTCAGTAAAATTTTACAGGGACTAAAAACTTAATTAACCCTTCGAAAAAAATATTTTTGGAAAAAAATTGGAGTAAAATAATAAGATTAATAAGTTTGATTTGATGAAGATGGTAGAGTTTGTAAATTTAGTTAGTTAAATAGGAATAAAATAATTTTTTATGTTAAAATTAAATCAATTCCAAGTAAATCTAAACAAAAATGATAGGATTTATAATGTAAGCAAATTGAATTCCCATGTATTTAGAAAATCAAATCAATTCTCTTTCGTTAAGATACTAAATATGGATATTGATTTGCAATCTCATCTTGTTTGATTCCAAATACACCCCTAATGTCAATGGTTTGTGTTTTTTATTAATTGTAAAAAAAATGTTATAGTCTTTTTGTTATGTAACTTACGTAACTAAAAAATAGTTATAAAGCTTTTGTAAATAGCTCAAATATGTTGTACCGGATTGATTAAATTGAATGAAAAATACATTTTCATAATTTATCTTTGTTATATAACCATATTCAAACATTTGAAACTTGAAGAATTAATTCAAATCAACTTGAAATTAAGCTAAAATAATTTTAACATTACGTAGATTAATTATTTTATTTTTAGTCAATAAAATTTAATTACACATTATTACCAAACTTTACCAACTTTAAATTAATGTGTGTATATATACATATATTAAAAAGAATTAAGTTGGCAAAATATTAACCTGTGGGTCAGTACAAAAATGATTTAAATAAAAATAGACTAATATTTTACTAATTTAAAATAGGTTCTTCGTTTGGCATTTAAATTTTTATGAAAGTATCAATATTTTTTTATATGTTAACAATAATGACTTAATCACAAATTTAAAATAATAAATAATTTAAATTAATAAGACACTTGATAAAATTTTAAATTTAATTTATGAAATATTGGAGTACACAAAATGATCCGGCCCAATGTGGCCCATCCCAAATGGCCGCCCGACCCGTGTTGATACCTCTTCCATCATCTGAATTTTTGAAGCTAAAAAAAATATCTTAAGAACAAAACACGCTAATGTCGTCGTTGGTAACTGATTTTCTTCGCCGGACCGGCGGCACCGCCGTTGTAGACGGCGGTCTCGCGACGGAGCTGGAGCGGCACGGCGCGGAGCTCAACGATCCCCTTTGGAGCGCCAAATGCCTCCTCTCCTCGCCTCACCTCATTCGCCAAGTCTCTCCTTAATTTCTGCCTTCATTTAATTTCGATTTGGACTCTTAGGGTTTCTTCTTCCTTTCTTCTCTTTCTTTTCTGGTAATGAATCTCTCAGGATGCAATTTCATATTACAAAATGATCATAGAAATAAAAAAACATTAATATATGTGTAATTCGTAAATTTATTTACTTTTTCCTTTGCATTGTACAAATTGTGATCTTGGGGTTCCATGAACGATGTGCATTCTAAATAACTTCTAACTTCATTGAATGATGTGCGTTTTTTTTATTCTTTCACCCGTCAAACAAATTGGATTCATGATTTGCTTGCTGGGTGGAGCAGGTACACCTTGATTACCTGGAAAATGGTGCAGATGTTATAATCACGGCGTCTTATCAGGTGAGTTTCCATTTTGCTAAAGATTTGAGCTGGCTTTTTTGTTTCTTGTTATGGCTGAAGTGGAGGTAGTTGTTTGTTGTTGCATAGGCCACCATTCAAGGCTTTAAAGCTAAAGGCCTTTCAAACGAAGAAAGTGAAGGCTTGCTCAGTAAGAGTGTTGAAATTGCTCGTGAGGCCAGAGATGTCTATTATGAAAGATGCGCGGTATGCTCTTCGGGTGATGGGGCTGATGGTAGAATCTTCAAACAACGCCCTATACTAATTGCAGCTTCAGTGGGGAGCTATGGAGCTTATTTGGCTGATGGATCAGAGTACAGGTGAAATGACTATATATATCTAGTATTCAAAGTTACCTTTTTATTCAGACATTTGTCCGATGCGTGTCCAACACGTGTCCTAGATCGTCGGACACTAACATGTGCCGGACACACTGACAAGCTGTTGAAGAGATGTGTTTGTGCCTCATATATGATACTACTCCAACATTGCTTGTTCAGCTTGGAATCTGCTATATAGTCCAAAATAACTTTATAGGTCCATCCCGCACGCATTATGCATGCACAGTTTTGAGCTTTTTCTGCATATACCATTAACATTTTTGAAAGGCTGAAGTTTGATTAACTTTTCGAGCTAGTCTCAGCACCAATAGAAATTATATTTTTGTTGTCGTCATATGCCTTGATATTTTGTTCCTAACAGTGGGGATTATGGTGATGCTGTCACGTTGGGAACTCTTAAAGATTTTCATCGGAGAAGAGTTCAAGTTTTAGCAAATTCTGGTCCTGATCTCCTTGCCTTTGAAACAGTGCCAAATAAGCTAGAAGCTCAGGTATTTGAAAATATTTAGACATTTATATGTTAAAATCTGATATTTTTTTGGATAAAAGAAGAATTTCGTTAAGAAGAGAAGAGAATTACAGAAACTAAGAGGTTAAGAGATCCGTTATAAAGAGACGAGAACTTAAACCAAAAACTACAAAAGCTATCAATGGAGTAAAGCTTTCCAATCTCTCAAAATATCTATGAGGGATAATCATCTAAAGAGATTGTGAGCTTTACACCAAACAGATGATAAACCCCTAATCTTTTCCCACAAAACATGAAGGTATGAGAAATTGTAGTTGAAAATGCGAGAGTAGTGTTCCAGCCAGATGCACCAAATAGTGACAAAAACTGTACATTGCCACACGTAGTTACCTTCTTTCCTCCTCCCAAAGCCACCAAATATATATTTTCTCAGTTTAAAAGATTTTTTTTTCAACAAGAGCAATCAGAACAAGCAGCAATTCTGAACAGAGGAAACATCTTCAAATTGAACAAATAAAATTTCCACCATACTTTCAGTTGTTTACATCAGTAATTCGTGTCCTATACAGGCATATTGATATTCAAGTTTTACTTTCTCTGTTATACATATGGTAGATTAAGTCTCATTATCATACAAGTTCCCCCCCACCCCCCTTTTAAATCAATCATGTTATATGTATATAGTATATTGTTGCTTTCGATGGCACTTGCCTACATATATAGTTTGATCTGTAACCAGCTGACCTAGCAGGCTTCCATATATACATCTGGGTTGAGAAAAGAGAAAATCACTACTGTTGATATTTGCAGTAGTCTTTATTGTAATCTTCCTCATTAACAAAGCTTTAGTTCTTTCCTTTCAATCTTCTCAGTTTATACAATCTTTCTGTTCCTAAAATAGTTTTCCCAAGTTAACTTCGCCAAAAGTCTGTTACAGTATGAGGAACTGAAGAAGCATTACATATCTGTTCTGGAATTTCCATTGTGTTTCTGAAAGGGTAAATTGCTTGCCAAGCAACTTCATATGATGAGTAGAACACTTAGACATATTTAATCAATTGAAGGTCTAAAGCAGTTACACAACAAGCATCTAATGGGAAATTATATGCTTGAAGATTTAAAATTTGTTCCACTTACAACATTCAGTTTGGTCTTGAATCTTGATTCTTCCTAACTTTACTTACTGACTAAGCAGGCTTTTGCAGAGCTTCTAGGAGAAGAGGACATAAAGATTCCAGCATGGTTTTCTTTTAACTCTAAGGATGGAATTAATGTTGTTAGTGGTGATTCTTTAGTAGAATGTAGCTCCATTGCTGAATCATGCAACAAAGTTGTTGCTGTTGGAATCAACTGTACCCCACCTAGATTTATACATGATCTGATAATATCCGTTAAGAAGGTAGAACCTCAGGTTCTCTCTTTTCCAACTCAATATGATGTGTTCAGGGTAATAGTTGGATTTCATTTTTCTTCATTTATCATAATATTTTGTTTCTATCAACCTCTCCTTTTCTCTTGGGTCATTATTAATAATGCAATTTCTTTTAAATTAAAAGTTTCAGTAATCTACCTTGCCTAGCTGTTTTATTTATTTATTTATTTTTATAAATAAATCACATACCTTATAAATAAATCGCATACCATTTGGTTGGATAATAAGTACTAATCTGTATAGGTTCAAGAGTTGCAGAATATGGTAACATGGTAGGTGCTCTTTTTTCTTTTAAAAAAAATGAAGTGTCTTAGATGAATGGACATTTCTTTGATTCAAGCACTTATCCTACGTGCTGGTACACCTTTCACATTCACGCACAACAATTTGTTGTCTTTTGAAATATAGAAAATAACTGTTTCTTTTTCTTGTTTATGTGTGTTAATTTCATATAAGAAACTATGCTAGTGTTAATGAATTGTTGTTATGGAACTTCTATCTTTGTGGAACACTTAACCTTGATTATCATATAATTTCTTTAGGTGACTACAAAACCAATCGTGGTATATCCAAACAGTGGGGAAACTTATGATGCTGAGCTAAAGGAGTGGGTGGTAAGCGCCTTTAATCTGATTGATTTGTTACATTATATTGTTCTTTTGAGGATAGGTAGGTCAATGGTGTCTTAAAAACTGAACAAAGATCGATTATAGATGATAAATCTGTGGCATCTAGATATGAAAAAGAACCACTGTACATTGGAAAAATGGATCGTGAGAATGATTTTGCTTGAAATAAAGCAATTCATATGCTGTTAAATAAAGCAGTTCTAAAGTTCTTGTAATTAAGAATTAAGGAATAAAATACATGTGTGCAGGGTGCTTATACCTTATCTTTCCTTTTTGGTGAAATCATTTTAGGGCCCATTTGGCACGCCGGATAGGATAAGGACAGATAAGATAAGGGTTAATAGGATAAAGGCGTATAGGATAATATTCGATTAAATTTAATTTAGTGTTTGAGATGACATGATAAAGGATGATAGGATAAGTCAGTTTTTATTTATTATTATTATTATTATTATTTTATCATTATTATGATTATTATTATTATTATTGACATTAATAATAATAATAGTATTACTAATATTATTATTATTATTATTATTATTATTCCATTATTTTTTATCCATCACACTCTTCTCACCCCCATAGGCTAGATTAACTTATCCATCAAAATGATGGATAGAGACTTGAGTGGATTAACTTATCCCATCCGGTGCGCGCGCCAAACACCGAATAAAGCAATAGTATGCTGGATAAGCTTATCCAATCTGGCCTAATCCGGCATGCCAAGTGGGCACTTATTGAATCTTATTTAAACTGTGAAACTGATTCAGAGACTGTTGGATGTCATCTCTATGATTTAAAATAGAAAACTGCTTATAAGTGAGAGTTTAGTGGGTGTCAAGAATCATCTTTCTCAAAAGTTTAAGTTGTTGGATTAAGATAATTGAATGTTTTTTATATGTTAACACGACCCCTCAGGCATAGGGATGTCACCGGGGCGGGGGTGGGGGCAGGGAGCTCTATCCCCCAACACCCCCCCTGTTTCCTGTCATCCCCGCGGATGTAAAAAAAAAATGAAAAATTAAGATTGTCACTCAACCATTACATATAATCCAACCTAAAATTATTCAAAACAACAAATTTCAATATAATACATGATTAATTTAAAGGGATACTCCATAAAATTCAAGAGTATCAGTACTATAGCATCTAAGATGTCACCAAGTGTCCCACTAACTCAAATTGTTTATTGTTTTAAATTTGTGATTGGATCACAACCGTTCGAGTACAAGGAGGTATCAATACCTTCACAAAAGCTTGGGTACCGAAGGAAAAACCTAATTGAAAATAATATGTTCTTCAACTCCAATCTTAGCCTCTCCTCATTGCCAAAATCTGAGTAACATGAGGAAAAATACTTTAAATATATTAAAGAGCCATGAGCATCAAATGACAAATAAATTGAAGAAGAGGTAAAACAAATTTGGGAAAACTAAACTGAAATTAATAGGAAAAAAAAAACTGTGAAAAGAAGAAAAGAGAATGAACCTCAAGGGGGTGGGGAGAGGGGCAGCAAGTGAAGTGGTGCAGAGAGAGAGAGAGATGAGAGAGGAGCTGTTTGTTCGGAGCTTCCAGCTGTGGTCGTCGCTGTGCTGAGTAGAGAGAGGAGGAGCAGCAACGAGAGAAAGAGACGAGTAGCAACGAGGGAGAGAGACAATCGTCAAGAGAGAGATGAACAGCGACGAGAGACGAGGGAGAGACTGAGTGAAAGCAAAGTGACTAAGGGAGAAACGATAAAGAGAGTCGACAGAGAATAGAGGTGTTGATGAAGGATTAGATCTGGGAAAGGGGAAGTGGGAATTTGGTAGATTTAGGGTTTCTTTTAGTTTTTCTATTTTTATTTTTTTAATTAAAATAAGTGTGAAATGTCATAAAAAGTATATACATACACTATACACACACATTCACTTTTATGTGGGAGGATGTTAGCAATTCTCCACCCAAATTTTTGGATTAAAAACCCACCCCACTCTCATTTAAATATACTTGTAGTTGAGGATAATTTTGTAATTTTGTTTCAATCACATCAATTATACCACTTTGTCTTCATTTAAGACCAACTTAATAATCTTTCTCATCTTTATGATATTTTCAAAACAATTAGAAAATTATTCTAAAATAAATTATTTTAAATCTAATCATGTACCAAACTTAAAATAGGAATTAAAAAATACACTTAAACTTTTTTTTCATATTTATTAAAAATATTTAAAATCATTTTTTAGGATTATATTATTTATATTTCATGGTTAATATATCGTTTAGGTTTCTTTACTAAGATTATATTATTACATTAAGTTATTTATGTTATTATTTATTTTTAGAAAAATCTCATTTTCTTAAGTGCTTACGTTTCATTGGAAAAAAAAAGCATATAGTACTTACGTTAACTTTAGAATATATAATTACATTATACTTTAGATTTTTTTTAACTCATTGATTTTATTTTTAATTTTATTTTGGAATATTTTTCTTGTATTTTTCAAAATATCATAAATATGAGAGATAGCATTAATTAGTTATTAAATGACAACAAAGTGGTAGTTAATGTGAATGAAACAAAATCACTAAATTATCCTCCATTACAAGTATATTTAAATGAAAGTGAAATGAGTTAGTGGTCTGAAATTTAGGTGGAGCGTTGCTAACATCCTCTCACCTAAAAAAGAATGGGAGGGGGTTAGAATAACCCGCGTGTGACTAATTTTCAAATAGTAAGGATATTTGAGACTTTTCATATATACTGGGTACCCGCGGGGTGGGGCGCCCCACGGGAATTTATTCGGCCCATGGAATACCTATGGGTCCCCACCTGGTGGGTTTTTTGACACCCCTACTCACACAATAGCTCGTTTGGCTTAAAGCATGAACAATACTTAGAAGAATGGGGTGGTAACGATTGAACTCTACCACTTGGTCGTAGTAGCTCTAGCTCCATGCCAAAAAACATATCTTCCCAAATCTTAAATTGTTGGGTTGGGGCAATTGAATGACTTTATATCTTTACAAGTAGGTATTGGGTTGAGTCGTGTAATAGACTTCACATCTAGGAAGCACGCATATGATACAACACGGATTCAAGGACATGGCAATTTTTTAAAAATATAGGATACGATATGGTGAAGATATGTGATATAAGAAAACATAAAAAAATGGCAGAACACGACACCTCTAGGACACGTGTGTCAGATATGTATCTGTTATCCGACACGGATACTAATAGAGAATACAAGTCCTAGCAATGGACTTACTTCCCTTGTAAATTAAAGTTAGTTGAGTTAGTTAAGTTGGTTGAGTTAGTTACAATTTGTTATGTTAGTTAGATAGAGACTACTTGAGTCCCAAGCCAATGACTCACTTGTATATATTGAGCTGAAAGCTCTTGAATCAATTTGAGAATTCTTTCTGCAAAATTCAGAACTTTGTTATGGTACCATTTGTTTCAAACTGCTTCCGCTTTCCTTTGCTCCACGTTTCTTCGTTGATATCCTGGCCTTTTCATCAAGCTCTGATATCTTCTTGAAGTTTCATTGGTAGCAACGATTCACCACGATTGCTCGGATTTCCTATGAATTTGCTCATCACTCGAATTTCTTGAGTCATCACAAGGTGAATTCATTAGCTTCTTTGTTGATTCTTCCCTCTGAATTCTCCAATCAGTTCTTGAATCATGGCTGCACAAGATTATTCAACCACCTCCGATGATTGATTCATCTCAAGATCCTTCATCTCCATACTACTTGCATCCAAACGAAAATCCTTCATTGATTCTATTTTCTTCCCTTCTCAATGGTCGAAATTACCACAATTGGTCCCGAGCTATGAGGATGACTCTTCTTTCCAAAAACAAAATTCGTTTTGTTGATGGAACCATCACCATGCCTGCAACTTCCTCTGCTCTTCATGGCCAATGGGAACGATGCATCCACATGGTGCTCTCATGGTTGATTCGTGCCGTCGAGCCATCTATTGCCCAAAGCATTCTTTGGCTTGATAAAGCACATGAGGTTTGGCGTGAGCTGAAAGAACGTTTTTCTCAAGGAGACTTGTTTCGTATCGTTGATCTCCAAGAAGAATTGGCTGCAATGCGACAAGGTGAGCTCTCGGTTGCTCAGTTTTTCATTGATCTTAAGGTCTTGTGGGATGGGCTAGATGTGTTTCGCCCTTTACCCTCTTGCAAACCTGTTTCCCCATGCAATTGTGGTGCATTTCTTGAATTGCAAAAGCAACGTGATGCTGATCGTGCAATCAAGTTCCTTAAAGGATTGAATGAGTCTTACCATAATGTGAGATCTCGGGTTTTACTAATGGATCCTTTACCAGCTCTCAATTCTTCCCCTGCTGCCAAATATTTTGTTTCTGCTATGGTGGATGCAAAGAAACCATCTAATGAGCAAGGTAAGCCAAAGAAAAATTCCAAGAAGTGCACACATTGTGGTTACTTTGGTCACACTGTTAATGAGTGCCACAAGAAACATGGCTATCCTCCTGGATACAAATCCAAGAAAACTGCCAATGCTGCTGTGGTTGATGATCATACTTCTCAACAAGCTCAGACAGTGCCTGCTCCATTCAGTTTTACTGCAGAACAGTATCAAAGCCTCCTTGCTTTGATCCAGCAGCCTCAATAAGTCATGGGACACACTTCCTGCAAATCTCAGCAAGGAAATTCAGGTAATGGCATTTGGATTATGGATTCTGGGGCAACTGATCACATATGCTGCTCTATTCACTATTGTCTTACAAACAAGTGGATCCTCTAATACCTATTACCCTCCCTAATGGACAAGTCCTATTAGCAAAGCTTGCAGACACACTGGTTTTCAACAATGCTTTTTATCTGACCAATGTCTTATACCTGCCCAATTTCCATTTCAATCTTATTGCATTTTCCAAACTTTGTTATAATTTGGAATGCCATCTCACTGTCTTTCATGACCACTGCACTATACAGGACAGTCACAGCTTGAAGAGGATTGGAATTGCTAGAGCAAGTCAAGGCCTTTACTTCTTAGAAAGTCCTGCATTCTGTAATACATTTCAGAATTTTTCTTGTTATGTTAGTTCTCCTGTTAATAACCAGGTTTCAGTAGCCAAGTTTTATTTGTGGCATTTTAGACTTGGGCATGTGCCTTCAAACACACTGAAAATAATACATAATAGCAATTTCATTGTTCCTGATTCTGTAATGTCTTTCCCTGGTGATATATGTCATTTTTCCAAACAAAAAGCTTTGCCATTTCCTACTAGTAATTCTGTTTCAGCATCTGTGTTTGATTTGTTGCATGCTGACATTTGGGTACTTGTTTCCATCCCTTCCATCCAAGGACTTAAATATTTCTTAACCTTGGTAGATGATCATGGTAGGCACACATGGATTTATTTGCTTAAGTCGAAGGTTGAGGCTGCATTTTCACTTAAGGCTTTAATAAACATGGCAGAAACACAATTCAGTAAGAAAGTTAAGAAAATTAGGACAGACAATGGTCCAGAATTTATGCTGCAGGGATTTTATGCCACAAAAGGCATCATCCATCATACCTCTTGCATTGAAACACCACAACAAAATTCAGTAGTTGAGAGAGCATCAACATCTCCTAAATGTCACTAGGTCTCTATTGTTTCAAGCCAATCTACCCACTTGTTTATGATCTTTTGCTGTCTCACATGCTACATTCCTCGTTAATAGACTCTGTACCAAGTCTCTTCATGATCTTACTCCGCATAAACTCTTGTTCAATAAGGAACCTGATTTTTCCTTCACGAGGTTTTGGATGCCTAGCATATGCCACAACCTTACACAAAAATAGAACCAAGTTGGATAAGAGAGCTAGGAAATGTCTTTTCTCGGGATATAAGTTTGGAACTAAGGGCTACATCTCGTATGATCTGCACTCTAGGGAAATATTCCTTAACAGAAATGTGATCTTTTATGAAGATACCTCCCCCTATCATACATTGCCATAGCCCCAACCTACCACATCTAACCCACTTATACTTCCCACATCTGCACCTTCAAACACTGAATATCTACCTAGTGATTTTCCCCGTAACACATCCTATACACACTAGAAGCTCTTGTATCAACTTTCCCCAACAAGAATTTCCTCTTATTGTCCCTACACGAAAGTCAACAAGAATCAAACAAGCACCAACTTATTTGAGGGATTATCATTGTAACCTTCTTGCAGGTCCCACTAGCAATTCCTCCCTTCCAGCTACAGCATCAGGCACCTCCACTCCACATTCCCTCAATTCTGTCCTCTTACAATTTGTTAGGCCCTTCACATAAACACTACACCCTTACTCTTTCCACTATCAATGAACCTACTTGCTATTCTCAAGCAATTAAGTATACTTGCTGGAAAGAGGCTATGAGTTCAGAAATTGCTACACTTCAGCAATGTTGCACTTGGGAACTTGTTGATCTACTTGCAGGGAAGGTCCCAATTGGGTGTAAATGGGTCTACAAAATTAAGCTCAAGGCAGATGGAAGCATTGAGAGATATAAGGCAAGACTTGTGGCTAAAGGATACACACAAACTCATGGAATTGACTATCTAGACACATTCGGTCCGGTGGCTAAAATGACAACTGTCAGGCTTTTACTATCCTTGGCTTCAATCAAGGGTTGGCACCTCCACCAGCTAGATGTCAACAATGCATTTCTCCATGGTGACCTATATGAAGAGGTTTATATGAAGCTGCCTCAAGGATTTCATAGTGACAAGCCAAATTAGGTCTGTCGCCTCCTCAAATCTTTGTTTGGATTGAAACAAGCTAGTAGGCAATGGTTCTCAAAGCTCTCTAATGCATTGCTGTCTTGTGATTTCATCCAATCACCATCTGATCATTCATTATTTACCAAGTCTGCTGGAGATTCATTCACAGCACTCCTTGTGCACGTGGATGATGTTATCCTCACTGGGAATAACATGGCAGAAATCAGTGACATGAAGGCCTTTCTTGATGATATGTTCAAAATTAAGGACCTTGGTGAGCTCAAATACTTTCTTGGCCTTGAGATTGCTTGCAAAACCAAAGGCGCCTCCATTTCTTAGAGGAAGCACACTCTAGAAATCATTTCTGATGCTGGCATGATTGGTTGCAAACCTATGACCACTCCCATGGATTTCTCACACAAGCTTTCCAAGGATAGTGGCACTATTTTACTTGATCCTGCCCCTTATAGGAGATTGATAGGAAGGCTCATCTATCTTACAACTATCAGGCCAGACATATCTTATGGTGTGAATCGCCTTGCTCAATACATGGCATCTCCTACTACTGTTCATGAACAAGCAGCATTTCGTGTTCTGAGATATTTGAAGGCTTTCCCTGGCCTGTTCTTGCCTTCTGATTCTGAGATTCAGTTGAAGGCATATAGCGATGTAGATTGGGCTGGATGCCAAGATACAAGATGATCAACGATAGGGTTCCTTGTATATCTAGGCAACTCCTTGGTTAGCTTGGAAGTCCAAGAAGCAATCTATCATCTCTCGATCTCCCTGTGAGGCAGAGTACTATGCTTTAGCTGCAGTCACTTGTGAATTGCAGTGGCTTGCTTATTTGCTCTTTGATTTATGCATCAAACCATTGAAGAAAGCTGCAATCTTCGGTGATAGCAATTCAGCTATGCAAATTGCTCATAACCCAACATTCCATGAAAGAACTAAACATATTGAGCTAGATTGCCACCTCGTCCACGACAAAGTCAAAGCGGATTTATCAATCTACTACCTATCTCAACCAAGTTACAGCTAGCAGACATTCTTACCAAGGCATTGTCTCCTACAACATTTCAGTTTTTGTTATCCAAACTTGGCCTCTTAAACATATATTTGCCATGCCAAGTTTGAGGGAGCCTAATAGAGAATGCAAGTACTAGCAATGGACTTACTTCCCTTGTAAATTAGAGTTAGTTACAATTTGTTATGTTAGTTAGATAGAGACTACTTGAGTCCCAAGCCATTGATTCACTTGTATATATTGAGCTGAAAGCTCTTGAATCAATTTGAGAATTCTTTCTGCAAAATTCAGAACTTTGTTAGATACGGCAGCCTTTGAGGAGTATCCGTGCCTCATAGTTTCACGTCCTTCCTTATATTGATTAATTGCAAAGATGTGTGTTTAGAGGTTTAAGGAAAAACAGAAATTGGATGCCGAGAGGAGGATTCTCCTGTTATTATTTTGTGAATTTAATTCTAAATTTTGGGATGATTTCTCATTTGCCTTACATGGATAGTTGATAGTTTTTGCAGAGACCTGGAAATTGAGCAGGTTTATGTATTGATCTTAGAATAAAAATGAAATTGATCCGTGTTCGTGTAACCATGTTGGACTTTCTATAGTTCCTTGAGATAAGCTATTATGTAATTAAGTGTAGTAATTGCATAATATTATATTTCTTGGAAGACAATGGAAAAGTGCATAGCACCAGCAATCAATGGATACTGTTTGGACATGATTGTAGAAAAGTGAGTTTGTGGGAAACCTTACACCCTTAGTTGTTTACTTGTTTAGCTGTTTAATCATATTTATCTAGTTTAAATTGTATTTTCTGAGTTTATGGATTTCATGTCTATTAGCTTTGGTTAAGATAACAAGGTCCCCTGGGCATGTTAAAGTTGATGGGTACATAATAATTCATGTCCGATGTCCTTATATTTGTTAGACCAAATAGAATGCTGATAATTTAATTGCCAGCTAATCGTTTTAAGGAAAATATTTTGGAATATTTCTTGAGTAATATAATACTGATATTAGGTCGTTATTGCTACAGCAGAATACAGGTGTAACGGATGAAGATTTTGTCTCATATGTAAACAACTGGTGTGAGTCAGGGGCTTCCCTTGTGGGTGGCTGTTGCAGAACAACCCCAGTTACTATTAGAGGGATATACAGGACACTCTCCAGTAGTCGATTAGCGAACCATGCCACAGAATGATTGCTGTATCATCAGAAAGAAAGGAGGCCAAAGTGCAAACCAATCTGATTTTCATGTCAAGAATTCTAGCTGTAGCAGCTGCACCACTCCTTGGAACCTGAGGGCAATGGACATTCGTTTGGTGGAAAGAGAATTGCACTTGGTAGAGCACTAATAGTTGCACAAATGAAGTGCAAAGCGGATTGTCAACCCGAAAAAAAGAATGCAATACAGATTTTACACAAACTAATGGATGAAATTATTTCATCCATTTTTTCATTCAAAACTCAAAACATGTTTACGTCATTTTGTTGGACATTTTTGTGCCGGAGGTCTGTGCATGTAACTTTTTGTCTTATAGGTCATCTTGTCAGCTTAGTAGTGCACTCCTTTTGAGATTCTAATGACGAAAAACCGAAGACTAATGTTTTGCTTCGTTAATATGCTTTCAACTTGATCAAACGCATTGAACTCGTGATCAATTACGCGTAGTATTTATCAATAAATCCTCATGACATATGGATTTGATACTTGATGCAAGATAGTTAAAAACTTGTTTTTAAAGTTTAAAAGTGATAGTTTTTACGTTTTTTATACTTTAAAATGCCTGGATGATATTTAAAAACGAACTGAAGGAAAAGTAATACACATTACATTTTTTAAAGATATAAAATGGATAAAAGCTTGTCTTTGGTTATAGAAGTAAAATTTCTACGTTTGTATCTGAATGAGCCATAAAATAGGCATTTTTTAATATTTTTTTTAACTCATGAATTAGGTCAATATTTTAGCAAGAGTCCAATTAAACTCAATGGAATAGGTTATGATAGACGAATGACATCTAATGATTTATTTTAATTTATTCTTTAAGAAATTAGAGTAAACCTCCAAGTTGACCTCTCACAACTTATGCTAAAGACAAGTTTGACCCTAACAAAATAAAACAACAACGTGGTCCTTATTGAGAATTTTTTGACATTCATTTTAATGAAATTTGACATTTTTCTGTAGGTTCTAGTTTTTGTGGAAAGTTGAGAGCATTTTTTTTTCTTGAAATTCATTTTCTAAGTCACTTTACAGATGGAAACCAACACTTACGAAGAAAATAATTTGAGAAAATATGCTTTGTGGGACAACATAATGACTAAAATATCTATTTCTGGTAAAAATTTAGTAAAAATTTGGCATTTTTCTGTAATTTTTGATGATTGTGCTAAGTGAAAAGCATTTTTTTTTCTTGAAATTCTTCTTTGAAAAACTTTATTTACCGAAACCAACACCCACGAAGAAAATAATTTGAGAAAATATGCTTAGTGAGACAATGGAGTGACTAAAATGTCTATTTTTGGCGACAATTTAATAGAATTCTACCATTTCTCTGTAGGTTCTTTTGTTTGGGGTAAGTCAAATGCATTTTTTTTCTTGAATTCCTTCTTTGAGACACTTTATGGATGGAAACTAACACCCAAGACGAAAATAATTCGAGATAAAATGCTTCGTGTGACAACAGAGTGACTAAAATGCCTATTTCTTGTGAAAATTTAGTAGAAATTAGGCCTGATGATTTATGATGTTTGTGCTAAGTCGAAAGTATTTTTTTTTTTGAAATTCTCTCTCTGAGACACTTTATGGATGGAAACCAACACCCGCAAAGAAAATAATTTGAGAACAAAATGCTTCGTGGGACAAAAAAGTGACTTAAATGTTTGTTTCTTGTAGAAAATTAGTAGAAATTTGGTGTTTTTCTATAGTTTCTCTTGTTTGTACTAAGTCGAAAGTATTTTTTTCTCGAAATTCCTTCTCTAAGACACTTTATGAATGGAAACCAACAAGCACGAAGAAAATAATTCAAGAAAAAAATGCTTTGTGGGACAAAAGAGATACTAAAATGTCTATTTCTGGTAGAAATTTTGTAGAAATCTAGCATTTTTCTATAGTTTTTCTTGTTTGTGTTAAGTTGAAAGCATTTTTTTCTTGAAATTCCATATCTGAGACACTTTATGGATGAAAACCAACACCCACGAAGAAAATACTCGAGAAAAAAATGCTTCATGGGACAACAAAGTGACTAAAATGCCTGTTTTTGGTGCAAATTTAGTAGAAATTTGACGCTTTTTTTTAGGTTTTGTTGTTTGTGGTAAGTTGAGAGCATTTCTTTTCTTGAAATTCTATCTCTGAGACACTTTATAGACGAAAAACCAACACTCACGAAGAAAATAATTCTAGAAAAAAAATGCTTCGTGGGACAACATAGTGACTAAATTGTGTGTTTCTTATGGAAATTTAGTAGAAATTTGGCCCTTTTTTTTGTAGTTTTTGATATTTGTGCTAAGTCGAATGCATTTTTTTTTCTTCTGGAAATTGCTACTGAGACACTTTTTTTGTTGGAAACCAACATATACAATGAAAATAATTCAAGAAAAAATGTTTCGTGGGACAACAGAGTGAATCAAATGTCTGTTTCTAGTTGAAATTTAGTTGAAAATTGGGGTTTTTCTGTAGCTTCTGTTATTTGTGCTAAGTTGAAAGCATTTTTCTCGAAATTCCTTTTTTGACTCACTTTATGGATGGAAACCAACAACGACGAAGAAAATAATTCAAGAAAAAATGCTTCGTTGGACAATAGAGATACTAGAATGTCTGTTTCTGGCAGAAATTTTGTAGTAATCTAGCATTTTTCAGTAGTTTTTCTTGTTTGTGCTAAGTCGAAAGGATTTTTTTCTTGAAATTCCATCTCTGAGGTACTTTATGGAAGGAAACCAACAGCCACGAAGAAAATAACTCGAGAAAAAACGCTTCATGAGACAACAGAGTGATTAAAATGTTTGTTTCTAGTGCAAATTTAGAAGAAATTTGACATTTTTTTGTTGGTTCTATTGTTTGTGGTAAGTTGAGAGCATTTCTGTAACGACCCTTAGAAAAAAAAAAGCGTACGTCTTGCGCAAAATGTAAGAGGCATCTCACGTGAAACAGTAGTCAGGGGCTTCATCTCATGTGAGACATGTAGCCATATCGCGCAAGATGAAGTTAGAGAGCCAGGGGGCTGCAGCGACGCGGCGTGTTGGGCACGCTGGAGGGCTGCAGCAAATCGAGAAATTAGTCACGCATCGTTTACAGCTATAAAAGAGGGTCTTCTCCTGCCTTTATATATAGAAGTTTGCCGTGAGTGTTTAGACTTGCTAATTCACTCCAAAGCTTGAGAAGTCTCATTCTTGTTAAACTTTTCACTCCAGTTATCTTTTATTTCTTTTCTCCCTCTCGTTTTCCGTTTGTAGGAAAGCAGTGCCTCCACATAGGGTGTCAGGAGCTCCCAGCTTAGTGCTCCTTAGGGGTCAGCTATGTTAAGGTGAGTGGCTTTATTCACGATCTATTTTTAGATAATGTATTTATTTTAAAGTTAGTTATTTATTTTAGCATTATTTTATTTATGCATGTTTTATAAAATCTTAGGAGGTAGAATTTATTATTTTATTTTATGTATTTATGAAGTTAGTTATTAATAATTCTTTTATTAGTTATTTTCTTATGATTATTTATTTAGAAATCCTTTATTTATAAAATAGATATTTACAAAACTATTTTAGAAAATCATGAAACTATTTTAGAACCACATGGGACCACATGTTTATTTGCATAAAGTCATGTTGTGTGTGTATGATTAATATTAAGCGATATCATATTGTTTAATTAAACCTTTAACAAAAGATCATGGTTAAGGAAAGATTCTGGTGGGAGAAGACTTATGTTAAGGAAAGGTTCTGGCTAAGGACAAGACTTGGTACTTAAGATGTCCATTGTAACACATCTCTCTTACTTGGGAACCTCCCTAAGCATGATATCTTAGTCTACCTTTATTTTTTCAAGATAAAACACTTAAAGATATTAAGTTATGTTATGTTATCAGTATAAAGATCATGTTATGTATTTAAAATTGTTTTCATGGGGGTATATCTAGGATAGAACTGTAAGTTAGCGACAGTCTATGTTGACCCTGGTATACCTTGAAGGATCGTAAAGTAGAATAGGATTCATGTAGATTTAGGGCAAGACCCTAAAGCCTGGACATGACAGCCCATGATGCCCGGTATCATGTTTCATGTATCATATCATGTAGATTAGGGCAAGACCATAAATTCTGAACATTTCAGGAACAACTAAATTATAATGCTCAGAATGTCTATCTAGATAACTCCTCAACTAATTTATGTTTTCAAATGTTTTTATGTACTATTATATGAATGTTTGTATGTTTGTTAAATATATTATGTATTGAATCTACATGCCATGTGTTTTTTGAAGTGTCCCACGTCACCGAGCAGAAGACCATTCGCTGAGACTCTTCCCAGAGTTCTTACCCCTCAACCTCCCCCTGTAGTTACATGTTACGAAGCGGCGTAGCAAAGCATGAAGTTTATGGTCAGTGTAGCGGTGTCAGAATCCAAGAGTCAGCAATTCACCTTGAGGTGAAACTACGTATAGGAATTGTTAGTCTTGTTTTTTTTTTATTTTGTAATCAAGTCATGTCTAGAGTGCTCCAATTGTATGCAGGCAGGATCCTCGGTCCAATCGCGTATTTTATCATGTATAATTTTGTTTAATGTAAAAGAGTTTATGTTTATTTAGAAAAGGAAAGTTTTATGTGTTTTTATTAAAGTTAAAGTGCATGTTTTTACGAAAAGTATTCTTAGAAGCTTCCATAAGGGAACTAGTCTCTTATATGCCGGTCACGTCCCTAAGTTGGGGTGTGGCAATTTCTTTTCTTGAAATTCCATCTCTGAGACACTTTATAGAAGGAAACCAACGCCCACGAAGAAAATGATTCTAGAAAAAATGCTTCGTGGGACAACATAGTGACTAAAATGTGTGTTCCTTATAGACATTTAGTAAAAATTTGGCCTTTTTTTTTGTAGGTTCTGATGTTTGTGCTAAGTCGAATGGATTTTTTTTTCTTCAGAAAATTGCTACTCTGAGACACTTTTTGGTTGGAAACCAACATCCACAATAAAAATAATTCAAGAAAAAAATGCTTTGTGGGACAACAGAGTGACTAAAATAATTCAAGAAGAAATTTGACTTTTTTTTGTAGGTTCGGTTGTTTGTGGTAAGTTCATAGCATTTCTTTTCTTGAAATTCCATCTCTATGACACTTTATAGATGGTATAACACCCTTGCTAGCTGCTCACACGTACGTTGTAAACAATGCTCACAGGGTTGTTATCCGCTTTAGTTGGGTTACTTCTAGTCCCTACTTTTAGCTTTGCAAATATTTCTTACTCAAAAATATGGACCGTTTTAAAACTTTTTCCTTTTCCTTATTAACTCATAAATTAGGAGTCATTCGTGTTCAAGAACTCATATAGATATGCAAGCGATAGAGTCCTAATGGACTTAAGCGATAACTGATCTATCGGACATTCATACAGACTATTTCATGATATATAGATATAGGTATATACAAACCCCTGGTCCATAACATCATTACACATTTGCATAATAATACATAATTACACCTAATGCACATAATCGTTAATGGCCGGACTAGACCATTTAACTGGTACACGTTACAAAACAAGAATCGCCTTCACGCGTAGATAAAACGTGTGCTCTTTGTTGCTCCTCGGGAGTCCCTGCTTGCTTGAAGACCATCGGCCATCCTACGATGTCTCGTCATCGTCTGTGAACCGATCGTATTCCCCTAGAACCATAAAGGAGTGGGGGGTGAGAACATTTCGTCCTCAGTGGGAATCCTTAGCCCTTCTAACGTTTCTTTACTCAGTTATGATCTAGGCCACTTAGGAGATCTCTAAGTGTCAATGTAGACTAAAATTCCTACTGGTTATTAGCATCCGTCCTAATCGTGAGTAGCTTTATCTAGTTTACTAGGTGACTGGAGATCTCTATTCTTCACATTACTTAGGGATTTGTGCTTATTACTTTATTAGCTTGAGTATTGTGACGTCTGATCACATACCCGTGTCGAGAGTTCTCTTGACAGTCACTTACATGATAGACATATTTACATACATACATATATACATACGTCACATATCTTATGCATGAGGGGATTTGGGGTTCTCTTACGCGCCTAATGGTTACGTCCTTCTCGCTACCTTAAGTCCTTTCTCCTTTGTAACTGTGGCCACTCATCTACAACCTACTTCTGTTTCCGTACCATTGATGACCAGGCAGCGCTATAACCTGCGTGGTAGCTAGCCACGACATAATTCATTGATCAATAGTAGGAAATAACCATCCACCTTGTGGAATGGCGAGGGGCCTGCCCTTTCGACGCGACCAGGAGTGGACTCGTGGTTTCCTCGGCCTGCCCTTTTGACGCGACCAGGAAATGTACACCATGCTGGCATTCCCTTTCGACGCTACTAGAAGTGTACCTTTACTCTTTGGCATGCCCTTTCGACGCTACTAGGAGTATTCTTCACTCTCTGGCATGCCCTTTCGACGCTACCAGGAGTGTTGTCCACTCTCTGGCATGCCCTTTCGACGCTATCGGGAGTGTTCTGCTTAACATTCCTGGGACTTGTGACGTCACGTCCTAGAACATTCATCTTTTATTTCTCTCTTTCTTGCTTTATTTCTTTCTTTCTTTTCACTTTACATAAAACCAGGTCGTAAGCCTGCGTTCACATCATTGACCAGTCCATCTTACTAGACTGGTGAGGGGCTTGTCATGTGGACGTGTCAAGAGAGGGGATAACTTTAATCATATAGCTATGTACTTTCTTCGAGATACACCGGATCCTCTGTGGCCGAAACCTTCTTAAGATATCACTTTTTTTCCTAGGATTCAGTTACGATCTTTGAAACATTAGGTGATTCGTTACTAGTTATCTACAGTCGGCCTAAAGCACTAATGACGACCGAGCTCTCATGATGCATGTTAACATAACACATATTTTCATAATCATTTTCAGCAACAAATATCAATTCTAGAGGTTTTGCGCTTGTTGGAATATGTGGGTAGGCTTGAAACTCATGTCATTCGGTAGTCATTCGAAGGACCAAGGCTGTTCATTCGAATGGCACTGAAAATTGGCTCTCTGTTTGTAAAAATCATGAGTCATTCGAATGACCAGGGCTATGTCATTCAATGACCTAGCATATTTGCTCCTGGATGATTAAAATTCAGGGTCATTCGAATGACTATGCTTGGCCATTCGAATGACCTTGCGTTAGACTCATTCACAACGTTGTTCCTTACCTGTTTCTCATAATTTCTTACTGAAAATTCATTTAGGGTTCCCACATGTTCCAACAATCACTATAATACATTTCTCTAGCTCAAAAACTAATAAAATCATTTATACATCATAACAATTATATTTTCCACATAATATTTACTACGTTATATTTCTCTATACTATACACATAACACATAGAAATCACCAAGGAGGTGAGTAAGCTAGGGTTACCCACATCCTAAGCATATTTGGAGGCGGTGAAAGTTGTGAGAAAATGCTCCCATGAACGTTGGTGTGATCCTGCTATTTTTCTTGAGTCTGACAGTGTAACAAAAGAGTGCACGAATAGAAAGTTTGAAAACTTAACAGATGAAAAATGTGAAGCAAGCAGTGGCATGGTTGGCTATTTATAGCCCCAAGCATGGCTTTGCTGTCGCCTTACTGTTTTAATTTCTTCTTCTTCTTCTTCTTCTTCTTCTTCTTCTTCTTCTTCTTCTTATTATTATTATTATTATTATTATTATTATTATTATTATATTATCATTATATATACATCCTTATCCCTAACAGGGATAAGCTTAAAGCCTCCGTAGCTTTATACTTAATTTTGATCATGTTTGATCGTGTTTGGTCGTTAATCGTTCGTGTATGGATGTCCTAAAAATATTCCGAACACGCCGTCGTGATCTACTAATTTTTCTTATCAGAAATTTAAGTCCGGTCAAAGTATTCGTAAATTTATTTTCATAATAGTGTATTTCCCGGTTACCTTTGAGTCGTAATTAAATTCCGGTGACGATCGAGAATCGATCTGAATCTCGTGAATTTTCCATGAGATTACGAAATCATTATTTTGACTGGTATTTTGGAGAAATAAATTTTTATAATTAAATTTTCAGTCTAAATAATCGTCTCGAATATACTTTAATTACGCGAAATTATTAATTTTGCAAAATCTTTATAAGGAGAAAAAATCGGGATGTTACAGATGGAAACCAACACCCACGAAGAAAATAATTTTAGAAAAAATGCTTCGTAGGGCAACAAAGTGAGTAAAATGTCTGTTTCTTATGGAAATTTAGTAGAAATTTGGCTTTTTTTTGTAGTTTCTAATGTTTGTGCTCAGTCAAATGCATTTTTTTCTCTAAAAATTGCTACTCTGAGACACTTTCTGGTTGGAAACCAACATCCTCAATGAAAATAATTCGAGAGAAAATGCTTCGTGGGACAACAAAGTGAATCAAATGTCTATTTTTGATTGAAATTTAGTTGAAAATTGGCTGTTATTTGTGCTAAGTCGAAAGTATTTTTCTTGAAATTCCTTTTCTGAGTCACTTTATAGATGGAAACCAACACCCACGAAGAAAATAATTCAAGAAAAAAAATACTTTGTGAGACAATAGAGATAATAAAATGTTTGTTTCTGGAAGAAATTTTGTAGAAATCTAGCATTTTTCTGTATTTTTTCTTGTTTGTGCTAGGTCAAAAGCATTTTTTCTTGAAATTCCATCTTTGAGACACTTTATGGATGGAAACCAACATCCGCGAAGAAAATATCTCAAGAAAAAATGCTTCATGGGATAACAGAGTGACTAAAATGTCTGTTTCTGGTGCAAATTTAGAAGAAATTTGATGTTTTTTTTCTAGGTTCTGTTGTTTGTGGTAAGTTGAGAGCATTTCTTTTCTTGAAATTCCATCTCTGAGTCACTTTATAGATGGAAACCAACACCCAAGAAGAAAATAATTCTAGAAAAATGTTTCGTGGGACAATAGAGTGACTAAAATATTTGTTTCTCACGAAAATTTAGTAGAAACTTGGCTTTTTTTTGTAGTTTTTGATGTTTGTGCTCAATCGAATGCATTTTTTTTCTTCTGGAAATCGCTACTCTGAGACACTTTTTAGTTGGAAACCAACATCCACAATGAAAATAATTAGAGAAAAAATGTTTTGTAGTACAACAAAATGAATCAAATGTCTGTTTCTGGTTAAATTTAGTTGAACTTTGGGGGTTTTTTTGTAGCGTCTGTTATTTGTGCTAAGTCGAAAGCATTTTTCTAGAAATTCATTCTCTAAGTCACTTTATGGATGGAAACCAACACTCACAAAGATAATTTTTTCGAGAAAAAATGTTTCATGGGACAACAAAGTGACTAAAATGTTTGTTTCTTGTGCAAATTTAGTCAAAATTTGACTTTTTTTTGTACATTCTGTTGTTTGTGGTAAGTTGAGAGCATTTCTTTTCTTGAAATTCTATCTCTGAGACATTTTATAGATGGAAATCAACACCCACGAAGAAAATAATTCTAGAAAAAATGCTTTGTGGGACAACATAGTGACTAAAACGTGTGTTTCTTATCAAAATTTAGTAGAAATTTGGCATTTTTTTGTAGTTTCTGATGTTTGTGCTAAGTCGAATGCATTTTTTTTCTTCTGAAAATTGCTACTCTGAGACACATTTTGGTTGGAAACTAACATACACAATGAAAATAATTCGAGAAAAAAAATGCTTTGTGAGACAACAGAGTGACTAAATTTTCTCTTTCAGGTGAAAATTTAGTAGAAATCTTGCAATTTTCTCTAGTTTCTACTATTTAAGCTAAGTTGAAAGCATTTTTTTTCTTGAAATTCCTTCTCTGAGACACTTTTTAGATGGAAACCAACTCCAACGAAAAGAATAATTCGAGAAAAAATGCTTCGTGAGACAATAAAGTGACTAAAATTTATGTTTTTGATGGATATTTAGAAGAAATCTAGCAATTTTCTCTAGTTTCTGTTGTTTGCACAAAGTCTTTAACTGCTGACGTAACAGTTAACTTAGCCATGTGGCAAAAGTGAGAGAGGGGAGGGAGGAGAGAAGCAGGTGAGGGCGCGTGGGTGAGGTTGTTTTGCTTGCAGCCGTAGCAGAGGCGGTGGCTCACGGATCTATAGGAGGAGGAGGAGAAAGCTAGCATACGCTGAGAGCATCGTGAGAGTAAGCACAGAAAGCAATGATTAGGTTAAGCATGTCATATGCGTGACACGTAACTTACTATGTGACCAAATTAACTGTGATGTCTGCAGTTAGTGACTTAACATGACGGGAAGGATTAAAATCTTACAAAAAAATTTTATGAGTGACAATTTTTAGTAAAAAATTATATGAGGAATAAAACATAAAATTCAAAATTTATTAGGGATTAAAATCATATTTAACTCAAAAAAAATCACTAACCAATCCTTTTTATGCGGCTCTCCAACCCCTGTATCTACGTTCTGGGTTCTGCCTCTTTTGTTGGAGCAAGCCACGAACCTACCAATCGACACCACTATGCTCCCTCGTTGCCGCTGCAATATCTCTGCCTTTCATGGTGACGAATTTGAGATTGGTCACGTGGATCTGGCTTCGCATTTGGCAGAAGTGGAGGCACAAGGCGATGCAAACAAACAAGATAGTGGCAACAAGAGGAGTCGGGTGTAGAGGAAGAAAAAGAGGAGCGTGAAGGAGAAGAGAAAGATGGGAAAATTAAGTTTCTATTAATGATAAAGAAGGAGGGTCTGAGATTGGAGTTACAACAATGCAAGAGATTTGGGTTTTAGGGTTCTTTTTTTTTTTTTAATGGTTGATTTGAGTTCTTCTAGATGAGATTTTGCAATGATGATGTTGTTTCTAATTTTTCTCCTACAATGATTCATAAGCATAAATAGTATCCTTTATTGTTCAGATTTAATATGTTTTTTGGTTGTTTTGATGGTAATGTTGGTGGTGAAATGAGGGTTAGAGAAGAAAATAACTATTTTTTTGTGGTAGAAGAAGGGTTGAAGAGAAAGATAATGGGGGGTGGTGGTGGTGGCAACGTCGACAACGACGGTGACAGTGATAGTGGTGCTGGTGGTGGTAGAGATGAAAACATTTAATAATTATTTTGATATTAATGATATTAGATTTAAAAATATAAATGAAATTAAAATTTCACAATTTGGCTAATAAGGTCAATTATCTATTCCTTTTTTTTGAAAAAATGATTTAGTTAAGTTTAAAAGGACAAAATTGCCCTTAGAAAAAAGGCAAAATAAAACATCTCTTCATGAATCAATTATACTTATTGTGCCAATAAAAATTCTGAAAAACAAAGACAATTTTCACCATAAAAATTATCCATAAAAATAAAGTGAATAAATAAGGATATGAAGGACATATGTGCGCAAGTCATGGACTCATGTGCAAGCTAGGTTATTGTATAGTCCTTTAATTAATTAACACAGTCATGTGTTTTTTTTTAAAAGACTAAAAGGAGGGGAGTGTAATGTTTAGATGAAGCTGAACGGAGATTGGTCCTTTAATTAATTTTAATTTTTTTTCAATCCCATTTTTTTATTTTTTCTGTCAAGATTTTTGTTTACAAAGCTCACTATGTTTTTTTTTCCTCTGCTTGGCTTGAAACTCTAGGGAGTATTTATAAAGATGGCAGCAATGGAAGTTAGTTATATGACGGTAGAATGATGACAATGGGATCAGATTAAACTTCATAATTAGTTTTGTCACTGCGCAATATACGTGTACCTACCTTAATTTCATGCATTTACTTCATTATGCTTGTAAAATGCTCCATAATCTAATTAGGTTTTGCAATTTTACCTGTACTCACAGATACCGTGAGTAATATATGTGATAGGAAAGATACAAGGGAAAGTTTTTCTTTTTATTAATGGATATTTTCAATATCCGCTTGTTAAATGAGATGGATGTAAGATGACTTTTCTCATACCCGTAAATATCCAAACGTTAGATTTTTTAAATTCTCTTGTTTGTTAGTTGATTGATTTGAATCACTTGACTAGTGTGATTACTTTTGTAGAGTCGCTTTCATAATTTGTTCTTTAATGACAATTATGTATAATACTATAACTAACCTCACAAAAACTTAGTTTTTGATTTTTATTAGGCATTATTGACTAGCAATGCATTCTAATAAATATTAATATAATTTGGTTAAAATTTAAAGATTGATATTTTAGTGTATTTACTTTCTTTACTATTTATATGTTACCTCTTAAGTTTATAGATCTTAATTCAAAAGAAAAAATACATTAAAAAAAATTCAAACAAAAAATGTCATAGAAAATCATAAATAAACTTTTTTTTTATAATTTTTTATTTTTTATTTATAAATAATGGATACTCATGGATATACGTGTATCCATATATATATATATATATATATATATATATATATGAAAAAAACTATAGACGGATATCCTCCGCCATCCCTTTGCCATTCCTAAATCTAATAGATTGATTTCCCTTTTGTACAAAAATTAGTATGTGCATACTTGCATCTAATTCATTCTTTTTCAATCTTGTCATTGACATATATTGAGAGTTTTGTGAGCTATGAGTGCATTTGTTTGTGCTTTTATTTTTTTATACTTTAGAAAATACATTTAATAAAGTTGAACTTATGACCTCATGTATATTATTTAAGCCCCTTATCATTAGATTAATTTAGGAGCTTTCATTTGTTTGTGCTTTTAAAGAAAGAGAAGTATTTTTTAAAAAACAAAGTTTTTTTTTTGTTTTTTGAATTGTTCGTTTATACTTATCAAAAAAACAGAAGCAAAAAATAATTAGTTTTTATGTTTTTCTTGAGAAGCAGGTAGAGATTTACTTCTAATAGAATTAGAAGTAGTAAAAGAAAGAGAGTGTACTACCTAAAATTAGTAACTAATGTAATTTCTAAACCATCCTTGTAACTTTTATAAAATTTCCAAAAACAAAAACAACTCACTTTTCTAAACCCACTTTCCTTATCTTCTATATAATTTTACATAATTATAAATTTGATCCATACATCATTTTTCTCATTACTAATGTTCATGTCGCTTGTATAATTTTGGTTACAAAGACTCTCTCTGCACATTAATAAAAATTTGAAATCAATTCAATTTATGTTAATAGTATTCTTCATTGGGATGAAAATATTAATTTCGTTTGAAATATAAAAAGTATGGATTAACGCATCTTCCATTTATTACATACTTTTAATTGAATATTGACATATTTTCATTTTATTTAAATTGATTTATAGTAATTATATATGTAATTGAATTAATTTCAATTGAAAATGAAAATTATAAAGTAATTTTCTTTTTTTAACAATAAAATTTATCATGTAGAAAAAATATTTTCTTTACTTTTCAAAGGCATTTTTTGTAAGTGATTTTTAATGTCCTTAATTATATAATTTTATACAATAAAAAGTACTTTATATGTGTTACATCCTAGTAGTTTAACATCTCCTAATTATGGAAATAAGTACTTTTACAAGAACATCTAAACACAGAACAGTTTTTTTTTTTTCCTTCTAATTCTGCTTATAAAAATGTGCTCACAATCAAACGCATCCACTATGGTATAAGCAACACGATTGCAGCCATTTCAGGACTAAACAAGTATAATCCATTTGTATTTTGTCATAATTTTTTCAAAATCCTTTTTTTTATTGGGCCAGCATAGCCCGATTTGATAATAGTTGCGTCTGGGTTGAACCAGATTATAGCAACCTTTCTCTTCTAAAATAAAAGGACACAGTGAGTCAATTATGTGCTATTACACTAATTAATGTTCCAAGATAGTATCATTATTGTCTACAACAAATGCATTAATTGATGAATTTATGTTAACGCCACCTCTTATATTCCCATTATTTAGACGAGGGAATCTGCATATTTGCCCGATAAAATATTTATATATCGCTGCCAGCTCTATTATTTCTAAGCCATGACAACGGAATTTTGTTGTACAAATAAGACAAATGCCAGTTGCGAGGTTATGAAGAGAAAGAATAATCCAACCAAGCATCATAAACAGAGAGGCCTTATGGATTACCCATAAATTTACTTAATTGCACCATGTCTAATTATTCTCTTCCCTGTTATATAAAGTGTTTTAGTAATAGATTTACAGCTCTATCCTTGTTACCATTGGTGCTTCCGTGCTAGTGCAAATTTCACATAAACTCAGAGATTTTTACCACTAAAACAATAATAGTAATAATAATAATAACAACAACAATAATAATAATAATAATAATAATAATAATAATAATAATAATAATAATAATAATAATACATATACAACGAAAAGATGTTCACCCTACCGCCAATGTATAACTACGCCAAGATAAGCAAGCAGGTAAACAAATATTATTTAAAAATAGATAAATAAACATTATAAAATCAATTAAACATTTTTAAATATAAAAGTAAAATAAAACAAATCCTGTGTTCTATTAAATAGCAAAAAAAAAAAAATATTACACTTTATCTTACTTCTCACTCATTTTACACGTGCTCTCATTTTACAAACATAAATAAATATTACAAACTTAATAATAAACATTATAAAATTTATAGACAAACATTATAAAACACAAAAACAAATATTCCAAGACAACTGAGAAAAAAAAAGGAGAAAAGAGAAAAAAAAAAGGGAGAATAAATGAAGGAAAAGTGGGGAAGAAGAGGTTGAGAGGAGGGGGAGAAGTGTGAGGGAGGGTGGAAGAGAGAAGATAGAAAATAAATATTAAATGTGGTTAGATGCCATCGTAGTTTTTTTTTTTTTGCACACAAAATTATTTTGTTTTGAAAAAAAAAACCAACAGCAACAACAACTCGTGGACCATATGTTATCTTATAATGAAGCACTAAGGTTGAGAAATTCAGAGTTGACATAACCTCATGCTGCAACTCTTCAAGGCTAAAATTGACATTGAAATCAAAGTGGTGAAGTAATATATCTGCTTCAACAATGTTGGGTCACAAGGAGAAACACACGAAACTGAGGCTTGAGCTCAATTAAGTGTAAGCTTGCATAAATGGAAACATCAAATTGATACATTGCGAGTTTAGATTTATGGTATCCGTATTATTAGTTCTAACTAGTAATAATAGACTAAAATCTGAGAGCAAAACTTGATCATACTCAAGTGCCACCACACAAACTCTAAAAAAAGAATCAAATTTTGTACAAGCTTGATTTTGGCTTTACAAGATAAAATAAGAACCGGCTTGAGCAAAATCAAAATGCAATATCTAGAGGAAGATGATCCAACGAGTTCCCCCACAATCTCAATCTGTGCTCTCTTGTTCTTGTTCTTCTTTCATAGCAGAATCAGAAAGGCGATGATGCTGTGACTCGGAGCTCCCGTCACGTTTGTGATCCAAATCAGGAAGGGGGCGACTCTGCATCGTGTAGGCCTGGTAACCGGTGGGGCTACAAAGCTGGCCAGAGTTACTACCGCTAGCAGATTTCTCAATATCAAGCCTCCCGGCAATGAAAGGAATGGGCCTGTCCATAATGGAGGGGACGGAGGAGGAGGAGTCGTCGTCGTCGTCGGTGGTCTCGAGCATCTTAACAACCTGGTCCATGGTGGGCCTAGCATACAGCTGGGGATGAGAACAGAGCACAGCAACCAGCACGTGCTTCTCCAGAACCTGGGGGGAGCCGGGGTCGGGCATGCCATCCTCGATGACATCCAACGCCTTCCCTTCCCTAACCAAGGACCAAGCCAGGTCAGTGAGAGCGCTGGGCTGGCCGTCTCCGTCACTCTCAAGAGCCTTCCTCCCGCTCAACAGCTCAAGAAGCACAACACCATAGCTGAACACATCGCTCCTCTCTGTCAGCTGTCCATAAAGCGCATACTCTGGCGCAACATACCCCATGGTACCGGCCACCCTCGTGCTCATATGCGTCATCCCCTCAGGATTGAACTTGGCCAGCCCGAAATCTGCCACCTTCGCTTCGAACTTGTCATCCAGCAGAATGTTACTAGCCTTGATGTCCCTATGTATGATCGAAGGCTGCGCGCCGTAATGCAAGTATGCCAGCCCCCTCGCAGTTCCCAGAGCAACCTTGTGCCGAATCGCCCAGCTCAGCTTCTTCCCCCTCGACCCGAACAGGTGGTCGTACAGGCTCCCATTTTCCATCAAATCTGTCACTATGATCCTCTGGTGCCCTTCCAAATTAGTCGTCGCCGTACAATACCCCCTCAGGGCTACCAGATTCACGTGCCTCACGCTCGCTATGACCTCCACCTCGTGCGTGAAGCTCGCATCTCCCGCCACCGAGCAGTTCTTGAACCTCTTCAGCGCCACCTGAGACCCGTCGCTCAGCAAACCCTTGTACACGTTCCCGTACCCTCCGCTCCCAATTATGTTATCCCTCGAGAAATTCCTCGTCGCCTTCCTGATTTCCTCGAACGAAAACCTAATCAAGGTCGTGCTCTGGCTCATCGAATCCAATCCAGATTCCAACCGCATCTCCCCTTTCCCCACCGAATACTTGCGCTTCTTCTTATTCCTCTTCCATCTCAACCAACCCCAAAACCCACCCGCCCCCGCAATCGAAACCCCCACGGCAACGGAAGCCACGATAGCCACCACCTTGCCCTTTCCACCCGAAGCGTTGGAGGAGAAGTCGAGGCCGAAGAGGCACTTCGCGGTGCCGGCGTCGGTGGGGCCAGAGAGATAGGCGGCGTAGATGGAGGTGTAGGCCCTGCAGTCGGAGACGTTGCCGACGGTGGGGCCGGTGAGGTAGGACTGGACGTTGGAGAGGCTGGTGGTGCAGAGGGCGCAGGGGGCGTTGTTGTCGAGGGACTGGTTGCAGTTGCTGTTGAAGGACTGGAGGGCGACGGAGGGGATTTGGGAGAGGAACTCGGAGAGGGTGGTGATGTTCATGCAGCCCTGGGAGATCCACGACGGCTGGAGCCCGCAGGCGGAGAGGACGTTGAAGGACGGTTCGTAGCGGTTTATGAAGGACTGGAAGGTGGACCAGCAGGAGTCCGAGCTGTTGAGCGGGGGGACGAAGTTGGAGGTGCGGCGGAGGTAGTCCGCCTGGAGGAGGTGGAGGGCCTGGAGAACGTTGTGGCACTGGTTGCTGGAACCGAAGGAGGGGCGGGCGCCGCCTCCCACGGTGGTGAACACGGTGGTGTTGAGGGGGCATGTGGCGTTTTGGGAGAGGGAAGGGGTGGGCAGGAGGAGAAAGAGGAGGAGGAAGAGAATGCGAAGGGGCATTTTTTGGTGTGGGGGTGGATTCAGGTCATTGAAGGGGTTGGGTTGGGTTGGGTTGGTTGGTGAATGTGAGTGAGCGAGGCAGGAAGAGGAGAAAGAGAATGAGTGGCCTTGCAATTTGACCAACATATCAGCCTCCGTCTTTTTCTTTTTCTTTTTCTTGGAAGCCTCCTTTTATTTACCCTTTACTACTTTCCTCTCGTTAGTTAGTTAATTAATTAATTAATTAATTGCATTTAGACTATACCATTAATCACCTCATTAGGGCATTTATTAATTCATTATTTAATTCTATTCTCATCTAATCTAAATGAAATGATCTGATTAATCAGATGATTTACGCTGATAATATATTAAACTCTTGTTGCTAATTAGAATTTGATTACAATTATACCCTCGCATATAATCTCTCTCTCTCTCTCGCATTAAATAACTAAAACTACGATTTCACTGTAACGCACTCAGTCCAATACCAGGACGGGATTACCATTCCTGACACACACACGATGGTTCCGGGAACTCGAGGTTTGTTAGTTTTTTACTTCACTGTTCTAGTGTATGACAAAAAGAGTGATGCGCTTTTGACCATGGACCCATTTCAACAACATCCACAACCTCCTTTGGGTTCTTCCTCCCTTACCCCTTACCCCTTACCCCTTACTTACTGCTCTATCTAGAAGAACACCAAAGAGAAAAAAATTTCCATTTAACAGCCCCCATTTTAGTTCCAGTTTAGTTATGGATCGACCATAAATGATTATTCTATCATTAATAGTCAACATAATTCATTGAGATAAGGACGCATTTCTAGTAACGAAATTTGTACTAATAATTATATTTCACTGTATAATCATGATAGTAGATACAATGAATGTAGGACCTTATGTTCTGGGTCAACCAAATTGTACTCTTGATTGGAAACTAAAATAGTCAAAGGTTTCAGGTACAGTGTAAGAAACGAAGGGCAGCTCCTGGGTGCAACCTAGATTCGGCCCAAACAATTACCATCATTAGACTGAAAGGCCCAACCCACTTTCCTCCCTCTCACCTTCAATCTAGTTAATTAGGGCCCATTCAGAATTCAGACAGAAAGAAGGGCTCCATTCAGAACGGAAAATAAAATGAAAAGATAGGCATAGGTTCCATTCATGCCAAGAGAATTATGACCATCCGCGCTATGTGTGCTATATCACTTATCATAAGCAAATAAGTAAATTGAATATATGGTATTTAAATCAATAAACTCTCGTACAAAATATGTTAGTTCTTTTACGGTAAGCTCTTTTACGAGTTGAAGTCATAATAATATGTGCTTTTATTGAAAGTTAGGAGAAAAAAAGGCACCCATGTACTGAATTAAGGTGTAATAGTGAGAGTATTGTGCTAGATATTAATAATGGTTGAATTCAAGGTCTATTAATAGTTCTTGTACTTGGTGAAATAGAATGACTCAAATTCGAGTCATAAAAATAAAAAAAAAAAAAATCTTCTTACTATCTTAGCAAAATGTATTAGTGAGAGTACTGGACTAAATATTAGTAGATAAATGAAATCACTAACAAAAGAATAAGTACCACCTTACTAATGTCACTGGCATGAAATCTTTATGGACGTCAGGTCTTAAAAGTCGCAGCAAAATACTCTTTGTCATGTCTCCGAACTACTTATCTATCATCATCTACGGCTCTACCCATGTTATCTTTTTATAAAAAATAATAATATTATTATTTAACGTTAGTTTCAAATATTTAGTTAATTACATTTATTTTTCAACACTAATCATTTATAACTAACAAATGTCCGCACAAGCATCATAGCAGCTCTTCCCTCACAATTTCATCCATGCCTAACACTCGAACATGATACCTTTTAAAAGATTAAGAAATTAACTAAGTACCTTTACATAAAAAAAAAAAAAAGGAAAAAACAAAACCCTTCAAAAAGACAGCGCACGTAATTTAGCAATTTTCCTTTATCATGCTCGACTAAATTAATAAATAACGAGAGTGAGAGGACAGAGAAGACAGGGATGGGGTTAAAAAATTGGGGTGATTTAATTTTGGGTAATTGGTTTCAAGAAACAAAATGATCCCGTTTTGATGTGTTGATGTGTTTGTTGAGTTGTGCGCTGAAGTGTGTAGTGATTAAGATAAAGAGGGGGTTTAACAGTCACATGGACAGTTATTAACTATCAAATAGATGACAATGTAATAGAAGGAAGAACGTAATCAATATAAAAATAAGTTGAGAAACTTGTGAAAAACCTTTTTTTTTTTTGTCATGAACTAATGTGAGCAACACAAAAAAGGTAAGAGGGCATTCTTCCTTAAGAAAATAACTTAGTGACTTTACTTCTTTTTAAAAAAAAATATTAAAAAAAAACCTTCAAAAAGACTGCGCACGTAATTTAGCAATTTTCCTTTATCATGCTAGACTAAATTGATAAATAATTATCCCCTGCGAGCTGCTCACGTGATTGTTCAAAGTCTAAAAAGGATTTACTATCGTAAGGGGTTTGTTAGAAAACTAATAAGTTCACACAATTATTATACAAATAAAAGTCTCAGATTTGACCCAGTGCAAGTGCAATATTTCTTTATTTCAGAAAACTTATTCGGTTAACTTTCTACTTCAGTTTTTTAAACTTCTTATGATTCAACCACCTAACTCAATTCTAAATGTTAATTCATATTAAGTTGCTTAAGCTATTATAGAAGTTATCATGATCATATACTTTACCAATATAAATCTTAATGACTTAAACTTTTTAAAAAAAAAAAAAAGATTGTTGATATAACAGTATAACAAATTTTATGATAAGAGATTTAAAATTTTAGCATTGTCGTCCACATTTATCTAAATAAATTAGTTGAGAACTAAGCACTATAAATAGGCCCTAGCGTTGTCCGCGTCATCCGAAGGGGACATATTAAAATATAAACACTACTCATTTGTGTCTATCTAATTACGTAAGTTTTTTTTTACTATAATTCCCGTTAATTATACGCGAACCAATAAACATCTCCTGAACTAAGTTTGGATTTGAGACATGCATACCCGTTTGGATCAGATAATTAATACACGACGAGAAGAAGTTGAACATAAAAGAATTAATATTGTTACAAGCGAATCATAATTATTCATGTCTGATTATTTAATGATCATATCCAATAAAAAATGGTCATGAAAAACAGTTTTAGACCAAAAATTATACATAAATTAAACACGAATAAATAATGCATTATATATTGACCGTAATGAAGCAAGTGACTTTTTATTAACATGAAAAATAGGTATTCAGTCAGTATCTTGTCTTGGCACGTAAAGAAAACCGTTAAGCCCCCATGTCATGTCTGATATAATATAATACCAATTTGTTTTCACACTGAAGAGAAAATGGACAAAGATTAGAGTTGTTGAGCAGTCACATAGCCAAATATCCTCCAATGAATAAATCAATCGACTTATGTGGTGTGATGGGCAAGAGCCACCAACCATAACAAAATGAATGTCGACCCTGATCAATACATATATTAATATTAAATTATCCTATATATGTATGAAAATTTTGGCATAGTGATCGTGTTAATTACGCTTAAATGATGGCGAAATAAAGCCTTCATTTTGAAAAATAAAATAAAATAAAATAAAAATTGACAGATTTTGTAGGTTATTTGTGTATGCATAAGGGTGGGAACAGGTGAGGCGGCCTGACCTGTTAGTGGCCTAGCCTAGCCTGTTTAAGAAAAAGGCTAAGCTCAGACAATTTTTAAAGCCTTTTTCAATAAAGAGGTCAGACTCAGGCTATTACGAAAACTTGTTAGGTCGGCCTGTTTATAAATATATTCAGATGGGTTTTACTAAAAAAATAAACTTACATTACCTTCACTTGGACTCGAACCGAAGACAATCACCATATCAATGCACTAAACTAATATCACTTTTTGTAATATTTTATGCAATCATATTTATTAATATAATTTAGGTAATGTTTCGGGCTTCGATCTAGGAAAGTATTTGGATTATTAATGGTCTTGTATGTTTTGGGCTTAGATCTTGAAAGATGATTGATTATTATTATTGAATGTCGTGTTATTGATTGTGTAATAGGACATAGTAACACGCTGGAGTAACAGGCCACAATAGCAGGCCGTAGTAATAGGTCAAACAAAAGATTTTTGATAATATAAAAATATATATAAACAGGCCTATCAGGTTCTAGGCCAGGCCAATCAGACCTCCCAAATAGACCAGGTCAGGCTAAAAATATAGCCTTTGATAGTTAACAGGTCAGGCCTAAGCCAAAAACTAATGAGACAGGCCTGACCTGTTAAGGGCTTGGCCAGGCCTGGCCTGTTCCCATCCCTATGTATGCTACGTTGCTATATGGGGCTGATTATAGACGCAAGTGAAAATTGATTAAGGGGCCCATTTACATTTTTAGTGGATATTATATGTTAGTGTGTGCCTGTATATATGACGAAAATGACAAAATAATATTATATATATGGGTTGTGATTATTGCACCACAGGTAGTTGCACACCCGGTACACACCTGGGGCAATAAATGCCCACAGCACCGTACTCTCTCAAAACGTGCCCACTCTCTCAAAACCTCGCGTGTGACACACTCTCTCATTAAATCCCTCAGCATGCCAACAATTCACATTTCGTAGGTAGCGCAAAAACCTTTCTTCTCCCATGACATGACCCTCTCATCTTCCTCTCAGTCACTGCTTCTTCTTCCTCCTTCTTTTGCAACAACATTTTTCAACTCTTCCATCTTAAGGCTTTCCCGTCTTTGCAACTACTAGTAAGACCTAACCCTTACTAGTTCGTTTTCTTTTTGCAAGTTAATCGTCGAACATTTTTGCTATTTTAGTTCACATCAACTTTCCTTTTTCTATTTTTGCTTGCGATCAAAACCTTTTTTATTTTGGCTAAATATTGGTTATGTCTTGTGTTTATGAAAGTTGTCTTATTTTACGAATGGTTGTGCCTAAAAATGACAAAGGTTGTCTCTGAGTAAAACAAATGGTTGTGTCTAGGATATGAAAAGGGTTGTGAATGAATAAAATAAATGGTTGTGTCTGAGTAAAATAAATAGTTGTGTCTAAGAAATAAAAAAGGTTATGTCTGAGTAAAATAAATGGTTGTGTCTCGTTTTCTACTACGGTTGTGTCTAGTGTTGGTGAGTTGGTTGTAACACTCTATGGTTATATTTAATGAGAGAAAACTGGTTAAGTCTGTCTATGCTATGTACACTAATTTGTGGGTTTCTGAATGAAATAGTTGTATATGCCTATGCGGAGTTTATGGTTGTGTCTATACAATCGAAAAGGTTGTGCCTCGTACTTCGTCACGGTCAGGTCTTTGTTTGCTAGTTGGTTATGTCTTTCAGCATTATACAGTTATGTCTTTCTATGTTATTGATAGGTGTACTTTGTACCCTATTTTATTATTCTATAATTGAACATTGTATACTAAAAATGTGTAATTTTAATGCTCAATTAATATGTTTTGCACATTATCCTCTTTTGTGAGAAATTTAGAAAAATGCAATTTTAAGCACTACTTTATCTTAGAATTTAATGAGTAGATTTCTTTTGTTCTTTTTTAGATTTTTATTTTAATTGCAGAAAATAAATTGTCAAGAGGATCATTGAGGATTTGAAGGAGATTTGATAAGATATAAATTTCAAAGAAGAGATTTGAAGAGAAGATTGAGACCAATAAATTCAAGATTAAATT
>QANU01047209.1:162823-173299 GCA_003254905.1 Nissolia schottii | reverse complement strand
TGTCTTTGTTCTGCATGAGTTCCAACCTTATATAGGCAGAGGTGCCTGTTCATGAACCATTGCCAATGCATACAGATGCAAAACAACGCATTGTTTCATGAAAAAACACACCCATTCGAACATGTAATCGATTAACCAAGTGTGGTAATCGATTACACACATGGTAACTGCCAATTTTCAAATTCTGTGTGATGGTAATCGATTACCATAAGTGTGTAATCGATTACACATACAAAAATGGCCAATTTTGAAAGTTTCTAAGGTGGTAATCGATTACCATAAGTGTGTAATCGATTACACACATGAAAATCACTTATTTTCAAAATTCTCGAGTTGGTAATCGATTACAGCAAGTTGGTAATCGATTACTCATGCAGAAAATGTTATATTTTCACATTTTTTGATGCTGGTAATCGATTACTGAAACCCTGTAATCGATTACTGATGCTGGTAATCAATTACTGAAGTCCAGTAATCTATTACTGACACAACAAAGTGTTTTCCAAGTGTTGCAAACCCTAGAGAAGTATTGCTAAATGATCTTAGGATTTTAGCAAAAGTATTAGACTTGTTAGAATGAAAACCTTATGAGCCATTAACCATGATATCATAAACAAGTGCTAACTATTAAACTCTAAGGTAAAAACACTTGAACCTTCAATATGATGATCGGTTGATCGTTGCAATTCATCGGTTGTGTCTTTCCCTTTTTCTTGCTTTTTGTTGATGTTCTTGTCTTCATCAAAACCAAGCCATCAATGGTCAGAGAAAGAATCTTCTTCACACATTGTTGATATGTCAAACCCTTCGTCATACAATTGGCCGGTCTTCATCCACGGCTTCTTGTTGGATGCAATAAAGGACTACCACGGAGCAAGGGTTGCATGTATGTTCTGCAGGTATGTTATTCTTAATGTTTTATTTCAATGGTTGTGTCTCTTGTAGATATTAGGCCTACTGTCCTGATACTGTTATGTCCAAATGCATGAAATAGTTTTGTCTCTGTGCTTGAAGTGGTTGTGTCTCGTACTTCGTCACGGTTAGGTCTATGTTTACTAGTTGGTTGTGTCTTCTTGTTGTATTTGGTTATGTCTGTTTTCACAGAATGTGATCATGAAATTATGTTAATGTCTCTTATATTTCAGTTGTTGTACCTGCAAGCTACCCGCTTCAAGGAATATAACAACCCGGACAACACAAGCCCGTGGATCGTCTACTGGACGTCTAATCTAGTATATGCTTTTCTAAGTGATGAGAAGACCCGAGGAACGGTGAGTTTCACATGATGTAATTCTTTTTTTGCATTTTTTTTAATTTTGTATTCATAACTTATGATTTTTGTTTTTTATTTTATTTTTTGGTTTAGGGGCTTCTCACAAACTTTATTGGTGAAGTGAGAAAGACAGAACCAACAAAGCAATTAGCCTTTCTTGATGAGGCTAAATAAGATAAGGAACTGCATCTTAGTGATGTCAACTCTGATGATGAACCTGCTCCCCCCAAAAAATCAAAGGGGAAAAAACAAAAACAAAAAAAAAAGTAGGAGCTGAGGTTACTGGTATTGGGATGGTGCGAGGGACACATGGGAATATCAAAATAAGCTGAGATCCCCGATTGTGGAGGAGTTGGCAGAATCCATATCGTCAAGGTCTCCGATTGTCGAGGAGCCGAGAGAAGCCATGACGGAAGTGAGGGATGTTGGGTAAGCTTATTTTATTAGTTATGTTTTTCATTAATAATTTGTTATGTCTAGCAGATGTGGTTGTGTCTCGCTTTGAATAGAGGTTATGTCTTCTGTAATGAAAGTTTCATGTCTAATGTTGTTTAGTGGTTAGGTCCGATATCATTGTTCAGTTAGGTCTTGGGTTGTGTCTCATTTTAAATAAAAGTTAGGTCTGTTGGATTATATGCCTTATGTCTCATATTCTTTGATGGTTAGGTCTCATGTATGTTATACTTATTTGTTCACATTTATTGTGATATGGTCATCAATGAGGCCACAATTGGGGATGTCGAGGGGGAGGACGAACGTGAATCCAACACGGATGAAATCGTCCTCCGTGTTATAAATTGCGGGGTGGATACACCAAGCTTTGACTTGCTTCTTAGTGCGGAAACACAACCAACCCCATTGGCATTGACATTATGGACTCCAAGGTTAGACCATGGTGTCAATGAATCAAAAGCTCTCGTGTCTACACGGCCACCCCAACCCACTACACCACTGCATCCATCTACAACAACTTTACAAACCCCCCACCAACAACTTCCAACCCTAGATGCCAACCCCCTCCCACCATCTTTAACCAACCCCCTTGTACGCGCTACCAGCACCACCACCACCACCAACAATTTCGCAACCTCCGGTTATTGCAAAACCCTCGTACAACATCTACACGGACCAAAAAGTACGTGATATGTTGTATGGTTGGTGCATTAGCAACACCAAACAAACGGTTGCGGACTTGTCTTACAAGTCATTCACCTTGGTGGGCATAGATGTGTCCTGCATGAAGCCCTCTACATATATTGAAGATGCGGTAAAAATATTGCTCACCATTTTTCATGTTTATGTTATTGATCTTGAAAATGAATATTTTAATTTATTTTTTTCCTATAATTTCAGTTTATGACTTATGTCACTTATGTTTTCAATAATGCTCTGGAATATTTCCCACGGAGCCAAGACGTCTTTTGTCTGAGCCCCAACGTTGTTGTAAGTAAAATTATTTTTATTTTACTAGTTGTGTCTGAAATTGCAAAATGGTTGTGTCTGAAAATGTAAACTGGTTGTGTCCGATGCTGCAAAATGGTTGTGTCTGGAAATGTAAACTGGTTGTGTCTAATATTGCAAAATGGTTATGTCTCTGTACATATTTTGATTGTGTCTGCTTTTGATATGTTGTTATATAATAACCTTCAATGTATCTAGCTAACAAATAACAATTTAGGTCATGGTATCAGTACTCTATATTATGAGTAAGGTACCAGAGCAATCCCCATATATATATATATATATATATATATATATATGACTAGAGATCCATTAACTTCATAAGTAAGTTATGGTACCTTTACTCTATTCAATGACATTTTATAGACAATGAGTTTAAATAATTTGACCGTTGAATTGAAAGTTTCTATCAAGTATATCAAACTCATAAAATTTCATTTAATTAAAAATTATTTGATATTTCATCTTTACATTTTATTTTAACGTATAATATGATTTTGATGATGTGAATAAAGTATTGACTATTAGATTTCATATCTATTGTTATCCAATTTTTTTAAAAAAATTGGTATAGTTAATCTTCAATATGCAATGACATTGTAAAGTTTGTTTACACTATTTTTCAATTAAATCTAACTGTCACATAATAAAAATTTATTGACTTTTTCACTCACTACTTAATACATATGAGATATATTTAATTGAATGACAATGTAAAAGCTTTACTACATGACAACTAAAGGGATGAAAATTTACTATGAAATAATTTGACTTTCCACCAAGTTGGGCCTCTCGAAAAGTGACCTAGACTTAACCTTAAAATGACATCGAATCAAATTTTATAATCAAATTCCAACGAAATAAGCTTCAAGTCAACCTAAATTGTTAGGGCGGGCTAGCATGTACACCCCATAAGTTTAACCATTTTGAAAATGTTTATATATATTGATATCAACTTTGCTATTTGAACATATGAAAAATGTGTTTATATCTTATCACTCATTTCACAACATATCACGAGCCCACTTTATAAGAAGTGATGCTCATGATGTGTTGTGAGAGGAGTGATAAGGTGTAGACACCATTTTATATACAAGGGGCATTATCCATTTTGGTATACCGCAAAATTTCCGCAATTTAAAGAAAAATCTTTAAATAATCTTGCTACCTTACCATTCACCTAACTTGTACATAGCTTTCATTTTCAAAAGCCCATATCATATCACAACATAGGACATAGCACAGGACTCATCTTGATGAATGAAGCCAAAGCCAAATGTGAGGTTGTTTTGGTTTGCAAAATAAGCCAATAAGCACGACGTTTTCACGTGCCGTATCCAAGGGGAGACCACAGACGCAAACACACAACCGTCTCTGACCATAGAAGGCACCGTGACAATGAGATATAAAGTTATCTTTGTAATTGTTACTACCTCCTCAACAATCCAAATTCGATATTCCATAATATACCAACAATAATTAAATAATTGTAATAATAATCCTCATCTTCAAGCTTCCTTTTGTTACTTATGTTCTACGTCTACCAATGAATTGATCATCCACAAACAATATAGCTCTACGAAGAAACCAAGATAAAAGTCTTCTAATGTCTTATTTTATTGCAATGCATTCTTTTCCCAATCACCAATTTGCTCTCTTTTATGATGAATGGGATAACAATAATATTTTGTAAACTTGAAAGCAACATTGAAAAAGAAATAAGGCAGTGATGGTTGTTTGTTGAAGTGGGAAAAGGCTAAGTAGTAATAATAATAATAATAATGTCTAATGTCTCCTGGTCTTGCTGTGGAATAAAAAAAATAACAAATTAAAAAAATAGTGTTTTGGAATTTTCTGTGCCATTCTAGCTGCCTAACTTCCCTTTCTTCTCACCATGTTTGATTAAATTTCTATTACTCCATTTAAAGATTCTATAGACCGATTACATACACGATACATGGTTATGTTGCTAATTGCTATATAGTTCACCTTAACTACAAGGAAAAAAAAAGAGGTAAAACAGAGGAATTGGGGGAATTGAAATAGGGACAAATGTTATATGCTGAGTCATGATTTTATACCCTTGATTTTAATTTTTTATTTTTTTTATTGTAATCTTGTCATTATTCTTAGGAGTGTTTTCCGTTACAGTTTCTTATATAGCACCTGTTCTGAATTCTGATATATAGTTTAGTGTCTTCTATGTTCTCTGGGACATTTCAAAAATCTGATTTTATTTTTTCTCCCTATCAAGTCAATTTTTCTCTAGAGGATTCTGTTTCTGGGTCTTGAATTTTAAGGGTCTCAAAAAAGAAGAATGAAGGAAGAGGTGGATTCCCCAGTTGGTGTTCTTGAGGGCTATTTCAGGAGCACAGAGTCATCATCAGAAACAAGTTCTTCTGAGCCTCCACAAGAGAAGCCAAAACGTGCTTCTAGGTGGCACACATTTCTCCAATTGTTGAGGAGCAGAACAAACAAGCCCTTATCAACATTGCATCCTCTCAGTGTCCTCAAGCTCTCAAGAAGAAGATTGTTATTGAGTGGCAGCATGAGGGAGACTACTATGCTTCCAAGTTCTGCCATAGAAGTTGCAGATTCCTCCTTCAACAGCTCACCCTGGAAGATCTTCACTCACCATGAGATACAGATTGCCACAGAAAATTTCAGCCAAGGTATGCAAAGTGCTTCCATAAATACACAATTCCCATGAAGTTACACTCAACTTACTTGGTTATTAAAAAGTGATTAAAATGTTGATTTTTTTTTTGTTAGAGTTGAAAAAGCTGGAAATAGGTTTTTTTTTTTTTTTAAGAATCTATAAGCTGAAAACAATTTTTAAAAAAATTCAGATTATTTTTAAAAAGATATCTAAATATATGAAAACTGAATTTTTTTTCAAGTTAAAAAGGTAATTTTTTTCATCAAATAAACTAAAACAAATCAACCTGTTAGAGTAACGCTACACTACCAAAAATTATTGCCAAATTTTTAGATAGAAGTAAAAGGATATGACCCAATCACACATCATCATTCTCGGAAATAAGTTGACACGAAAATTCTGATTTTTTTAGTATTTTGCGTTATAGTTATGCATTGTTTGGTGCAGAAAATTTGATTGGAAAGGGTGGTTATGCTGAGGTCTACAAAGGGTGTTTGCCAAATCATCGACTAGTAGCGGTTAAAAGGCTAACTAGAGGAACAAATGATGAAATCATAGGGGACTTCTTATCAGAACTTGGCATCATGGCACATGTTAATCACCCCAATATTGCTAAGTTGGTTGGTTATGGGGTTGACGGGGGAATGCATTTAGTGCTTGACTTGTCTCAAAAAGGAAGCCTAGCTTCAATGCTTTATGGTAGGAGTTAATAATGTATTGCATATTTTGCCTTTGATTATTGAACCAGTTTTTAGTAACATTAATTACATTTTTACTATCAAAATTTGAAAAATTCTTGTATGCTTTTAGAGCAAGAGATTTTTCTTTCTCACTTCTATTTATTGTTTATTACATCACTAGTTTTGTCTCTTAAAATAACAACATACGTTGATATGTCAAACGTTAAATGAAAGAGAGCAAGAGGAATCTCTTGTTCGAGAAATCTCTTATTTTAAAAGTATACAAGAGCTTCTCCCAAAATTTTGAGTTTCCTTTTTCTCATTATTAGGTTCCAAGGAGAAACTTGAATGGTCCATTAGGCAGAAAATTGCATTGGGAATAGCAGAGGGTATACTATATCTTCATGAGGGTTGTCAAAGAAGAATTATCCATAGAGATATAAAAGCCGCAAATGTATTGCTTACTGAAGACTTTGAGCCACAGGTATGGATATGGTTTTCGGATTTCTGCTACACAAGTTTGATCCTTGTGATTTGATCATCACCACGTATTCCTTCTGCATCTTGGAAATTTTGTATTTATCATTACAGACAACTTTTGTTTTTGGAAGATTCCTGATTTTATTTTAGGCATGAAATTATGAATCCTGTCTCTTTTCCCGTTATAATTAATTAGTACTCCAATAATGCACCTCAAATGAACTGCACAATTTATGCATGAGTGGAGTTATCTATGAATAAATTGTGTTATTTGTATTCATTTTATGTAAAATATCGCGTTAACGCACATATTATTTATTATTAAATGGGTATAAATAATATTTCTTTTACGATTACTAAAAATAATATGGAACTCAAGAAAATTTTAAAGTTTAAAACTCACACTACAGTGGATAAATTAGATTACGACATATAATTCATTTAAATACAGTAACTTGTTTGAATTATGTGTCATATTTTAATTTGTCTACGCGAGCATAGGTTTTATATCCTGGAGTTTTTTTTAGGTAGACTCCTATTTTTGAAGAATATACGGAAATTTTTTAAAGCTAAGGAGTGTTTGTGCAGATTTGTGATTTTGGGCTAGCAAAATGGCTACCAGAGAATTGGACTCACCACACCCTTACAAAATGTGAAGGAACTTTTGGGTTTGTGGCCCTTTCAGATAATTATTCTGTACAATCAATTTTTATTTTGCATCTTCCAACTAACACAAGGTTTCAATTATGACTGCCACAGATACCTTGCTCCTGAATACTTGCTTCATGGCATAGTTGACGAGAAAACAGATGTGTTTGCCTTTGGTGTGGTCCTATTAGAATTAGTCACTGGGCGTAGAGCACTTGGCTTATCACAACAAAGCCTTGTCCTGTGGGTACGTTTTTCAACTAACCCCAAAAAAAAAAAAATCATGCTTTGTTTGTACCTCTAATAATGAAAGATAATAGTAATTAGATATATAATATTTTGTCCAGGCAAAACCGTTATTGAAAAAGAATGATATTAAGGAGCTGATTGATCCTTCACTAGCCGATGACTTTGACTATGGACAGATGAATATAATGCTCTTGGCAGCTTCTTTATGCATTCAACAATCCTCAATTCGTCGTCCCTCTATGAGACAGGCAAGATTTTAAATTTCAAACAGAACATACTTTTTCATCTTCATATTTGACTTTCTTCGTTATATTCTAGCTGTGAGATGTGACCGATTCTTGGTATTTTTCTTTTAAGCGTGATTATTTGTGACGGATTGAATGTTGCATGATGCTTTTTCTTTTAAGATGAATGAAATTCATCGGCTCAAATCCAATGAGGACAAGCAAGAAAACCAACCCATCGAAATTAAACAACACCCGACTTAAGTAGGACAAGTCTTATTAAAACTCTTCTTAGGAAACCCAATGAAAAAAACTAGAGGGAAAAGAGAGTACTCCACCCCAAACAAATTAAGGCCATCAAAAACAACCGATGCATCAGATAATTTCTTGTTGAATTGATGGATTGATTCTCTCCTTGTATGAGATCCAAGCCCAATTTTGAGGTTCTCTTCACACTTGACAAGTCTACTATGACTTAACCTAGCTGACTAAGGTTATTGGATGTGGAGTGTGTTAAAAAGTTGAAGACATAGGGAGAAAGAGGTGCTGAAATTTGTATCAATTTAATTTCTTGTGGCAACGAGTTCCAATCGTTGGCTTGATCGAAATTGTTACTTCATAAAAATTGATATGAATTTTAGCACATTTCTCTGTCACTATCTTTTTAACTTTTTCGCACGCTCTCCACATCCAATAACCCTAATTAGGTTAAGTCATAATTGATTTGTCAAGTGTCAAAGGACACTCCAAAATTAGACTTGGACCTCGTACAAATACGAAGAGAGAACCAACCCAGCATGAACATCATCACCCTTTCAAAAACTAGACGTTGCATGATGCTTATGTCTTTAATACCTAAATTTCTATTTCTATAGTGGGCCAAATTAACTCTCTAGGGTCGGACATTATGAAACGTTGCAACTATAACTGAGTTAAACCAACCTCAAGCTTGATTTAAAGATTTGATTAGTTTTCTTTTTCCCCTCATGTTAAATCTATTATTAATTAGACTCTTTGATGGCACAAAGGGGGTCTTTCTCTGTTTTAACTATAACAGAGTTTCGTCATTTTGCAATTGATCTATTGGTGCAGATTGTACAGCTTCTGAACGGCAACCTTAGCTGCTATAAGTTTAGCAAGAAATCTAATTTTTCTTTTCTTGGAAGAGGGTTTCAAGAAGAGTTCCTTGACTCAGATTAGTTGAAACTTGAAAGGAACATGAATCACATAAGCAGAAGCAGCAAATAAGAAAGAAATTGTAATTACTAAATGCATGGTGTTAAGGTGATCTATCTGATCCCTTTTCTATTTTCTTCTTTTTCTCTTTTCTGTTTTTCCTTTTTTTACAATATAGTTCCTAGCTAGCTTTTACAGCATATGGCATTGATGAGGTTGGAGTTTCTGTGGATAGAAATTGTCCTATCAAACCAAATTTTTTGCAGTTTATGAAGCACAGACAAAGAATGTCTGTCTCACATGTATACTATATTAATTTTTTTTTTGGGAAATGAAAATTTTGGACGAGAGGATGGCGTCTCAGTCTAGGAAAATTAAGTCTTTAAATTCAAAATGCACTTATAGAAGAATTTAAATTTACCTCGTTCCGAAAAGACGAGTAGAGTTTCAAACTTGTTACCTATAAAACGTAAGAATTTATCTTGCTCCACTCGACCAACCCCTTGACATTACATGTACATAGATTTTTGTAAAAGATGTCAAATACTTCATCATTTAAAAGGAATATATAATTCTTTTCCCCTACCTCACATTTAGATTTTTTTTCCCTGTTTAGGACAATTATGTTTTAAATTAAAAAAAATTCGTGAAAATTAAAACATCATGTGAGGAAAAAAAAAGTTTATATTCAAATTTATTTTGAGAGATATCAAATTGATTAAGAAGTTACGTAAAAGAGCAATAATTGGAAGAAGATATAATAAATTAACCTACAAATCAACTTGTGCATTTCGATAAATGACACTTAACGTTTTTTTTTGTAGCTTAAAATGTCAAATAGCATTTATTAAAATGTGCAAGTTAATGTATAAATTAATTTTTTTAGGTCTTCCAAATAATTCTCTACGTAAAAACATCAGATTAAAAGAGACAGAAAAATATACCGATAAGCTTATAGCTCAATTTTTAGTAACTCAAGTTTTGAAACTTAAGGTGTGTCGTTGATAATGTCCAGAGTTATCTTTGTATAATCTCAACTTTCGTCACCTCTAATTTATGTATGTATTACCTAGAAAAAAAGTCAGCACAGATCATGTATGTATGACAAATAGCACTACTCTTTCTGTCACAAAATGCCAGGTTTTTAATTAAAAAGAAAGAAGAAAAAGGTTTAAATTGAATGAATCTTTGGGAAGAGAGGGAGGTGGAGCCGTGAAAGCACAAGATGGGTGGCAGCAGTTCCGTGAATCTGGAATGGCGGTGGCAGATTTGGAAGAAGAACGAAGCAGTGGATCTTGAACAAGAACAACGTGACAGATTTGAAAAAGTGACTACGAATCTCGATCAGCGCATCGCGCCATTCATGAACAACGGCGACACGGGAAATCTAGAACAACGACGGCGTGCGTTGTGGATCTCAAAGGACGGTGGCATGGTGGATCTTAAACTCGCTGTGCCCAAAGAAGGAGAAGATGAAAGGCGTGATGTGGAAGGTGAAAGGAGAAGGAGGTCAATAACAACGGTGGCTTCTTGGTAACCATGGTGTGATGTGTTACATGGCTCCGGCGGCGGCGGATGTAGGAGAGGGGAAGGAGCAGGATGGTGAACCCTGCGGAATGAAAGATT
>QANU01047209.1:142470-162649 GCA_003254905.1 Nissolia schottii | reverse complement strand
GTAGTTCTAGTTATATGTGTATTTTGATGGATTCCATTCTGTAGCTCTTTGATGTATCTATGCTACATTTATACTATGTATGTATATGACTCCTTGATCTATATGATATTGGTTGTCAGACCCCATTGTATTGTTTACTTCACTATTTATGTATGTACATGTATGACAGACAACACCCGCATTTATCTGTTATACGACTATATGGGACTTACGATAGTTCACACGCATGGCTCTACTTTGACGCGTAAAAGCAATTTATGTTAAAAAAAAAGGGTCCTTATTTTCAGTTAACTTAATTATTTTCGAAGTAAAGTAGGGACTACCAGTATTCCCACACAGCAGATAACAACTTAGCAGACGCAGATTATGACTTAAGCATAAGCTGCTAAGCTAAGGTGTTACATCTCTCTTCAACACCCTTCCTTCTTCTACACCCTCCCTCTCCTTCTGGCAACTGTCACCCTCTCCAACCACTTCCATCATCACCATTGTTGCCGCCCTCAGCTCCCTTTAACCCACCACCACACTTTCAGAAAAAAGCTCAAACACCACGATACATATCATCACCATCGTATTCAAACTCATAATTAAAAAAAAAAAAAAACAGATTCAGAAATCAACTATCCAAGTCCAGAACAAACACAGTCATGGCACCATCGTCCTCCTCCATGGACTGCTGCAACCAATCACCGTGAAACCACTCACAATAAATCTTGTATCCAGTTTCAAAATCCATATCTAATTTCGTTAGGTTCAAAATTTGAAATCAGATCTGGGTGAGATTGAGGTTACAAAATCGAAGTTCCAGATCTTTCTTTAGGCTATAAATGGAAGGAAAAAAAATAGAATTAAAAAAAAGGAAAATTTTCCATAGCTACAGATTCGATATGGCTATAGACCAACAGAATCGAAAGTTCTAGTGCTTACTCCATCCAATTTGTTTGGCACCACTATCTCGACAAGGATCTGATCTTTTTCATAGCTACAGGTTATAGATCTGGACTTTTAATTTTGAATGTCTTTATTTTTTCTTTTTTGCATCTAGACTCAACCATTGTTTGTCTCTTTGTTGCTTTTGGTAAGAATAGGCAAAAGGAGATGGTGTGGGAAGGGTGGTAGTGTGTAACTAGGCTTTCCTAGTTGTTCCAATTGTTTAATACAATACGTTTTGATGCTGACAAATACAATATGCTCTAATTGTCCATGCTTATTGTCTACAAGGTTGTCAAACTTGAAAGTTTAAGTAAACTCGTGAATGCTCAGCAAACTCAAATCGTAAACTCGACTCGTAAACTCATAAGAGTTTACATATGTAAAAAAATATATGTTATAAGCAATATAATTAGGAATTAAACATGATTAAATTTTGTATTCATAATTGACATTGAATAATGTTAACTTTAAAATAAAATAAATGAAAAAAAATCATAAAATATATCTTAATGCATGACACTTAGGTATGTCATACTTTATTCTTTCCATGTTTTATACTTTATAGTTTGATAAAACATAGCTCAATTATGATAAATATGTAAAATCGGCTTAGTAAACTCAATAGATATTGTCTAATACACACAAAGTCAACTAAGTATCTAAAAAAGTTACCAAATTTATACATCTTGAGGTAAACTCGTAAACTCGTAAGTAGATTTTAACTCGTAAACTCACTAGTAAAATCGAGAGTTTACTTAAACTCATACGAGTTTACCAAAAAAGAGTTTACATGAGTGTTAACTGGTTTTGTGTAGTGAAATCGTAAGCTCATAAGAGTTTACGAGTTAAATCGAGAGTTTAATAACCATGATTGTCTATGCTTATGTTTGTAAAACTAGGTTTCCCTAGTTATTCTATTTAATTCAATATATCTTGATGATGACAAATAGAACATAATGACAATTAGAATGCAAAAATGATGTTATATGCTAAATAGAATACATTTGATCTTGCATGATTGAACTTGATGGTATCATATAGCTTACACATCATACAATAATATATGAGAAACATCCTCTTGAGAACACATCCAATAATGTATATGTGCATTGAATGATTAACTTTGGATATGTGTATATGCATGAATATCAAGTGCTATAGTGTTAGAATGCATGCATTTTAGGCAAATAATATTATTTGATTAATATAATGATTTGATCATTGCCTAATTGTATGTGCATGATGCATTGATTGATCTATAGATACATATGAAGATATTGGAACACATTGGACTAACTATACTTTCTAGTGAATAATCTTATGTATAGGAAAGTCCAAGGCATCAAGAACAAGATGGAACGAGAAGAAACATATTTATATGATGCATGGAGCATAAAATGCTTATCCCATGAAGAAAATGGTAATGCCGAAGATAGGATTCATGAAGAATACTAAGTCCAAGCAAGCGGTCAAAAGGATATAGTTTCTTAAGACTTAAGGTATTCTAAGAATGATGCTCTTCAATGATGTTTTGATTCTAGGAACTAAAAATGGTTAAAATTGACAATAGGAATCAAAAGAATGGGAAAATTGATGATTTGGCCTGGGAAAACTTTAGCCATTCAAATGATCAGGTTTGCTATTCGAATGACCTGGTAAAAAAACCATAACGACTATATTTTCTTGAGTCATTCGAATGACTAAGAGGTGTCATTCGAATGACCAAGCTCTAGAAACTAAATTAAATTAACTCATATTTCTAGCCACGCTTTTCACTCCCATCATCCTTATACTTCATACTATCAATGGATTAATATTTTCCATCATCATAAGAGCAAAAGAGATATATTATCAATACTCCTAGTAGTGGTTCAATTTGTATCATCCACTCTTTGAGAGAGTTTCTTTTTTCACCAAAATTCTATATACTTGTAAAGAGAGTGAGATATCCCTCTAGTTGCTTAGGGTGTGGTATCCCTAAGAATTGGTTCTTAAGGCTCAAACACAAAGGTGGGAGATCCTAAGTGTGAGGAGTGCTCTTGGATGTAAAGGTTTTTCAAGCACCTAAGTTAGAAAATTGATGATAGTGGAAAAATCTTGAGCAAGCCACTTGGGGACTAGATGTAGATTACAAGGGTGGTCAAACCATGATAAATCATACTATTTGCAATCTCTCTAACTCTATCTCTTTACTTATTGCAAACTTATATTATTGTCTTGCATATTTGAGAATTGCAATATCATACATTTGTTGATAGTTGTTTATGAGTTTCTCTATCGATCTTATTGTTCAGTCAACATATATAATTGAGCAAGCTTATAATCATATCCTTAATTGATATATTCCGCTGCATAATAACTTTTGATTGCATAAAAATGCAATATTTGTCAAAATTGCAATAATTTCTTATATACCAAATTCACTCCCTCTTGGGTATTGGTTGCCAAGTCTAACAAGTAGCACTGACACTGTGAGGGGGGTTGGATGAAGGCGGCAAGTTGAAGAAGTCGGTCGGAGAAGATGGTGGCCGGCAACAATGGTGGTGATGGAAGAGGTCAAAGAGGGTGGTGGTTGCTAAAGAAAAGGGTGTGAAAGAGAGAAGTTTGAGAAGCTTTTAGGGTGCATAAGGTTTATTAATGTTTCATTTTATTTTTAACCATTTATGATAAGGTGCATCAATTGTCTTAAATCTAAGAGTTTAAATTTAATAAGTCAATGATTTACCCAAACTTACATGATCAACCTTAGAACTCACCATAAATTAAAATGTCATCACTAGTTTAATAATTTATTTTTGGAGCTTGGTGGGGGTTGGGTCATACTCTCGTGGAAGCTTGGGCCATTGGAAGAGTAGAGGGAGACTGGGCTACCTTTTTTTTCGTACGTAAGCACGCTGTTTATATAATGTAGTAAATGTACCGAAATAGTTGCCAGCCGAAAATCATTTCCTACATTTAAATAAATAAACTAGAGAAACAAATTTTATTTGGTGCAAGACTAGGAGATATTTTTTTGAGAGGTTAAATTTAATGCCCAGTCATGTACGTGTAAAAGAGTTTATATTATCATTTAAGTAGATGTTGTTACATGTTTTTAAAAAAAATGTAATTAGTAGGCAAATCAAACACTTTTAATGTGATAATGGACGAAAATTCTCAATTCGCGTTTCTTATTCCTGTTTCATGTCCCCTTACCTAGAAGATGATACATTTCGGCTCATAAAAACTATAGAGTATTATCTTGAATGTATAGTCACACAAACATTGATATGCATTTAAGAGTATCATACTTGATTGATTTCTTGAGACAACACGTTATTTTTTCATTAAGAGATAGGAGATGAAATAAGAAAGAAATAATGTTACAGTGGCCCTAGCTATGTTTAGTATTAAAGATATGACATGAGGATAGAGACATAAGGACAAAGAAAAATTTATGTTCCTTCAGGCCTCAATTTTGTGTCTTGTGAGTAAAAATTTTTAGTTTCCTCCATCGCAGCTTCAAGGAAATACAAATAATACAAGAATTTTTTTGGCCCTATATCTTTGTTCTGTATCCTAGTACCAAACCTAGAGACAACCACATATTCATAAAAGTGTGGGGTTCACTATGAGTCTCATCATGATGGACCCTATACGTAAGTGAGTGCGATTGTCTTAGATGTTGAAAATTTTGTGTGGAATAACATAAGTTAATTAGAAATTCAGATCAATTCAACAATATGTGATCACAACAAGATGTCAAACACTATAAGAAAAATGCTAAATACAGACGAATTTTAATTTTTATAGACAGATTAATTATAATTAAGACGGATTACTTCTATCTATTTTTTTGCGTCAGAAGAATTCAGTGTGATTTTTACATACAGATTAAAATTCGTCTATAAATACAGATGAATTTAATTAATATTACAGACGGATAGTATTAATTAAATTCATCTATACTTACAGACGAATTTAATTAATATTATCCGTTTATAAGTATTAATTAAATCCATTTATATTATTAATAAAGTTTCTTCAACTATCATCATAATACAGACGTATTTACAGACAAATTTTATTAATAAATTCGTTTGTACTATTTTAAATTATTATTTTATATTTTATTTAATTATTTTTATTTATTTTAATTAAATTTTTATTTAAAAAATATTAATTAAATTTTTAGACACTTAAAATGTTAAACTTGCAAAAATAATTGTGTTAGACGGTTGTTTTGCATGTGTGTGTATACTAAACAACCATGAGAGAAATCATTCTTTTGGCATTCATAAATGAGTTCTGCTACACGTACACCAAAAATTATACATCATTCATACACCTCGTATTTATATACATAAAGTTTGTGTTTTAACTCATGTAATGTTTGTGCACTTAATTAAGTATAGTTGAGAGTATCATTTACAAGTTTGTAATGTTTGTGCACTCATGAAAATAAAGTTTGTGCATTATTAATAGTGTATGTATGAGTGTATGAAATTGGGTGTACATGTAACATTTTTGTTCATAAATATGCCTGTTAACCAGAAAAAATGCTTATAAATAAGCACGTGTCCTTTCTGTTTGGCCAGAGATTTATAGTATGATTTTATGGGATTTGAGCTCGACACTTCTCCACCACAATATTCCTCGGTACTACTACTGCCTATAGTTCTCATTATCAACGACTAATCATAATTAATTATGAGGCTATATATATATAGGACAATAATACAATTTGGATTTGCGTATTTGTTAAAGAAAAAAAACTTGCTCTTGACGTAATAGATAGCCCTCCGCGGTAAAATGATTGGCTGTGTATCGTGGAGTGTGTAGAGCAATACACTCTAATATATAGCAATCGAGTAATCTTGTTTGGGACTCTTTTCAATTTTGTCTTTTTTTTTTTTTCTTTTCCTTTTGATAGAATATAGTATAGGTTAGGTTATGGTCTTTATTTTGTTGAGAAAAAAAAATGAAAAATTCTTGAGCAAGCATAAGATTAAAACTTAATTTTTGAATATATATATATATATATATATTCAATAAAAATGAGTTTTATCATTTTTATTACATACACAATCAAGTAATTTTAGATCTCACCAAATAAAATTTATTTTTACGAATACTCAATGATAAAATGTTAATCTTATTTTTACCCCAAGAATTTTTCTGAAAAAAGAGAGATGGAGAGTGGAGAATCATATGCAACCTTCCTCTAAATATTATAATATTCACCTTTGCTAAACCATAATCATGCAAATGTGGCTTATAAAACAATATATTATTCCTTTTTATCCCTGGCTTGATAGCCAGTGAGAAGTGACCATTAGAAATATAGCTAGAATTTACAATGGCACAGCTGTTTGACCCCGGCAAGAAAGACCCAAGACCTTTAGCATGAAAATTAGACCCCCAAGAAAAGAAAATGTAGGAACAAATTAACTTTATGCAGCAGATTACATTGACTTGTATGACTTGTATTCTTTGTCTCCAAGAAATTAAGAGAAAGGGGTTACTAGTTTTTCTATTACATAAAAGTTAATTTGGTGAAGGCATAATTTGAATTGCGGAACAAGCTTTGAAATAACTTTGACTTGTATTCTTCGTCTTTGGACTGAATGGATGCAATCGATACTAATGACTGTCTTGGCACTCAAGTAGCTTGAGCCCCAAGCCACCTTCCTCCTTTGTCACTTCATTCAAAAGACTTGAAGTGTGTGTTGCTTTTGTAGTAAGGAACAAAAATGTGTGTATACTATAATTGATGCTATACAATTATCCTATTTTCTTCATTCCCACATCGTATGGAGTACCTAATAGGCAATCAAACCCATATGGAAATATAGTGTGTTCCAATTATGCCTTGGTTATAGTTGCTTGATAATGTGAAAGAGGGAAGAAAATACCAAAAAGAAAGGAGTAACTTATTTGTATTATGTTTTTGGACATGACGCCTTAACATGTCTTTAAATCTCCACCAGCTTAAAAGAATTTAATCCAGTTTTTAAAAAAAAAAAATATCAAATTGGTCAATCTCAATTTAATTATATCATTGGAGCACTTAAGAGTTGGGATCATGATAGCAGTAAAAGTTCAGACAAGTTCCGCTATACAAGGATGACATAAGTTTTTTCTTCAACTAATATTCATAGGAGATAAATGACTCCTATAATTTGGAGCTTGATGCTCCTTGTGGCTTAGGGTGCACCACATTTGACTCTACCTTGACTTCAATTGTAGAACCAGCAAAATGACCCACTCCAATCGTAACCCTCCTCCTGCCCACCACCGCCGCCATTCTCTGACTTTGTCCCATCCTTCATCTCCGCTCCGGCCACTGTCTGGGAAAAGTGAAAACCTCCACAACACCTTGCCGGAGCTCCGAGTCATGACTCCGGAGTCCGGACTTCATCACTAGGAACATTATGATGGAAGCGTCATTGAACTTTCTCAACATGGCTCCCCCATATCAATCGGAGCTCAGGCTTTATAAGTATGAGAAAGAAAACAACTACATAATTAACACAACAAACCACAACCTTCAAGTTAATTAAAATTGTAGAAGCTATGTGCATTTGGGCTTTTTATTTTTTATTTTTTTTATTTCAAAGATAAGAATTTTATGGAAAACAAGATTAAGATCATGCAAGAAGGTTGCTCAACTACCACCGATTCACCAACAACAATCATAAGAATATGTCTCATTAAAAAAAATATATCATCAGAATGCGTTCATTCAGACTTCAGACTCGACAACTAATTTTTCTCTATTTTTTTTTTTAAATTTAATTTTAAAGGAAATAACCATTGCAAGTAGTGGAGGATAAACAAGAAGAGTAAAGGAAGAAACTACGAAAATCCAGACCGAGAAATCAAAGCGAGTCATTGATATAAAAAGTGAAATATGAAATAAAGGATGTGTCAAATACCAATTGTGGCTATTGACGGGTCACAAAATGCCAGGTTTTTAATTAAAAAGAAAGAAGAAAAAAGTTAAAATTGAATGAATCTTTGGGAAGAGAGGGAGGTGGAGCCGTGAAAGCACAAGATGGGTGGCAGCAGTTCCGTGAATCTGGAATGGCGGTGGCAGATTTGGAAGAAGAACGAAGCAGTGGATCTTGAACAAGAACAACGTGATGGATTTGAAAAAGTGACTACGAATCTCGATCAGCGCATCGCGCCATTCATGAACAACGGCGACACGGGAAATCTAGAACAACGACGGCGTGCGTTGTGGATCTCAAAGGACGGTGGCATGGTGGATCTTAAACTCGCTGTGCCCAAAGAAGGAGAAGATGAAAGGCGTGATGTGGAAGGTGAAAGGAGAAGGAGGTCAATAACAACGGTGGCTTCTTGGTAACCATGGTGTGATGTGTTACATGGCTCCGGCGGCGGCGGATGTAGGAGAGGGGGAGGAACAGGATGGTGAACCCTGCGGAATGAAAGATTCCAAAAACACCTAATTTTTTCAATTTTTTATCCTCACGTTTTTCATGGAATTCTAACAATCTTGCTAAAAATATTTATTTACAATCTTACTTTCAATTGACATCAAAAATCTAATTTACCTTTCTAAAACTTAACGAGTCATTATCATCATCTCTCAATTTTGACATGATATATGCACTTTGTCATACATTTTGCATTAAATTTGAGTAATTACATGTAGCATGAAAAATAAGAAAAATTATATATTTATTTCTAATTACTAAAAAGTTAAGAAAGTTGAGAGAATAAATATTTTTTTATATAGTTAAAAGGATATTTTATTATATGTAAATTATTTTTAAATATGAGTTAATGTGTGTAATGATCAATTTTTTATTTTAATTAGTTAGAGGTATTTTTGAAAAAATAAAAAACATTCTATAAAATATTAGTGTCAACCAAACGCCAAAACAATTCATTCTGAGACATCTTCTATAAAATTCTTAAAAATTTAATCTGTGAACCAAATATATTTAAATGTCATTCTTCAAATTTTTGAGAATACTGACAAATTCTATGAATCACAGAGGTCCGAGCACTTAGATCCCAGTAACAAAAACAAGTCACAACTCACAAGTTTATATCTTTTCTGACCGTAGATCACACATTTGGGGATTAACCGAGGTAAAGTTTAAGTATGACCACGGTACACCATCTCTTCACATCAAGGTGCATCAAGCACCATAATTTGCCCGGATCATATTAGACAGTGCCTCTAATGAATGTTTCATGTACAAGAGGAAATAATACAACTCTTGCTGATTTTGTTTTTTGGGTGACTTTGTTTTGTGTGTAGTAGTAGCAGTAGTAGTAGACTACTACTACTAATAATAATAGAGGTCATATGTAATGGAAGTACCCCCCTCTAATTGGTTGATTGATTTGGCAAGTCTTTTAAATATCAAATGATCACCACCACACATAGTTTGCAATAAATGACTGGAAGCCAAAGAAGGAGTAGTACACGTGTGAGATTTTTGCTATTCAGTGAAATATAGGATGGGCAGCTATACGGCGGTATAACACACAAGAAGCATGTGAGTCTACGAACTTTTGACTCTCGCACTTTGCCTTCAAGCTGGAACCGATTTGAAGAGGGCGAAGCTGAATCCCAGTTCAGTCCACCTCCTTATTTTTTACCATGACGTGAACTGCTTAGCTGTCACTCTCAGCGACCGTGACCCATCAATCCTCTCTTAAAACGCATGCGTTTTTATTAAAAAATATTATTTTAACAATAAAATTTAAATAATAAGCATGTAATTTTTTCACAGAAACATCAATCATATTATAATTTTTTTTTTATAAAACTCATATTTTTATTAAAGAGTTATATGTTTATTATTTAAAATTTTTATACATGTAACCTTTTATTATTAAAAAAAAATTATCATAATAGTTACCATAGTAATCAGCCATAAAAATGAAAAACTAACGTGTCACATGCAGAAAGAAAAAATAATAATAACGTGGCAGTGTATGTTAATAGGCTTTTACATTTCACAATTGACAAATTACTAACAATAAAATAATAATAAAAATAATTAATCTGTGAAGATAAATCGTACACTTGGCCTGCGTTTGATGCCACCCTGCATACTGGCTGTGACTCCAAGCCTCGTGAGCTGAGAGGTACGGAGGCCACGTAGGCTCGGACAACCGTTTGAGACGAACCTCTTGGCATCTAGGAAACAATACCCAAAAGCATTAAAATAATGGAAATAACATTATAATTTTGCCATCGATACGTGCTTCCATTTGTATTGTGGCAGTTGAGAGTATAGCAAGCACTATTTCACCTTGTTGGAGAAGCCAAAATCATGAAAAGGCAAACAAAGACACAAAAGGAAACTTACTAACATTGCAAGACTCAGCAAGGAATTGCTTCTCCTCCAAGCCTAAAATCAGAGAGTTAATTCATCTTTTTGATGCTGATAGTTCCGCCGTATTTAAGACTTTCACACCCACCCACGAGAAACCCTTCTTCCTTTTCCCCTTCACGGAAAAGCAACCCTCTTCCAACTCAAAAGAACCGCCACCAACTCATCACTCTCCTCTATTAAAGCCATACCACCACCCCTCTTCCCTTCTCCTCCAAGCTCCAGTTATGGCCTCATTCGCTCTAATCTTCACCTTCATCATCTCTTTTTCCATCCTCAGAGTTAAAGCAATATTGGACCCCGTTGATTTCTTGGCCCTTCAATCGATTCGCAAGTCACTCCACGATGTTCCAGGCTCCAATTTCTTCGCCTCGTGGGACTTCACCTCCGACCCCTGCAACTTCCCCGGCGTCCTCTGCGACTCCGACAGGGTCGTCGCCCTCAACCTCGGCGACCCCCGAGCCGGTTCCCCCGGCCTCACCGGCAAGCTCGACCCCGCCGTCTCCAAGCTCTCGACCCTCGCCGAGTTCACCGTCGTTCCCGGCCGAATCTACGGCACTCTCCCGCCGTCAATCGGCGAGCTGAAAAACCTCCGGTTCCTCGGCATCAGCCGCAACTTCATCTCCGGCGAGATCCCGTCAACCCTCGGCCAGCTCCGCAGCCTCAAAACCGTTGATCTCAGCTACAATCAGCTCGCCGGATCAATCCCTCCGGCTATCGGAAACCTCCCGGAGCTCGTCAACGTGGTCCTCTGCCACAACCGCCTCACCGGTCCGGTTCCCTCGTTCAATTCCCAAACCCTAACCCGCCTCGATCTAAAGCACAACACTCTCTCCGGTTCCCTCGCTCCCGATTCTCTCCCTACCTCCCTGCAATACCTCTCCCTCTCCTGGAACCAATTAACCGGACCGGTGGACCGGTTACTAACCCGGCTCAACCAGTTAAACTACCTCGACCTCAGCTTGAACCGGTTCACAGGTTCGATTCCGGCTCAGCTGTTCTCTTTCCCCTTGACGAATCTCCAGCTGGAGAGGAACCAGTTCACCGGTCCGGTCCAGCCGGTGAGCGAGGTGTCGATCCAGACCGTCGATCTGAGCTTCAACCGTTTATCCGGTGAGGTTTCGCCGTTCCTGGCGAGCGTGCGGAACCTTTACATAAACAACAACGGGTTCTCCGGTCAGGTCCCGGCCAGCTTTGTGGAGCGGTTACTGGGCGCCAGCATAGAGATACTGTACCTGCAGCACAATTACCTCACTGGAATCGCGATTAGCCCCACCGCGGAGATTCCGGTGAGCGCGTCGCTGTGCGTGCAGTACAATTGCATGGTGCCGCCGATTCAGACAGCGTGTCCGTCGAAATCCGGCACGATGAAGATTCGGCCCGCCGAGGAGTGCAATCAATGGAGAGGGTGAAAGGATTGCTTTAATTTAATTGCCATTAATGAGATTGAAAATAAAAAAGAAAAGAAAAAAAAAAAACGGTTAATGCAGGTATAAGGTGAAGGTAGGAGGAAAATGATATAATTATATATATTTTACAGAATTTATCGTCAACAGTAACATTCAATTTACAGGGACTGTTGAAACTTTTGAAATGGAAAATCAAATAGGTTTGATTTTTGTTCATCATTTTATATTANCACAGTCGCCTCACGGTTTGGCGACTCCAGCCCACAGTCGCCTCACGGTTTGGCGACTCCGACGTGGCGTGACACGCGTGCCGCCGCGTCCACGTCAGCGCAAACCGTGGTAGTAGTGTAAATAGTTTCAAAACGATGATATTTTGGTAATTTCTTTGACTAGTCGTGTCAAAAGAGAAAAAAATTCTGTTCCCCTTTGTAGATGTCTCTGTAGTGCAAGCAGAAATGCTACTTGCGGTGCATAGGACAACGAGGTGCAGAGAATTCACAGACTCGAAACATACATGAAGGATAGTTATTGATTGATTTGATCCCTACGAAAAATAAATAAATAGTTATGATTTTGATTTACTGATAAGGCCGGTATAAGAATCGTATCATGTTTACTTTGATGCGAAGAATGAATATTTTAATGATAAAGTTGTTATATATGACATAAATAATTAAAAGATTGGTCAAACACCTTATTAACATAGTAAATAAGAAAGAAAAAACATAAAATTATTATATTTAATACAATAAGTAATATTTTAGACTCATATAGCACTAACGTGTGTGCATGTGGCATTAACACACGTTAGTGTAACGCTAATATAATTATTTTTTAGTTTTCTTAACACATTATCTTTATATCAAATCACACTTTTTCTCTATCACATGATAACGTTATAGCAAATTCTCTTTCCTTTGCTCTCATTCTCCCATTATTGTTTACCCAACACAATAAAATTAGATAGCAACACAACAACAATAGGCATCAACACAACAATGATAGACATCAGCATCAACATCAACCTAATACATTTTTTTCTTTTCATCAAGTGAGTCTCTCTCTCTCCTTTGCTCTCACTCTCTCACTCTAGTGTCAAGACGTGAGTGTTGACATAATAAGCATAACAACAACGTGATAATCATAGATATCAACATAATAGGCATCAACACATTATAAAGATATATCAATGTTTATAAAAATAAAATAAAATAAAAAGGGTTAATTAAGTTTTTAGTCCTTATAATATGAAAAAGTTTGGTTTTAGTCCCTTATTATAAGTTTTAGTCCCTGTAAAATGTGAAAATTTGATTTTGGTCCCTGTGGACAGTTGGTGATGGACGATGATGACGTGTCAGTTAACGTCGTTGACGTGGCGTCACACGTGGACCCGCCACGTGGCGGAACCCATTTTTCCTTCGGTCCAAACCGAACCGGTCTGACCTGACCCGGTTCGAAAATAAAAAAAATCCCCCAAATGTTAAAACCTAATCCCAAAATCAGACCCCGTTCTTCTAGATCGAGCTCTCCTTGTCATCGCCCTCCCCCCATGGCATCGTCTTCGCGACGCCGTCGTCGTCGTGTCTCTATATTGTCTCGCGTCGACGCCGCCGTCCCCGTCTCGGCTTCTCTCTTCTCTCTTTCGTCGTCTTGCGTGGCGTGGCTCTCTCTCGTTCGTCGTCTCTGTCGGCCACTCTCTGCCACTCTCCGCCACGCGCCACGCACTCTCCACCAAGACCCACAAAGGTAAGGAGAAGGTCAACCTTGCTCCAATATTGCCCCCTCCAATATTGCCCCTTGAGCATCCCAAGCAAGTAATCTTATGCATGCACCCCGAGTAACCTTGCTCCAATATTGCTCCACCGAATAATCAAAGTATAAAAAATTATGGATGCAGCCAACAGGTTGTGTCACTTTGCTGTTTGCTTATGTCACTTACACTTTGTTTCTCACTTTTTCATTATGTTTCTGTTATACACAAGGTTGTGGGGACCAACACGTGGGGACCAAACACAAGGTGTAGTGACAAAATCAGCAAACACAGGGTTGTGGGTCGTCTTCTTTGGGACCAACACGTGGGGACCAAATGAAACACCCTAGCTAACTGTTTACCCGTACGTAGTAAACAATGCTCACTAGGTGATTTTCTACCTGGTGGGAATACTTATAGTCCCTACTTTTAGCTTGGCAAATATTGCTTATTCAAGAATATGGATCGTTTTCAAAACTTTTACCTTTCTTACAGAAACTAAGAGCCGTGCGTGTTCAAGAAAACATATCAGGATACAAACGATAGAGTCCCATCGGACTTAAATGATAATTAACTACAGAATAGCGGTACTGGAGATGTTATAAGAGAAGCAGATAAACATACAAGTAGTCGGTCCATAACACAATTACACATCCAAATAATAATACATAATTACATCATTAAGTATACAAGTCATATAATTTACATATGTGCTAAGGGAACATCTAATCCCTTAAGCAAGTTCAAAACATAAAGCATAAGTTGCTGTCCATTGCTTCCTCGAATCCTCTGACGCCCACAACTCTGCTTGTCTTCCGATACCTGCTCCGTCTCGGCGTACACGTCATGCCACCTGGAGTCATAAGGTAGTGGGGATGAGAATGGTAGGTTCTCAGTGGAAACTGGAGCTCTGAGATCTCGTGGTTCATTTAGTTATACTCCAGGCCGCTCAGGTGTTTCTAAGTGAACATGCATACTAATATCCCTACTGATTATTATCTGGCCTAAAGTCCTGAACGGCTTTATCTACGTTACTAAGTGATAGGGGAACTAATCTTTCTTACTAAGTTCTCGTGCTTATTACTTTCCTTCGCATATATACATAGCCGTCTCGAGCGTTCTCTTGACGGTAATTACATCATATTTACTTATCTTTTTACTTATTCATACTGTCATACATACATTCTTACATACATTACATACATACATTTATGCACATATCACATACTTTAGTTCTTTCTTTCTTTCTTTTATACTTTCATACTTTCCTCTTGCTTTCATACTTTTATCTTTCTTTCATACTTTCATACTTTTCTTTCATATTCTTTTCTCTGTTTGATTCAACTTTCCTGCAAGCCACCTACCGACAGGAAAGTGAATCCGCTGCCAGCCACCTGCCGACAACAATCATTCCTCGTCCCCTTCCCTGCCAGCCACCTACCGACAGGGAAGTGACCCCTCCTGCCAGCCACCTACCGACAGGAAGGTAGTACATCATCATAATCGATTCATCTCTCTTGCCAGCCACCTACCGACAGCAAACATCATCGCCCCCTTCCCTGCCAGCCACCTACTGACAGGAAAGTGAACTCGCAAAAGAAAGCTCGGCTTTGGAAATGATTCCATTTCATGGTAGTGACAAATAACTTTTGTGCTGAAAAATAAAATAAAGATGATGTATAAGACAATCGTTATTATTTAGAATAGTATTTGATTGATCAAAGTATATACAATAAATTTCACTGCAGCAAGGTCCCACTCAACAGCAAGAAATTTGTGTTTCAGCTTGGAGTTCCCCTTACCTTTGTTGGTCTCAGTGGAGAGTACGTGGCGCAGGGCGGAGAGTGGCTGGCAGAGACGACGGACGAGAGAGAGCCACGCGACGCGAGACGACGAGAAAGAGAAGAGAGAAGCCGAGATGGGACGGCAGCGTCGACGCAAGACGAGATAGAGACACGGCGACTGCGGCGGCGTGGCGAAGACGATGCCGTGGGGGGGAGGGCGATGGCAAGGAGAGCTCGATCTAGAAGAAGGGGGTCTGATTTGGGGATTAGGTTTTAACATTTGGGGGATTTTTTTTCGAACCGGGTCGGGTCAAACCGGTTCAGTTTTGACCCAAGGAAAAATGGGTTCCGCCACGTGGCGGGTCCACGTGTGGCGCCACGTCATCACCGTCCATCACCAACCGTCCACAGGGACCAAAATCAAATTTCCACATTTTACAGGGACTAAAACTTGTAATGAGGGACTAAAACAAAACTTTTTCATATTATAGGAACTAAAAACTTAATCAACCCAAATAAAAAACTTTTCTTTTAAAAAAAATGTTGATACATTTTTTTATTTTGATGTCTATTATTATTGTGTTGATGTCTATGACTATTATGTTGATATATATTTTTATTATGTCGATGTTGGTGTGTTTTAGAGATGGAGAACAAGAGAGTGCATGATTTGATGAAGAGAGGGTAACTAAATGTTTTTATTGTATTTGTGGTTTCCATTAAATATCATTGTCATAGTGTTTTTTAGGGTGTTAAGTATTTTGGTGTGAAAATAGAATTATTGATTTTTTTTTTGTATGCGTGATTAGGTAGGGTTAGACACTAAGATTTGGTTTGATAATGTTGCTTTTAAAAAGTTGTTGAGCTCTTTAAACTCGCAAAAATTTGATCTTAAAAAGTCACAGTGATATTATTTAATACAATATGATAAAAATGGCTCTCAAGAAATAAAACTCACAAAATAGGGTTTGGTAAATATATTATAAATTTGCTCTTAAAATATAAAATTATTAGAATAGAAATAAATAATAAAAGGATTGATTAGAGAAAATCAAGATTTTAATGGATAAAGTTAGATTTCTATTTAAATTCAAGATTATTTTGTCTTTTTTACATTTTAGAAAGCACAAGTCATCTCTAAAAAATTACTTTTGAGAGCTCCCAAAAACACTCCTGACTCTCATAAGCTATGAGCAAAAACTCTCAAACTTTTTTGTTTACGAAACACAAAATAATGACTTATACTTTTTGAGATAAAGAACACCATTTCAAAAGGTTTTACCAAGGCCAAGTCTAACGGTTTGACTCATGGAAAGTGAAAATAGAGAAAGACAAAGAGATCAAAGCACCAGGAACTTCACCCGCAGCAACATCCTTTTGTTAATTGATAACATTTATTTATTAGTCAACAATTATGCTCATACGTTACTAGCTCGTTACACTCACTACTAAAAAATTGTGAATTACATGTAAAAATTTATTGCGAATTATTTTCGCAGGTGATGCCTGCGCATTTTGTTGCGGATTTTCGTTTTTGAACCAGTCAATTAACATTTTGCTACGAATTACAAAATTTGCAAAAAAAATTTATAAGTAACTTTCCTCCAAAAATTGAAAAATATTAAGTTGCGAATTTTGTTGTGAATTATTTTCTAAGTAAAAAATTCACCAATAATGTCACAGGTAACTAGAAAAAAAATGCCAAAAGGTTTGGATAACACTATTATTGTAGCTAAATCTATAGGGAATAGTATTTGCGAATTTAGCCATTCCTTTCCTTTCATGCGAATTTTGTTGTGAATTTTCTCACTAATTATTTTGTTGCGAATTTTGTTGCAGAATAAATTTGTTGGGGATTTTCTTGCAAATTTGCTTTGCTGTAAATTTTCTTGTGAACTAGTTTGTTGTGAATTTTCTTGCAAATTATTTTTGTTGTAAATTTATCGGCGAGTTTGCTTTATTGCATATTTTCTTGCGAATAGTTTGTTGCGAATTTAGCTACGAAATAAATTTGTAGTGGATTTTCTTGTGAATTATTTTTGCTGCAAGTTTGCTTTGTTGTGAATTTTCTTACGAATAATTTATTACAAATTTAACTATAAATTCATTTATTGTGAATTTAGTTGCGAATTTTATTGCTGCTAGTTTTCTTTGCTACAAATTTTGTTGTAAATTTACGTTGTTACTAATTTATTTGTTGTGGAGTACCACCACCATTGCTATCGCAACTGCCACACTGTCACTACTCTCTACCGTCACCACCGACATTTTTCACAAAGGTCACTGCCATTTCCACTGCTACCTTCCCCACAACCACACCTATTGTCACTGCCACCACTACAAGCACAACCACCACCTATGTGGCAACATATCACCATCACCACCACTTCCCCTACCATTGCACCTACCATCATCGCCGCCCCCACGAACACAAACACCACCACCATCACTTGCGCACTGTCATCACCACCTCCACCGTGTTCACCACCACCACCACCACTCACTACTACTACTAGTTTCTCTCTCCCTCACCTTCTCCCCAATTTTTCAACTCCCCCAAAACAATTATTTTTTTTTTGGTTAATTGATATTTACAAATTTGAAAGAGACGTTTTATTTATTTGAAATTTAATTAATTGCTGAAAAAAGTTCATATATTTGCACGTGTTAGTATTGAAAATGAGTCAAGGCAACTCGTGAGCTATTTTTAGCTCTGTTCGTTAGTAGCTCAATGAGCTTATTAAGATCATGAGCTTAGCTTGAGCCAAAATTTGAGCTTGTTTATTAAATGATTTGAGGTCAAGTTTTGATATGTTTGACTCATTAGCTCGTGAGCTAGTTCAAGTGTATGTGTTTACTTTTTTAACACACATACACAAATATACTTTTCTACTTTTATTTGCAAAAACACCTCTCTCATAAAAAAAATTTAATGAACAAAATCTAAAAGAGACAAAAGAGTACTCAACACACTTGCAAAAAGGAGAAGAAGAAAAAGAGCCCCCCCTGCCCATATAATTCATTACATTGCAGTACCATACCCGCAGTTAACATATCCTAAGAACGGCAATAGCAGACCTAGCAGCCCAAAATACCCAATGCATGACAAAGGGGGTAATTACATATATATGGTTTTCAATGGGTGTAAATTCGAATATATGGACGAAATAAAAAAATTACGGATGTGTGGACGAGGGGTATGAAATCGGCCCAGGGGCAGCCGATTTCAGCCCCATTTAAAAAAAAAAGGGGCTGAAATCGGTCCAAGGGCAGCCGATTTCAGCCCCATTTAAAAAAAAAAAAAAAAAGAAAAAGGGACTGAAATCGGTCCAGGGACAGCCGATTTCAGTCCCTTTTTTTTTAAAAAAATAAATAAATTAAAGGGGCTGAAATCGACCCAGAGGCTGCCGATTTTAGCCCCGGATTCCCATACATCCGTAATTTATTAACAGTGACCACATTTTGGAAAATTTTCCTAAGGGAGGCAATATATATGTAAAAAAACCGCATGACAAATGCTAAGACACTCAAACTTGTCAATATCACAAATACAATACCCATGATGTGGTAACACCCCCAAGCCGAATCCACGTAGGCAAGTATAGCCAAAAATGATGATGATAGACACAGAGAGCATCCAGTGATGATATACACGAACAACAACAAGAAGACATTAAGCCAAAATCGGCAACCAACAAGAGAGTTGGAAGATTCGCGAGGTAAATGAAGATCAAATTTACTTGATGGCTTTTGGCTAATTGAGTCCATGATGCCACAAGATAAGAGGAATAACTTCTTAAGTCCCACGTTGAGAAATCAACCAACTAGAAGACAACACTCAGTCTTATAAATTGAAAATGCATTATGTATCTCTACTCAAATTGATGTTAAGGAATAAGGCCCATTGATTCTATTGTAGCTTAATAAGGTCATTAACATTTATTCTAAAATAAGTTTAAAAATTTTATTTTTTTATTATTTTTTATTATTTTAATTTTTTAATATATTTATATTTTATAGTTAAATCATATTTAAAAAAATATCTTATTTTAAAATTAGATGCATTTGTGAAATTTGTTGCGAACTTAATAGTTACAACATTACTTATAAAATGAAATCTTATCCTTTAGTTTTCATTTCACTATATAATATAATTTTATTTGTAAAGATGAAAGGGGATTTTCTTTTAAGACCTCAAAACTTGCATAAATGAGAAGTGGTGATTCTCACTAAAGATTTAATGTTCAAATAAATATAGAGAAGGTTTGAGCTCATTTGAAATAATTTGCAACTATACATCTTTTAGGGTTAAGTAGGGTGTTAGATTTTTATATTGATAAATTTACACTAAATTATTTAAGAATTTTCTCCCAAAATTAATTGCTCTTATGAATCCAGAAATTTTTTCTATTGAATTCTAATTTTTAATCACTTTATTTACTCCAAATGAAAAGGTGAAACAAGGGTACATAGAGGATGATGGCCTTTTTTTTTAATAGTTTTTTTGTTATTTAAAAAATTCTCAATAAAAGATACCTCACACAAATGAATTATGCATGTATATTCACTAAAAAAATTATGCATATATAAATCCTTACATTTTGAAAAAGAATGGAAAGTGGGCAAATAAGTGGGGGTACGTTTATTTTAGATCCTATCACTTGGGATCATTATTTATTCCATAATAAATTCAAATCTCTACTTCTTTATGAAGTTTTAAACACTAAAACTAGTATAGAACATTTTTTGAATGATTGGAGATAAAAAATTGATAAAAGAAAAAGAGAAGGAGTAGGGTGATGGTTTTTTATTTTTTATAAAAAAATTCATGAATTATTACAAAAGTATTTGAAAGATAATGTATTTTAGTTCATGTGTTTAAAAAAAAAAATAGTTCATGAAATTTTACAAATTTTTATCAATATATTTTAATAATACTATTTTTTT
>QANU01047209.1:126378-141686 GCA_003254905.1 Nissolia schottii | reverse complement strand
ATATCTTAATGCATGACACTTAGGTAGTCATACTTTATTCTGTACATGTATTATACTTTATAGTTTGATAAAACATAGTTCAATTATGATAAATATGTAAAATCGGCTTAGTAAACTCAATAGATATTGTCTAACACATACAAAGTCAACTAAGTATCTAAAAAAGTTACCAAATTTATACATTTTAAGGTAAACTCGTAAGTAGATTTTAACTCGTAAACTCACTAGTAAAATCGAGAGTTTACTTAAACTCATACGAGTTTACTAAAAAAGAGTTTACATGAGTGTTAACTGATTTTGTATAGTGAAATCGTAAGCTCATAAGAGTTTACGAGTTAAATCGAGAGTTTAATAACCATGTGTGTGTGTGTGTATATATATATATATATATATCTTTGGACTAGAGCTTATGTTGGCATGCTATGCTACTCTTGCCTTTTCATTTTGGGAAATGTTACATGAACAGGGTGGACAACATTACGTGGACAATGTACAAAATACATTGAGTATGAGCGCAAATGAATCTCACATAATTATTGTACTCTACAATAAATTTTCTCTTATTGTATTTTATACTTTGTCCATGTATTGTTACTTTTTGTTGTTCATGTAACATTTTCCTTTCATTTTTAGTACAATGCAAACATGCTATTCTATTACCGCTTTTTTTTTCAAGCTTTGGAGTGCAGCAGAAGCATTTGGCTTCATTCATGATCTTTTATTAAAATGTGCATGCAAAAATAAATAAAAAAGTACACAAGGCCAACGACTAGATTCACTACAAGTAGCAAGACACCAATTATTAATTCGATGCAACGGCATCTCACATAAATTTATTGTTATCAGTACATTTCACCTACATACATACCCTGCTTACAAATGAATCAATATCCATCTGATTCGTGTGGCTATTTATGTACAAGTACAAGATTTATTGGCAATTCATATTACACCTTACCATATGTATATACGTTCATCAACATCATGGAATTGATTGACATCATAGCATAGGTAATCTTCTAGAAGTATCTTCTCATGACCCTCTTTTTAGTAGTGGAAGAAGGTGAAGGTACATCACTATTTCCATCATATCCCCATTTCACCACATCACCATCCCAGGAAGAGCTAACAAGTGTAGTTTGGAATGGATGCCAACTACAGTCTCTTACAGGTGATTTATGATGCTTCAGTGTTGCTACTTGAGCTCCACTAACCTGTATTGAATAAAATTGTCAAAGTTAACATCGAGAAGCTAAGAGAGAGCTAATAAAAGCTTCAATTTCTTTTTTTCTTACGATAACTTCTTGTTAGGGAGGTGGTGTAAAAATAAATTAAATTAAAACAGCAGTTCAATTGAACTGCAAAATTCCCTCATAGGGACAAAGCATGTTAATGTATAGCCAAGGATGTTTGTCGCAGTTGGTAAAGAACGAGTTCATATCCCAAAAGGACGTGAGTTCGATTCTAACTGCCGATGTGAGGATCACTTTGGTGGGCGATCTATAAGTACCTTCGTAAGCATTCAAAGAGCTTAAAGACATGCCTTGACCTTGGTTAGTGGGATGACCGGTGCTAAACCCACTTAAACTTTTATTCAAAAAAAAAAATTCCTCATGCCTAGTGGCTACAAGGATATCTATCCTATGGTGTTACTTGGTACTTCCTTTACAATTTTTGGTTCACAGTTTCTACACGTGGAACTTTCTCCAAAGCTATATATTCAGCTCACTGTGCATTTGTGATCAGCATGTTCAGTGTGTTCTAAATACACGCTTCAAATATCAAAGTCCCCATTTTTTTTTTAAAATCTATAAAGAAATGGAAGATGAATAAAACTAAAAGAGATAACTCGGAATAGCAAAATTATAAAGGACTAAAAGGAGAATTCTAGTTTGGTACATTTTATTTAATGAGTATTGAATAACACGTTATAAAATGTGGTTATGGATTATACTCTCTGTTAATTTATACCTGAATAAAATTGTTGCAATTATAAACCATGCAAATATAGCAAGAGCAGCAGTTAGACATACCAAATCATATACATAAACACATGCGTTGTGTGATCCAGTATAGATGTACTTTTGGCCAGTGCTGCGAATGGGACATTTAAAAAAAGAAAAATCAGGTTAACTGAAATATTTAGAATATGATGACAATTCCAACAAGGTCAAGAAAGTCTTGCTGGAACGAGTAGCATGAAAACTTAATATGCACAATCAAGCGAATCCAAATATAAACCCGGAAAGATTTGTCTTTCTTTAGCACCCACCTAAATGCTGGGGAGAAATAGCAGCGGATAAGAGTGCGCAAGACCGAGTGGCCTCTATACGTAACCACGGACTGATCACACGGGTGCTTCAAATTTTTCGCTTGAGGTGGGTAGTCCATCCACCTGTAATCCCATTCATAACTCCTATACCCAGGATTGCTGGAATGAAGGAAATTAGGCTATAGTATGTCACACATTGCCAACCAATTCATCGAGAAATTATTGAAACACTGTACTCCAAGAAAAGGTAAAGACACTTCATTCCACAGACACATTAACAGGAGTCTTAAAATGGATATCCCTAGCATGGTTATTTACCCCCTAAAAAAAATCATCATTCTCTTAGCAAGAAATTTTGATAACCCCACTGTATATCATTCTTTTAATTTTGATCAACATATATATTGTGAACTTTCAAACTATAAAAACATGAACATTAGAAAAATATTGGAAGCTGAAAATGAGCATACCAGGTAACATTGGATGACATTTTGCGTATGTCCCAAAGTTTGATGGTCTGGTCTTTACCATTAGAAATGAAATAACGCCCATCTCCACGGCTATCAATGAATGTAATGCCCTCAAGGTGTCCCATTAGAACCCCTGCAGGCTTGCCTTTAGAATTTAAGCAGCGCCTATCCCAGACCTAAGCAAATGTGTATATTAGGATGTGTCGCTCACTATAAAACGGGGACGAAAAGTGTAAAACTGCTCCAGTTTCATTTAAAAGGTGGTGCCAGAATACTTATGAGATATGGAAACTCTGCAACAAGTAAAGATGACCGAAGCAAAGTAGCAAACAACTCTGACACTTATCTACATTAATACAAATTCTCAGCTTCACTAATGTTTAAACCTTGATGATGAGTAATAATGACAATGGATTCCTATGTAAAGGATACCAGTAAATTCCATATACAATCAGGTAGTGATACTGAGATGAATGAAAATTGCAAATTTAATCTTAATAGAAATCCATCTTACAGTTATATTGCAGGACATACCTTGCAGAAAGTATCATCACTCCCAGAGTAAATAAGATGGCTAGCTTCATCAGCAAAACATACACTGTTCACATCAGACTGAAACACAATAAAAAAACCAAATGTTAGAACTTAGACGCACTATAGGTTAAAGTTCTTGATCAATCATAAGTCAAAACATTAGGAAAACAGGCNATATATATATATATATATATATATATATATTTTGAATTAGACAATTTTCTTTCCTTTTTGTTTTTGGGACAGCCAGGGTGGGCAGTACTGACAAGTAGCGTGGTTACCAGGCCATGTCATGCCAATGACTGGACTTTCCATCCCTTCTACACCAACATAGTTAATCTTATTTATAAGGTTCTTTTATCCCTGAATTATTTTTAAGATGAAGAAGTAAATACGCCAACAATGCACCCTCAACCAACTAAAAAGCCGTTTAACACATAAGTACATGACCCCTTAATTCATCTTTTATCAAAACACACTTTAAATTAGAGGCATATCAGATATGTAGGTACCAGAACCTGTAGGAAATTGAATGCGCAATTTTAAATTCATATTTTTCTAATTTCCTTCTCTAGATTAAGGGGCATTGGTGCAATGGTGAGGTTGTAGTGTAGAGATCACACCTTTTAATCACAGAAACAACCTCTTTGTTGACAAGGAGTAAGGCTGCATGCATCTTAACAAGGGAGCCTCAACACCACCCTTTATTTGACTTCCCTAAACTCTTCGGGATTCATTTTTATGTTACTACCCATCATGATCAGGGCTTAAATTTGGTCCAACTCCAAACCAAATAATCAATACACATGCACATGCGCAAAAGCAATAGAGCAGAAACTGCTCATTACAACTAGTAAATGTGTAATTCCTAATCAAAATATTTTTTTTCTCAAATGGTCTAGTTTTTTGTATAATAAGAAAGCCAAGTATAGTCATAGCATTGTGAATTCAAACAAAGGCTAGGGATAACACGTAAAGTTTCCCACTAAGGATAGGAAAATCTGGCAACATCCTTCAAAGTTATACATATACTTTTCACATTTTTAACAAATATATGAGCGAACACAGAAAATCTCAAAGTTTTACAGCCATTGTAAAAGCATTGCCAAATATCATAAAATGAGTCAAATTCCCATTATGCAGTTCAATAATATGTGCTATAACATGAAATATAAAATACTCCCCTTCATTTTTTGCAAAATCAATTGCACACAACAGCACAGAGGTAGGACTAAATTATGACGTTGTGTAATTTAAATCATCCCAGAAAACAAACCAATAAATGTATAAAAAAAAATACAGGGGGAATGCAGCTAAATATATGTAGTGTTTATGCGCTTTAACAATACCGTGTGAGCTAAAATTCGAAGTGAAAGCTTGTTTGCTTCAAGATCATATACATATATAGAGTCACCACTACTTCCTGCAACTAATTCTTTACCATCTGTTGAGAATTTCACGGTGAAAATTCCAACAGAGTACCCTCCATCATCATTTGAAGAAAGATCCAAACCATCATGGATATCCTGCATATTATGAGAACTGAAACACATTACAGATGGGGAAAGATACCAATAATAATGATCTTCGCACGAAACACTACACTTGTGATTGACACATCTTGAAAGATTCAATTTTTGAATGTCTTCTCCTCTGTAATTTTTGAAAGATAATTGCAGTATTTATGGAATTAGAACAATTTAAAATCAAAGAGCTGCACTAATCAATACCGTAACATTTGCCAGAGACTCCGTTCCAGCAGATCCAACATTTACAATGTGTACAATGGGTGACATGCTGGCATAAACCTGAAATTGAAGAGTGTTAATGGCATAAGAAAAAGGCTAACAATAGTAGCAATATACTATAGCACCCCCCCCCCCACACACACACACACACGTAAATCCGTTTGGTATGCAATTTTGGGAGGGAAAGGAAATGAAAGTGGTAGAGGAAGAGACTTAATCCCTTTGGCACGCATATGTTGAAGGAAAGGAAAGAATTTGGAGGGATGACAGTTTTGTGGAACCCATTATTTTTTCATTTTGTCCCTCTTGGATGGAAAATTGGAAACGAAAGGAAGGGAAGGGATTTTTGTCAGTTCCACTAAAAATTACATACATTTTCATTCCTATCTTTGATGATATCAAACAAAACCAAAAAAGGAAAGCCTCTCATCTTTTCCATTGGATGATAGCAAACAAGGGAAGGATAACTCCTCAACTTCTCCTTTCTTATCTTTCCTTTTTTTTTCCTTTTCTTTTCTTTTCTATCCTACTCCTTTCTTTTCCTTTTCCTCCATGATACCAAACATACCCCTAGAGGAAAACAATGGATCAAAAGAATGAGATAATATTTATTCATGCAATTATATAGATAAAAACAAAGGAACTCACAAGAAATCGTTGATCAGGGGAAAGAGATGTATCAGTGATTGTCCATCTCAAACTTTTGGCTTGAATATTCTTCTGAACTTTCCAACCTTTGTCCACATTGTATATTCTTATGTGGCTTCCCTGCAAAGTAAATAGTCTTGATTTAATTAAAGTTAAAGCAATCACATCCTTATTGCCTGATATGACAATAAATGGGTCAAGCTTTCATATTCCCTAGAAAGAAGATCGATTTCACAAACATAGTTCTTGCTGTATTAATTATTTTCTATGTAGTTTCCACCATTCAAGATTATTTATATCATAGAATAGGTAAAATGTTGGAGCATCCAAAGAATCAAATAAAGGTCGAAGCAGAAAACGTTTTACCTGACACCCAGCAACAAAAAGAGAACCATCAGCTGAAAACTGAGACACATACACTCGACTTGCCATTTGATCAACAAGTGAGGGACCATTGACCGGCAAATATCTGCTTAAAAGATGACAACAGTCGGCTGATGAAAACCTTCCCCGACCCGTATAATTAGATTCCCGACCTGCCAGCATCTTTACAGGTGAAACAGGCAACTCTGGCCTTCCAGGTCCAATTTGGCCCAGCAGTTGATGAGGAGTTGACTTCAACTTTGTAATCTGAGAAATTTCATTATCTAGGTTGTTCAACGGTTTTTTATTAGGTTGACTACAATAATCTTCAAGGATGGTGTTTCCATCATCACAAGTATCAGAATCTATCTCCAGTCTACTCATAGCATAACCCATTTCGTCAATGTGAAGTGCAGTGGAAATAGCATACATAATTCACAGCAACCGACAAGATTTTGTAATGCCTAAGCATCTTATCTACTACAAAATCTTCATAACATCTCCATGCTTGTCAACCCTACAAAAAAAGTTGTAGCAGACAAAAGGATGAGTAAGTTTTGGGATTTCATTTCTTTGAAATAAGTTTTGAAGCAATAATTAGTATAATAAAAAAAAATTGAAACAATTAGCACTCAGAGAAATATATTTTAAGCTAATGCAATACAATTGACTAAAGTTCAGCTTTTTGCTTGTCAAAAGCATCTGCTTACTAGTATAAAGCATTGATTCTAACCCTAGTTAATGAGGTTGCCTTTTTGTGTTGATGCCTGAAATTTTGAGAAAAAGAAAATATATATACCAGAATCTTCCCTTGACCTATATAAAGGTTACCCGGAATTTGGCAAAGCGTCATATTCTCTAATCTAAGAATATCAATTATCATGTTTTTTTTTTCCTTCTTCAATGGTTATTAGAGGATAACAGAACAATCACACCTGATAAACCTTAGGAATTATCCACAATCCATGAAAAAATCAGTAACTACAAATTTACACAAAAAGCCAGCAAAACCAGAAACAGATCATACCCAATAACTCACATACCTTCATCCTCACCCGCCAAGTGAATCATCATTCAAGTTAAACCATTAGTCAACAATCCTTCAAAGAGGAAACAAGCATATCCAAAAATGAATCATACCCAATTCCTCACAACCCTCACTCTCCTAGTGAATCGCCTCAAAATTAAAAAATTTCCCCAGCAAAAACTAATGTTACTGTATGAAACAGTGAGTAAAAGCTGAAACGTGGATAATAAATCATTTTTAGAGATCCATTCAAGAGGGAAAAGAAGACCATGCTTAGCCCCAATACTTGAACAAAGTCAAAAGTCAGCTGAAAATTGAAACATCAAACCTAATATTTGCATACTACATAGCAGGAATTCATATCCAAAGCAGAGGCTTCAAGATGATAAGAATCACATAAATAGAAAGTAATACAGACAATTGTGCAGTGATAATGGCTGAGTCTGACAAATACTTGCTACCTTGATAGTCATGTCATAAGTCATGGAGCAGAAGAAGCAAAGATTCTACCTTTTATCATCTTTTGTCTTCTTCAATTGTGTATATATCCAACAAGAACAGTGAAATTCAACAGATTTTTCGGCTACTTTTATGTGATGAAGATATACATATATAAAGGATAAAGCGGACGGATGACGGTGAAGAAGATAGCCAACAGCCAGTGTAACAACAAATGCACTCCGAATTAGAATAAAAACGGTATCCTCTCAATTGATTTTTTTTTTTTAATATCATCAAATGAGATCTCTTTTGTCATTAAATTATGAGATGAATTTCATCCACTACATATACAATAGAGAAATTAATAATAAAATATCATGCTAATGTAAATGGCAAAAATAATTGAATTAAGAGGATTTCCTCCCCTCCCAACACGACACTATAAAAATAAATAAATAAAACTTAAATATACATTTAAGGTGGATTTAGATTCTCTAGTTGCAAGAGAGAGAAAGAAAAGGGAAGTCTTCGAAAAAATAAAATTTTGTCAATAAGTGTCTTTAGAACTATTGAAGAACCTATAAAAAATAAAAACGTATTAATAAATAAAAATGCAAAATATTTAATATATTAAAAAGTATTAGAAATGATAAAATATTTTATTTTAAGTTTTTTTAACAAGTTTAACCCAAGAAAAAAAGGAGAACAAAAGAAGAAAGGTGTTGAGAGGGTTCCTCACCCTTATTCAAGAGCGTAAGTACAATACATCAGAGGAAGGAAATTAAGAGTTTATAATTTAGGAAGCACAAACATTTTGTGAGATTATTATGTTCGTGTGTTTGACACATTGTGGACATTGATACATGAAGACACTTGTCTGATATATGTTTCATTTGTCTGAAAGTGTCCAAATAAAAAACTCATGCCTGACAGTCTCTAAGCATGTCCAAGTTGCATCAGACAATTTTTCAATACGTCTCTAAGCCGTATCCGAGAAAAAATTATTTTAAATACTAAATAATTCACAATAATATGGACTCTTGACAAAATAGTAAGTATTGACACGTGAAACTATTTAAAATACAATGTATATTTTGAAAGAGATTTAGAAAACATTGAAAATTGATCATTTGACATCAATAGAAACAGCAATATATTATTGTAAGTTATATGTATCGTGTTTGTGTCTGGATATTTTTGAAGTTAGTGTGCTCATGTATCCTATGTCCATTTCAACATTCGTATTTCTTTTTAGTGTATAATATACTTTCAGGCTCTTGCTTCGATTCCCATGATTTTATGAAGGTATTAGTATCCCCATTTTATTTTAATATTTTAGATTTAATCACAAATTTAAAACAACGAGCAATTTGAGTTAGCGTGTCACTGGGCTAAATCTTAGATACTAAATTATTGATACTCTTAAATTTTATGGGATATCAGAATAAGCCCCTAATTTTTATAATTTTCTTATTTTAAGATAATTAAATACTATAAATATATATTTATAATAATTATGTTCAACATTTTAATATTAATAAAAGAGTATAATATATTAAAATTCAATTAAAACCTTCAATTTGGAGATCCATATAAAATGAGAGTTTTTAATTGATTTTGGCGGATTAATAAAACTCTTGAAAACACTCTCACCTTTAAAAAATGAAACCAGTAAACAAAAGTAAAATCTGATAAAAAAAATTCTACACCAAACTTGTGAACATAGCTCGTTAGGGTTGTTTTGACTTTTAATTTTATTTTGCTTTAGTTTTGATTTATTATATATTTTTGGGCTCCATTGATTTGAATGTCCGGGATCTATAAATATTTTTAGAGTTTTTTTTATTATAATGTCCCTATTACTCAAATAAATTATCAAAATGCCCATGTTTCAAAACATATTACATGAATATACTTGCTTTGGCCATGTGGCGAGGCCACGTCAGATTCACCAATCCGCTAGGCGAAGCCACGTAAGATTCGCTAATGTGGTAGGCGAATCCCTTTACAATTCGCCAACCCGCTTGTCGAATCACCCTCAAATTTGCCAACTTGGACTCCACATGTGCACTATATTCGTCAACTGGTTTGGCGAATTCAATACAAATTTGCCAACCGGTTTGGCGAATTTGCCCTCACCCCCTTATATAACAACCCCACCACCCCCAAACCCTTTCATCCATTCTCATTTTCTAAAAATCCATTCTCTCTCTAGAAATTCATTCTCTCTTTAAAATCCTAATTCCCTGTCTAGCTCTTGGATTGCTGAAGGCTAGGAGTAGCTGATAACTGATTCAATTTGTGCTGTAGATTTGTAAGTTTTAATTTATTAAAATTTATAGTTTAACTAGTATGTGTGAATTACATAAATTCTTGTAAATGAAATCTTTAAATTGGTTATATAAATGTTTTCTATATTAGTTTGCTAAGCAATTTATGATAGATTAATGCATAGAGTAGTATAGTAATGTATGTTGTCTATATTAGTTTGCTAAGCAATCCATGATAGATTGATGCATAGAGTAGTATAGTATATGTAGTAGTATTATATAAATGTTGTCTATATTAGTTTGTTAAGCAATGTATGTTTGACATAGAATATGTTTTATACAGAATTAGAAAATGAAGAAATCTCTTATTGTGCTCATTTATTCTAATGGGAGAATGTATGAGGGTGAACATGGGTTTATGTATGATGGTCCTAATCCGACATCTATGATGATTAAGAGGGTATGCGTTTAGATGATTTGAAGAAAAAAAAAATTGTTTGAAATTAAGGTTACAAGAGAATCAATTTGTATCAAGAATTCTTTTTCGACTATTACAAGGGTCGGGTGATGGGTTGAAATCTATTGGCGTTGATATGTTTGATGATGAAGATGTTACATGCATGATATATGCTTTTGAGCAAAATTCAGATTTAGCTTCTATGGAGGTGTTTGTCGAGGTAGAAAGAAGAGAGGGAGAGACTCATGTGAATATTGAGAGTGGTCATTCAAACCCTATCAACACTCAATCGTCAATGATACATTTTACTCCCGTATTTCAAGAAGATGTGACCTTGTCTCAAAATTCTCCAACTTTTCATTCTCAATTTACGTCTTCAATCAATATGACTCAACCTATTGTTTGCGTGAACTTATCTAAATGTGAAAATACACTAATGAGAGAAGTGTTGTCTAATACAAGTGATGACGAAGAGTATTTACCTGCTGCTGATGATGATGATTTAAATATGGATTCAGAAGATGAGATCGATGCATTTATTAATGTGCATCAAGTTTCTCCAATTCACTTTATTAGTAACAATGACCCCCAATTGGTGTTTTCGCTAACAATGTTCATCCAGCTAGTGTTATTCCTGAAAATGCATTTAAGTCTCCTTGTCCTCAATTTTCAAAAATTAATTGGGATGCATTTGCTGAGACCACTGAATTTGTTGAGTATGACAATTGGAGTTCACAAGAAGAACTGTTTGTTAGATTGCAGTTTCCAACAAAAGATGTTGTGAAGTCAGCTTTAGATCATTATTCAATCAGAAGACATCGAGATTATAAGGTTGAATTGTCTAATACACAAAGGCTAACTGCTAAGTGTTCTCAATTTGGGGCTTCTTACAGTTGGATAGTTAGGGCTATTAACAATAAGAGGTGTAATAAATGAAAAATTTCTCAATATAATGGATCACACACTTGTATAAACATCTCTATAACACAAGATCATAAGAAGTTGAGATCTGTTTTGGTCCAAAGGTATATACAGGGCATAGTTATAACACAGCTTGATGTTGAGATATGCTTGTTACTTGAGAGGATTAAAAGTATATTTGGTTATAATTTGTCATATCGAAAAGCTTGGTTGGCGAAGCAAAGAGCATCTACTGAGATTTTTGGTGATTAGGAGGAATCTTATGAGAGGTTGCCTAGATGGTTAGAGGCCATGAAACATTTTATGTCAGACACTATGGTGTTGTTGGAAACTGATGACTATGTGATGCATAATCGAGTTTATCAATCAAAGCAAATGTTTGTTCGCTTGTTTTGGACTTTCAAACCATGTGTGCTTGGATTTCGTTTTGAAAGCCATTTATTCAGATTAATGGGATTCATTTCTATGGAAAATATAAACAAAAATTGTTGATTGCAACTACACAAGATGCAAATCGAAGACCATTACCTCTTGCATTTGCTCTTATTGATGGGGAAACGAAGGAAGCTTGGAGTTGGTTCTTATCTTGCATTCGTGAACATGTCACACGGGAATAAAGAATATGTTTGATATCACAGCAGTGGATAATGTTAACCTTAGATGGCAACCACCTCATGCGTATCATGTGTACTGCCTACCTCATATTGCCAGTAATTTAAACAGCAAGTTTCACAATGTGTCGTTGAAGAACGCTTTGAAGAGCATAGGTAATAAATTCGTTTCTTTCATTTAAAGTATCCATGATTGTTGATTTTAGTTAGACAATAACTGTTGTAATAATTTTGTAGGACGTGAACCTTGTCGACCAAAATTTGATGAGAAGTTGGATAAATTCACTAAACAGAAGAAATATCCAACTGGATTAAAAAAATTTCTAAAGAAAAATGGAGTTTAGCATATGATGATGGTGGTCGAAGATTTGGTCATATGATAACCAACCTATTAGAGTGTATAAATGGAGTTTTAAAGGGGGCCAGACTTCTTCCAATAACTGCACTAGTTCAGGTGACTTATTTCAAATTGGTAGAATACTTTGTGAAGAGAAAAGCTAAGGCTGAAAAGAAAATTTTTGTGGATAATCAATCAATAGTATACCGATACTTTCTATGAACATTGGTTGCCTAACATTGAAAAGGCAAGCTCCCACCATGCGACCTTATTTGATAGGAGGACAACTAAATTTCTTGTTGAAGATGCATTCAACCCTCAAACACAAGAAAGTGGTAAAAAATTTACTTTAAGTCTTCAAGAAGGTTGGTGTGACTGTGGTATGTTTCAAGCATTGCACTTTCCTTGCTCTCATGCATTGGCAGCATGTTCTTCCAAGGCGATTGACCCTTATCAATAAGTGCATAATGTGTATAAAAATGAAAGTGTTTATCGAGCTTATGAGGCTCCGTGGGAGCCCATTAAGGATGAACCATGGTGGCCACTAGCTCTTGATTGGACATTAGTGTTTGACCCGAAATTGCACAGAGATAAAGGACAACTTAAGTCAACCAGAATTAGAAATGAGATGGATTAGGTTAAGAAAGGCCCGATGCAACACTGTTCACGGTGCAGACAGACTGATCATAATAGCCGTCGTTGCAAAACTTTAGTGAATGATGGTGGCGGACCATCAAGTTAAACTATTTTGACATGTTTTGTTGTTATGGTTGAACATTTATTAGAGGAGATGTATTTTTGTCCAATTATATTGTTTTGGGTAAGGACCTTTTAATTTGTTTGTGTGTTGTTTTGTTTGAGGACCTTTTAATGTGTTTGTGTTATTTTATTTTGAACACATTTGATGTATTGTTTTGTTATTAATATCTTTTGTTTATGTTAGTGATGGACACTATATTTCTATGTTTACTATTACAGCATATAAGATGGCTCATCATGTAAACCCTGGTCTAGAGGACTCTTCTATTCTTGAGTTACAAAACTGTCATATGTCACAGCATAATTGGAATGGAGCTCGTGATCAGATATTAAGTGTTAGGCGTGTACACGCTTAGAAACACTTTGAAAGACATCGAGCCCCTCTAGATTGTATCATTCCATACTTGGAGTCGGCTGGCTTTATAGGGGTTGTTCATATGGGGTACTATACTGTTGATCACCATTTGATCACAACACTGGTAGAGAAATGGCGTCTTGAGACACATACCTTTAATATGCCTACTAGGGAGTGCACCATGATGTTGGAGGACATTAGTATTATTTCCGGTCTTCTTATTGATGGTCATGTTGTGACTGGCTGAACTCATGATGATCACTTGGTGGATCGATGTGAAGAATTACTAGTTGCGCTTCCACCAATGTAGAGTGGGTATTCTGGATCACGTATTTGGTTGTCATGGCTAGCTGAGTTACTAAATAATGAGCCTGATGACAATGCTGATAATGTTTTGGTTCAACAGTATGCACGGGCATACTTGCTTCATTTCATTGGAGGCATATTGTTTCCAAACCATTCAGGGTCATGGGTGCATTCTATGTTCCTCCCACTTTTAGAGGACTTCACTAATGCTGGAACATATAGTTGGGGATTTGCAGCCTTAGCTTTTATGTATAGGGAGCTTTGCAAGGCTACTGATTATGATCACCATGACATTGGAGGCCCTTGCACTATTCTCTAGTGTTGGGTGTTGCATAGATTTCCTCGTCTTGCCCCTGCACTTGCTGACCTCACCGACAAAGCAACCTGGAATCAATATCTACATGATCGTGCACACTTTCGTCCATTGGGATTTAAGTATTATTTATTTGTTTGTGTATTCTTTTCGACTTGCACATTCAATATGCATTTTATGATTTACTAATGTATTTTACATTTAAATTTGAATTAGGTGGCACACCCATAAAGTTTTATCAGATTCTCCATTGCACTTTCTTCAGTATTATTGTCATTTTTTTTCGATAATTTAAAGAAAAATGAGGTAATTATATAAACATTTGTATTTTTATTATTTCACTTTCGATTATAATGTTTTTACTAACTTTGTTCAATTTTTCTTAGATTGTATGGCGGCAATATACTGAAGATGTTTTGGCAGAACTTCTGGACTTTTGCATGGTAGGGGAAGACACTAAGCGAGCAGTGGTCCCTTTAATATGCTTTTTCATCGTTGAGTGGCACCAACCTAATCGAGCTATGCGTCAATTTGGTATGGATCAGCCTATACCAGGGAAGCCACATCAGCCGGATCATTTGCATAACATCACCCTAGCCAAAAAGACAGACCAATATTGGCCATATGTGCATAGGCAATATATTGGCTACTAGGATGATCGTCGTGCGTGAATTGTTAGCTAGAGACCATTGTCCATGTCTCTTACTGCACGTTCAGAATACATGCAATGGTATAAAAAAATAACTTGATTTTGGATTGGTCGCTGATAGGTGAAGTTTGTATCCTATTTTATTATTCTATAATTGAACATTGTATACTAAAAATGTGTAATTTTAATGCTTAATTAATATGTTTTGCACATTATCCTCTTTTGTGAAAAACTGAGAAAAATGCAATTTTAAGCACTACTTTATCTTAGAAATTAATGTATAGATTTCTTTTGTTCTTCTTTAGTTTTCTATTTTAATTGCAGAAAATAAATTGTCAAGAGGATCATTGAAGATATGAAAGAGATTTGATAAGATATAAATTTTGAAAAAGAGATTTGAGGAGAAGATTGAGACCAATAAATGCAAGATTGAATTCAAATTCAAAAAGATTTGGTCAAAGATTTGCTGAGGATTTTTTAACGCTGACTTTGCCACGGATTTTGCGCCAGGATGGAGATTGAATCTCGATTTGACCTCAACTACAAAGTTGTATATCTATCTCTTAACTTTAAGTGGAGATTTGAATCACCTCAATTCGATATCTGTAGCCGAAGGTATCGCGATTTTACTAATTGTTGTGCTAAAAGTGCGGGATTTACACCCACTTTGTGTCAATCCTTTACAAATAGACATCCTCTCTCAACAACTTGGAGACAACTTCATTCTCAACCTCCACTTTTATTTTCTGCACTTTTCTCTTTTATTTTATGCACTTTATGTTTATGTTAGTAGTGCTTAATTATTAGTTCTTCAAGGATTGTTGGGG
>QANU01047209.1:113548-126298 GCA_003254905.1 Nissolia schottii | reverse complement strand
TATCTATATTGCACCCCTTAGACACACTTCATGACTTTATCAATCCACCACTAGTTGAAACCAAAGGCCTTTATGCAGCCTTCGAAGAAATTCCATTCAATGCAATTGTAGGCATTGCTCATGTCTAATTGTACAATGAAAGCAAGACTTTATTTGCAAATAAACAGTAGGGAAAATTCGTCAAACCGGTTGGCAAATTTGTATTGAATTCGCTAAACTGGTTGACGAATATAGTGCATATGTAGCATCCACGATGGCGAATTTGGGGGTGATTTGCCCAGCAGGTTGCCGAATTGTAAAGGGATTCGCCTACCGCATTGGCGAATCTTACGTGGCTTTGCCTAGCTGGGAGACTCACCCGCCATAGCCAGGTGCGCGACCCGGGTCGACCCGGATTAGTCAAGGTTAAGCCTTGGATACCGGGCAGGCAACCTAAAAAAAAAATTCACATGCTTAAAATTGTTTGATTAGCCTTAGTAGAAACCTTTAAGAAAAGATTATGATTAATGAAAGATTTTAGTGGGAGAAGATTTCGATTAAGGAAAGATTCTGACTAGGATAAGACTTGGTATTTAAGTTGTCGATTGTGACGCAACTCTCTTCCCTAGGAACCTCCCTAAGCATGAAATCTTAGTCTACCTATATTTTTCCAATATAAAACATTTAATAATATTAAGTCATGTTATGCTATCAGTATCAGTTAAAAGATTATGCTATGATGATCATGTTATGTTACGTAATTAAACTATTTTCATGGGAGTTATATCGACGATAGAACTATAAGTCAGCGACAGCCTATGTTGACCCTGGTGTACCTTGTACGAATGTAAAGTAGAATAGGATTCATATAGATTTAGGAAAAGACCGTAAAGCCTAGACATGGTAGTTCATGATTACCGGTGTCATGTATCATGTAGATCAAGACTAACTATTAGGAATCTATGGACTCGGATAGTTTATCCCCAAATATCATGGCCTAGAAACTTGGGTAGTGCGTCAAGACTATTAAGAATCTATGGTCTCGAGTAGTGTATCCCCAACTATCGTGGCCTAGATAATTGAGTAGTGCATCAAGAATAATGTATCATAAGCAAAACTGTAATGCTCAGAACGTCTATCTAGAAAACTCTCAATTGAATTATGTTTTCAAATGCTTTTATGTATTAATTATTATTATAAAAATGTTTTATGCTTGTTATATATTATATATTGCATTTGCATGTCATGTTTTCGAAGTGTCCCATGTGGCCATGCGGACGGCCTTCCGCTGAGACTATTCCCAGAGTTCTTACCCCCAACCTCCCCCTCCAGTTACAGGTTATGAAGTAGAGTAGCAGTGCATGAAGTTTATGGTCAGTGTAGCAACGTCAGAATCCAAGAGTCAGTAGTTCACCTTGAGGTGAAGTTACCTATAGGAATTGTTAGTCTTATTTTCATTTTGTAACCAAGTTATGTCTATAATGCTTCAATTGTATACAGGCAGGATCTTCGAACCAGTCAGGTATTTTATCATGTATATTAATGTTCATTGTAAAAGAGTTAATGTTTATTCAGAAAAGGAAGGTTTTTAATTATTTTTAATTAAAGTTAAAGTACATGTTTTTACGAAAAGCATTCTTAAGAAGCTTCCATAAGAGAATTAGTCCCTTGCGTGCCGGTAACAATTTTTGGGTCGTTACATTGTCGTTGACTTACGGTTCTATCCTAGATATAACTTCTTTAAAAACATTTCTAAAAACAACATAAACATTATGAGATAAACATCTTAACTTGATAGCATGACATAACTTATTCATAATCATTCAAGCACATGCAACATGACATATTTAATACAACAAATATACATGGTCTCATGTAGTTCTAAAATAGTTTCATGACTTTTTAAAAATAATTTCATAAATATCTACTTTCATAAATAAAGAAGTTTCTAAATAAATAACTATTTTCGTAAATAAGGAAATAACTAACTTCATAAATATTAAAGACAATATTAAGTTCTGTCTCCTAGGAATTTCATAAAAACATGTATAAAATGAATAACCTCTAAAAATAATAATACATGGTCTAAAAATAGACTGTGAAGAAAACTGCTCACCTGGAAATGACTAACCGCTAAAGAGCACTAACGTTGGGAGCTCCTAACACCCTGCGTGGAGGCACTGCTTCCCTACAAACAAAATAACAAGAGGGAGAAAAGAATAAAAGAACTGGATTCAATAGTCTCACTAAAAAGTGAAACCTTTCAAATTCATGAGTGAATTAGTTAGTATAAACACTCACGAGAGACTTCTATATATAGGGAGAACTCAAGACCGCCCTTCTAGATAACACTTCCGATATGGGACTTGGCTCTCATGTCACTGCAGCACTCCCTAGGTATTGCAGCACCCTCTCCTCTTTGTGCTGTTGCAGCGCACCTAGGGCATTGCAGTGCGCGAGTGTTTTTTTTTTTCCTCTTCTTCTTTTTTCTAAGGGTATTCACACATCATTTCTGAACCCAACGGTCCAAAATTTGAAGCCCCATTCTCTTTCCAAAAAGTTTGATGATAATATTGTTCTTAAAGGGACGACACCACCTTTCATATTCCTCTAAGAAGATTGGGATTTTCAGTTTCTTGACAAAGGGAGGTAGAGGGGAAGGGATATCCTCAATCTTATCTTGTGAGGACACATATTCTTTCGACCCCATTTGTGCTATTTCCTTTGGTTGCTGCATAAACCAACTGTTGTCTCCTAGGCATGGATCTTTGTATGAGATTCTTGGGATACTGTCTCTTATAAAGGGAGTTGGTGTAGATTCTTCTTGCTGCTACACCATTTGATCGACCTCACTGAGCACCACATTTGCCTGGGATAGACCTTCAACCTCATTTTCAATAATCGGAATGACTTTCCCCATAGGAACATCGATGGGGGCCTGATTTATTTCCATAGCCTTAACCTTTTCGTTGCAATGAGCTACCTGATCTTTCTCCTCTTTTGATTGCATCACATTTTCCACCATAAGTGTGAACTCCATCCCACCACCAAGGAAGATGAATGCACGGTACAGAAAAAACTCATACATTCTCTCTCTAGTTTCTCCCACATGTATTGTATGATTTATATTTTTGATAGACATAGGCCACTTTATATAATAGTGTATAGACAGATAGAATAGGTTATCAACTCTTTTTTCCTTTACATATACATATATAATTTCAGGTGACTATATTTTTTTTACAGTCTGTTTGAAACGTCAAATAATTGATTTCTCTCAAGAATTAGAATTCAATTTCTTGATTTGAAACTTAAAGATGGCATAGAATTAAATGTAAAAATGAATTCAATTCCTTATTACAACCCTAAAGTAAATCATACTCATTTATTTGAAAATTAATTCTTGTAAATTTCTACCTAAAACAGAAAATACCAAAAATACTTTTCACTCACCAAATCCTTTTTCACTCTTTTCTCCTCTCTTTCACGTAGACTCATGTCCCCTGCAATTTCTAATGGCCCAACTTGAAGAAGATAATTGCTGGTATAAATTAGAACCTACCACTTCATATGGTGTCATGCTGCAAAACAAAGAAGCAAGTGTAAGCAATTGTTTCAAAGAAGCAAGTGTAATTAATTGTTTCTTTACACACTGCTTTTCGTTAACTTCTTTGAAAAGGTATACCACAAGCCAAAGCTAGTTTGCTCAATCATGTATTGCTTTGTTGGGATTTGGGAATGAGTATGAAATTATTAAATTGAAGTACCTTCTAGTAGTTTCCGTGTCAATTTCATTTTCCCTTCTATCATGATCTCATCAACCATTTGGATTTTTATAATTTCTTTGGAGGTTTGAGATAATCCTAATTTTGAACATCAACTTCAAAGAATATGCCATGCCCAATACGTAAATTTTTCTATGAAAGATAAAATAGTCTAAATAAATAATTCAATTCATTTTTATAGACATTCTGGACAGTGTTATTCAATTTAATTATTTAATTTACTAAATTATTTCAAACATAAAATTTCAATTTAGTTCACACTTGGAATTCAATTATTTTAGAATTCAATTCTATCTTACAAATTCCGAACATGCTGTTAAGAAAAGGAGAAAAAAGTCAACAAGTGGAGTAACAATGCGCCGGCCCAATTAAACGTGGGCTTTAGAAGCCCAGACCCAAATACAAGTTAAGCCCACGAGCGCAGCCTTGCAGGGCAATGAGCTTGTGTGTTATGTGGAGGGGTTTAGTTTCTTCTGTAGAACCCTTGGAAAATCTCGATCAGTAAACAATGAAGCGAGCATGGAGATTCTCTTCGGACGTAGCAGCAGCGCAATCCGAGTTCTTGTGCTTATTCTCCAATGGAATCCCTCACTCCTCAAGCCCTAAAATCATTCCCCACTTCGCCGCCGCGGTCAGAGCTTCTTCTTCGCCGTACCGTGTCTTCACGCGCCGCCACTGCACCCTCCCTCCTCCCCCCCGCAGCAGTGAATCCGGAGTCATCACGCTGTTCACGGCGAAGCCCAGCGCTTCGATGGAAGCGCATCTCATCGATAAAGCCAGGATTTTGAGGAACGAGTTGGCCCCGGAAGCCTCCGATTCCGCTAAGGTCGTCGAGATTCTGAACGAGAATTATGAGTCTCTGGTTCAGCCTCACTCCGCTGGATCCGTGTTGCTTGAGCTCTTGAATCAGTTGGATTCGTGGCCTTCGTTGGCCCTTGAGGTATTTGCGATTTTTTTCTTTCCCCAACTTGGATTCTGTGATTGTTAATTAGAGATTGGACGCGTTTGGATAAACTTGAAAAGAAAAATGTAATTTTAAGATAGTACTATAGAAATGGTTTTTCTAGAGTTGATTTTATCATAAGCAAAATGTTCATTATTTTCTTATTTATTTTTCAAGAATAATATTAGTTTACGGTTGATTTGAAAGTAACCGTAGTTTGTTATTTGGATTGGGTTGTTCATCATTCAGGTGTTTAACTGGAGGAGGAAGGTTTCTGCTCCTGGCTTCCCCATGAGTGTGTATGAGTATTCTAAGGGGATAAAAGCTGCGGGTAGAAATAAGAATATTGATCTTGCTGTTGAGATCTTTGAGGAGGCCGCAGACAAGGGTATCAAGACGACCAGCACTTACAATGCGCTGATGGGTGCTTTTATGTTCAACAGTCTTGCTGATAAGTGCCAGTCATTGTTTTGTGATATGAAGAAGAATGCAACTTGCCCTCCGTCCATTGCTACTTACAACATTCTAATATCTGTTTTTGGTCGCTTGTTGCTGGTTGATCACATGGAAGCGACATACCAGGAGATAAATAAGTTAGACATCCCTCTTAATATAAACACTTATAATAATTTGATTGCTGGATATATCGGGGCTTGGATGTGGGACGATATGGAAAAAGTTTTTCAAATGCTGAAGGATGGCCCTGTCCATCCTGTCTTGAAAACATACCTGCTAATGCTTCGAGGCTATGCGCTTTCAGGTAATCTGGAGAAGATGGAAGAGATGTATTCTTTGGTAAGGGATCATGTAAATGAGAAAGAACTTCCATTGATCAGGGCCATGATATGTGCGTATTGTAAAAGTTCTGATGCCAATAAAATTAAGAAGATTGAGCTATTGTTGAAGTTAATCCCACAAGAAGAGTACAGGCCGTGGTTGAATGTGTTGTTGATAAAGCTCTATGCCAAAGAGGACTGGTTAGAGGACATGGAAAATGCAATAAATGAGGCATTTGACCGCAGAACTCCTGTAAATACCACAGCTATTATGAAATGCATAATTGCAACTTATTTTCGGTGCAATGCAGTAGAAAAGCTAGAAACTTTTGTGAAACGTGCTGAATGTGCTGGGTGGAGAATCTGTCGCTCGTTATATCATTGTAAGCTGGTAATGTATGGATCACAGAACCGCATTGAGGAAGTGCAGAGAGTCCTTAATGAGATGGAAGCTGTTAACATTGATCGCACAAAGAAAACAATGTGGATAATGTACAATGTTTACATGAGCCATGGTCCTAGATCCATGGTTTTGAAAATATTAGGACAGATGTTCAAGCATGGTTATGAAATCCCCTTGGATGCATTTCCGTCGTAAAACTTATTGTCTTGCATATCACCTTTTTCAGTTATTGTTAACACACTGATTCAGAAGACTGATGTGAAGATGTTCACTACACTTGCCAGAAATTGACCTTGTCCTCAATATCTAGTGAGTGAACATGCAGCTCTCTGAATATATTCTATGATGAGAATGCATTCAATGAAACTCTACACCCAAGGTTGCACATAGTCCTAATATTAGAAAAGTAAAATTGAAGTGCAATGGACATCATCAGTGGCTTGCCGGTTAAAGTAATTTGTAGGTATGCATCTTTTCTTGAGGTTTCTTTTAAGATATTCTTATTGACATGAGTTGCCTATTATTATTGAATACCTGGATTTAATATTGAACTTTTTGTTGCTATGCCTGTAATTCGGAAATTTTCTGATCACTGAATTGGATTGAATGGTGCTTCTTAGACTGGTTCTGTTCTGCTACCAGAAACACCATTGCTGCCACTGCAACTGAGTTGACTTCTCCTTACTGGTTTGTTAAAAAATCTAGTCAAAATCCATATATTGTCATCATTAATAGATGAATATACGAATCAAATTAGCCTGACTAATTAGAGAAGCCCTAGATCCAGATCTCCCTATGATAAGTAATAAATTAATAATAGTAAGCTGTCTTGTTTTGTTTCATTGGTGTGCGTTGATGACACTCATCCATCAATTAGTCCAACTCTATATGTTGCTATAATACTGAAAGCATTGTTTCATTTTGAGAGTGTAGCAGGTGCTCATTTTAAACTGTATATGGTTGCATTTGGTTCTTGTCCTGAGAGAGAAAGGACGGAGATAGTGGAATAGTAGAGATGCATCTCTGTAACAATTGGTACCAAATGAATAAAACTTTCTGTATAACTTTTGATTTTATTTAATATAATGGTGTTCCAGTAGGGAATACCATTTATAGAACAATATAATGGTAAATAGAAATTGCAAATAACAGAAGAAAATTATGGAAAACAAAAGCCTGGGAATAAAGGATCCCTTAACCGTCCTAGCCTCACTCAAGTTCTGTCTGCCCTCCTCCCTCCCCATGATCTAATTTTATAATTAAAAATCAGAGAGAATCAAGGAAATCAGCCTTATTCTTTCCTAATTAATTTAAACAATTTTCGCTCCTAATAATCCTCACTCTAATAACTTTCCTTCCTAAAATTCCTCGCTTTAATTGCCTTCCATTTCCTGCTGTAGCTGATTTCTCTCCTACATTTTCTCCAATTATTCTGCCTTTTCCCTTTTTGTTCTTTTCTAGAGTAATAATAGGATAAAGGGATTATTTTCTTCCTTTTTTTGGTTGTTGGCACTGCTGACTCAGCACTAACCGTAGGGTTTGTAACAATCTCCCACGTCTTTTCTTTTTGGAGGTACAAGAAGTATCTTAAAAATTGTCCCTAAGACATGTTTATTGTGTCTCTTTTTTGGAGGTGCATAAATTTAGAAATTGTCTCTGTACCTGTTTCCAAACATGTTTCTATCTCTAATGTCTTTGTCTCCTCAGTGTGAGGACAGAAAATAAACGCTACCTATATGATTGTATTCAAATTGATTTCTTATTCTTCAAGGTGCCATGGAAAATGATTCTGTTGCTCTAGTTTTTCTCATTGTATGCTATGGCTTGCAGATTGTGTTGTACATGTGTAGTCTTTGGGAAGTGAGTGCCCAACATGCTGAGTGCTTTAGTGCTTGCAAAATCCAAAATCAGTCCCAATCTTCCACCCAAGCTGGAAATATCTGTTTGCCAAAGATATTAATGTTCATATCAATTGAATTTTATGGGAGACTACAATTACACATAACAGAGCAAGTGTTGATTATATGCGGAGATTATTCACAACTTATAGATGGATGAAGGTGATGTGGGAACTACATTTAATTCATATGTGACATTGGAACTTACATGTGCCAAACAATGAATTCTTTGAATGGCTGTTCTCTTCCCATTCGATTTGAAACTAATTCTTTCAAAAGTTTTGCCGGCTAAATTTTGTCTGATGTAGATGTCCTGATTTCACTAACAGACTATGCTTGTAATAAATAGAGTTGAAAATGTATGTTGAGTAGGGCTGAAATTATTCTTCATAATACTCATATTTGAATATTTGACAATTGGATAAACTTTTGTCAAGATTTTTTTTTTTTTCTTTTTGCAGAAGGCCAATTGGTTATATGGATTCATGCAATGTTTTTAAAGCTTTGCAGCTTGTCAAATGATGGCTCACTGGATATGGTTTCCTGTTGTCCATTATAAATAGCAAGAAACTGTAAGATCAACTTGTAGAATGCTGTCAATTCAGTACTTCTCCATTTCTATCTTCATCTAGTTGTTTAACTTCCTGTCTCCTGTATCAACAGAATGAAATGCTTAGAATTAAACATTATCTCAAATTCCAAATTCGAGCAAAAACATGGTAAACGTATAAAACATTAGAGGTCGTGTAGAAGTGTTGTACTATCATATAGAGCAATAGATCGCCAAACCTTGACCCTTAGTATTAACAGATCAAAACGGTTCAATTCAAGCATAAAATTTCTTTTGATATATTCTCTGCGGAGATATCTTTATTCTTTGAATGTAGAATCATAAAATCATAGTATCTATTATGATAATGGAGTTAGTCACATAATGTGGCCTTCCTCCCCAAACCTTTGTATAAGCCAAGAGAAAAACAGAAACCATGCATGTCTAAAGAAATCTGTGTACCAAGTTCAAATGCCCTCTAACATCAATAACCCAATAAAATGCGGAGGCTTTTTGTCTGTGTGTTCCTCTATGATTAAGGGTATGTCAGGGCTAACAAGTCTCAAAATGAAAAACCACCTAGAACGTTCATTACTCCCTTGGATCTGCAGCTTGGTCAATGGCAGCCTATATCAATTGACGAGTGATTTCATACATTGTTTGTTCTTTGTGGTAATTATATTTGGTTTGAATCCTTCAAAATGTATAAATCGTAAAAGGATATGAAATGATTTTATTTGGATTGTATATTGTTTGGTGTTTTAGGGTGAATTTGATCAAAATGATTTACCAGAGTAAAATAAATGAATAAACTGTGATTTAACACCCAATCCTAACTTACTCAAAAAAGGCGATTTTCAAGAGTACCTATAAATAATCACATATTGTAATAAATTGTAACATTTTATGTAAAATAGATTTTACAAAAGAAAAAAGTTACTTTTAAAAAAGAAAATAGTCATTCCTTAACACACTAGATCTACCTCAAGTAGATGTCATAGGATAAACTATATTTTTGTTTAGAAAGAAAAGTACTTCCTCTTGTTGATTACACATTGCTTTTTATTAATAAAACTCCAAACTACATTGTTTCTTGCTGTCTGGTTATTGTTGCAATAAAATCGAAAAAATATTAAGACTCGTTTTCAACAAAGATTTATGAATAGAGTGCACCAAGTTAGAAATGTAAAATGTAGTATTATTTTTTTTAGGATATCATGCTAACTTACATCTCATTTCCTATTAGATGATATCTTAATGGGGTCTACACTTCATTGAAATTTAATCTAATAATAAATAAGATGTGAGTCAATACAATATCTGGAAAAAAAAAAGTTTAAATAACAACCACCAAAAAGAAGAGAAGGGTTTCGTTTGTTCAGCAAATTTTTGCTACGCGTGGTTGGTTTAATTTCTCCTCTTTCTTGGTTAAAGTTAAAATTCCTTGTGCTTTTGACGCTGCCAGAATGAGAGAGCAATTTGGAGGTTAGTTTGCTAGATACACCCAACAAGATAAGTACGTAGGTCCCAACCTCATTTACCCATAACATTACCAGTTGCTTTGATTTTGCCAAAAATTTCCAAAATAAACTACCAAGAATACCTTATTACACAAATGAACCAATTTAAAAGTTCTTCTTAAAATAAAATAATTTTCTTATAAAGGGAATCAATTAAAACCGATTCTCGTTTAACTTTTTTTTTTTAAAAAAACAAGAGTTGATAATTGACTCTTGTAATAATTTTTTTAATTTTAAAAACAGAAGTCGATTCAAATCAAATCTTATAGGAGTCTATTTGAATCGACTCATTTGGGAGTTCTATATAAAGGAGTTGGTTTAAACTGACCCATTCCCAATTCTAACTCTATTTCTCTCTAAAAAATCACTTTCTCTCTCTAGAAATCTTGCGGGGTTGATATTTTGATTTGTAGTACAATGGAAGGTGCAAATTTGTTGTGTTTGAATGAAGTCGACCACATTCAACCTCGAGCGAACTTTCAGGTATGTAGATATTTTTACCACAATGTTTTTGTTTCTAATTATGATAGTATTATAGACAAATGTTAGGTTAGTGTAGGTCAAAAATGGTAGATTAGATTTATTGATAAATAGATAAATTATTTGGTAGATTGATAAAATGTTGTTATTAAACCTAAATGTTAGTTAGATATGTTGAACTTGAATTTGATAAATAGTTAGATCTATGAATGCTAGTATTATGTTAGATAAATAGACAAATGTTGTTATTGGACTTGAATGTTAGTTCAAATGAGTATTTTATTAAACTTGAATGTTAGTTAGATCTACAAAGTTATTGTAGATTGCTAAGATAGAGTATTTTATTGAGCTTGAATGTTAGATATATAGAGTTTTGGGAACTTGAATGCTATAGTTGTTGATTAATTTATGGATTTCACTGTAAAAGAAACAATAGCTTTTGATCTATAGAGCTTTTGGAAACTTGAATGCAACATGTGTTGTCTTATTTTATAATTTATTTCGAGTCACCTTTTATGAATTATTTTGAGTCACTTTTGCGTAATTAGTCTGAATATCCTTTTCTATGTAATTTTGTAGGCTCGTGTGTTGGAGACTCAATAGTATGAAAGTTTTCATGAGCTGCATCCGTTGACGGAGCAGGGACTACTGGCTGTGAGACCCACACTTTCCATCTACCATATGGAGAGTGCACGGTGACACTGCAAGACGTTGTAGTGATACTCTGTCTTCCTATTGAAGATTGGGTTGTTACCATATGGACAAGAGATTGGGCCACTCACTTTAAGGGTAGGAGTCAGTGGGGTGTCAGGACCTGCTTGGAGAAAGTTCCCCATAGTAGCACCGAAAGGGAGCCATTATCTACCTTAAGTGGGTGTTGAAAGCTTTTTGGTCTTTTTTTTTTATATTTGTTTTTCCTATCGACTGTTTTGCTTTCAAATCTCCGAAATGATTCAATTGCAGTACAGTGGAAGGGTTGTCGTCCTCTGGGAGTTGTGATATAAAGTTGTTCTTGAGTTTCGTTAATTAAACAAGATGGTCGATTCATGTGAGAATTATATTTGAAAACATATAAAATAAAATCAATCGATAAACTGACAACGAATGGAAAACAGATAAGGAAGCTTGCTGGGAATTAATTCGTACTACATTTTTCTTATATCCATTAACTCCATGCATATGAATTATTAATTCTTTGATTTCTTGCCACCAGTTCTTATCTTATTCATCTTTTTCAAGCATGAGAAGATCATTCGAGTCCCGTTGTTATTTGTCGATGTCTCACACAGTTAACAAAGCAACCGGAGATAGCTTCAGGTGTTATAACAACTAATAAACCTAACTCTATGTCTAGCAATCAAGCATATTAGATGAATTGATCTAGATCCAACTCAATGACGTCGCTCTCGCGCACAAAATCAAATCTTAAATCAAGTTCTAGTTGATCAGGCTAACACAAGCAGTAAGTTCAATATCAAAGCATACAAATCATAGAAATCAATAACTTCATATATAAAAGAGTTAAGATTGATACAATCAAACCATAATGCTCATCAAATCCCAACAATAAGAGGATTAATTATCCATCTTACAAGAAGAAATCAAAGGGGCAAGGTGATGGACGCTTACCATGACACGTTCTCACGCTGCCATGGTGAGTGTCATCGTGCTCCTTAGATGCTCTTGGCTCCTTCTCTATCTTCTCTCTTCGTTCTCTTCTGTTCTGTGTATTCTCTGTTGTATATCTCTTGATGGCCCCGAATGAAATGAATTTGTTCCCCTTTATAGAGTTTTCAGGTTTAGACCGCTGAGCGGGTTTAGGGGACGCTGAGCGGATTGTAGGGCGGTTTGGGATTGCTTCACTTTGAAGTTACTTCACCCTTAAGCAAGCTCACTTGGAAACAGAGCTCGCTCAGCGACCTTGAGAGGGCGCTGTGTGGCCTGAAACCTAATTCTTCCTTTATTTCTTCTTGCCTTGCATTTCCTTTGATCCATGCCTCTTATCTGTATGGGAAATTGACAAGAAATGAATTATTTTACACGTATGCATCCATTCTCTTGAATTACACTAAAATTATATAAAAATGGGGAATTTGGCTAGTCAATTCATATTAAACAATTCATATATGAAACACCCTAGCTAACTGTTTACGCGTACGTCGCAAACAATGCTTACTAGGTTGTTATCTGCTTTGGTTAGGGTTACTTTTAGCCCCTAGTTTTACACTTGAAAATATTTCTTACTTGAAAATATGGACCATTTTGAAACTTTTTCGTTCTATACGTGTATTATAAAATATGAGCCTCGCGTCAGATAGAATTTATAATGCAAGCGTTAAAACTTTATACTACACGAATAATTGCTCCAATATAACAACATCAAACAATAAGCAAACAAGTGGTCCATAGCATATCA
>QANU01047209.1:18314-111598 GCA_003254905.1 Nissolia schottii | reverse complement strand
AAGCCAAGGAAAGCTTCCTTGAGAAGCCAAGGGTAAAATGGTCATTTGTGCACTTATGACTAGTCAAAGATGAAGTTTCATGAATTTGGCCATTTGGGCCTTGTCTTGGCCGTGCATGGGCTGTTTCTTGGCCAATTTTTGTGGCCAAAAATTTAAGAGTCCCGGCAGATCAATTTTGATCAGGTTTTTATTGTTTCCGGTTCCGGTACTTCGCGTACGGTCCTCCGAAAAATATCCTGATCACGTTCTTGTGATCTACAAATTTTTTCTTGGGTAAGAATTGAATTAATCTAAGGTATTTGAGAACTTTTCTCCATAACCATATATTTTACAGATACCTTAGATACACCGTTGCACTTGAAAGACACAAAGAATTCGTTTAAGTGTCTGCAGAATTGTCCTAAACCGAGCAGAATTTATTCTACAAACATTTTAATTTATAAAATTGTTCAAGACCTTATTTCTCCTATTTAATTTGGAAAACCTTTGCTAAGGGAAAAAGCGGGATGTTACAATATAAGTGTCATTCTAACCTATTAAAACACCAAAATATTGCACTTATCAGTGGGTCCAGATCATGTACCTTTGATTGTATTGACAGGGGCAGGCAGACAAGCTGACAATTATGCGGTGCACCCGGATGTATATTCTGTTCATGATTGAAGGGTTCCTCTTGTATGACAAATCGAGGAATCGGGTGCACCTGAAGTTTCTCCCACTGCTTGAGGACTTGACAAAGATGGGGACATACCATTGGGGGTCAACAGTCCTGGTAACTCCATATCGGGAGTTGTGCCACACTACCAAATTCACTGTGACTGAGTTTGGAGGTTGTGTTATGCTGTTTCACATATGGGCATGGATAAGAATGCCCTAGCTAACTCGTCTCGATGGACTTACTATGTTCCCGTTGGCTGCAGGTACGCACGATAAATGTTTTAGTTTATTTTTTTAGTTGATGAATATTAATGTATGTGAATTATTAATTTCCAACACAAAATTGTATTTTTGTTGTGCAAATGACGTTATGGTAAGATAACTACTAAGCCAACGAATGATCAACTGGTTGTTTATCGTGGGTAGCTTGGCCAGCTTTGCGTATATAAGGTAAGCCAAACAAATTACCTTTCTTCCAATTATCAGTTCATTTAATGTTTTATTTTAATTTTGCAGTTTATTTAGATGCCGTATAATGAGCCAAATGTGAATGTAGCGATACCTAGGTGGGTATACAACGAGCAAGCGATATGGGTATCAAATACCGCCCTTATCTACTTCACAATAGTTGAGAAGCACAACACAAACCATGTGGTTCAACAGTTAAATGGTGCCCAATGGATACCTTGGATATAGATTGACATCAACTGCCTACACTCGAAGGACGTCAGGGGGGTGAGGGGACCAACTGGCGTGTATTTCATGCTAGATGGCATGAGACTTGGGATATGTGCACAAATAGGATAGTCTCATACTCCCTTTCTGCAAACTTCAGGCCCTCACTCTAGTACTTTCAGTGGTATGGGTCCTCGACACAGAAGTTTCTATAGTTTGTTGTGGAGGATATTGAGCCAACACTGAGGGCCTTGCCAGCAAATGTTTTTGACGACGCTCTAGAAGTGCCACCTCTAGTTGTAGTCCCAACTCTCGCTCCAAACTGGCATACACTACCAGTTAGTAGGAAGGGAGAGACACATGCATCCCGACGATAGTACAAAGACCTCGATGACTTTGATATCAAGGACTTTGATAGTCTGATGGATGACGAGCCCAAGCTCCTTAGCAGCAGCAACAACCATATGTGGATGCCAACGTGGATGATGAGTCGACTGAGTGTAACGACCTAAAAGTCATTACCAGCAAGAAAGGGCCTAGTTCCCTTACGGAAGCCTCTTAAAAATGCTTTTTGTAAAAAAAAAATGCACTTTGATTTTAATTAAACACAAATAAAAACCTTCATTTTCTGAATAAACATAAACTCTTTTACAATGAACATCAATATACATGATAAAATACGCGACTGGTTCGAACATCCTGCTTGTATATGATTGGAGTACTTTAGACTCCAACTCGATTACAAAATAAAATAAAACTAACATGTCCTGTAGATAGCTTCACCTTAAGGTGACTGTTGACTCTTGAATCATGACGTCGCTGCGACTTGTTCATCTTAACTTATAACTGAAGGGGGAGGTTGAGGGGTAGAACTTTAGGGAGAGCCTCAGCGAATGACCACCCTCATGACGACGTGAGATATTTTGAAAACATGACATGCAAATGCAATACATAATATAATAACAATCATTAAAACATTTTATATAATAATACATAGTGCATAAAAGCGTTTGAAAACATAACAAGTAGGGAGTTCTCCAGATATACAATCTGAGCTTACGGTTTAGTTATTCCTGAAATGTATGGGCTTGATGGTCTTGCCCTAATGTACATGACATGATACATTATACATTATATGTGACACATGACACCGGGCATCACGGGCTGCCACGTCCAGGCTTCACGATATTGCCTTAAATATACATGAATCCTATTCTAAGTTGCGATTGTACAAGGCGTACTAGGGTCAACGTAGGTTATTGTTGAATTATAATTCTATCCTAGACATAACTCCCATGGAAATAATTTAAACAACACAACATGATATAACATGAATATGATAACATAACCGATAACTGATAACTTAACATGACTTAATTCATAAATATCATACACATGTAGCATGGCATACTTAATGCAATTAAATATATTGTCCCATGTAGTTCTAAAATAGTTTCCATGAGTTTCTAAAAATAGTTTCATAAATAACTTCATAAATTAACTACTTTCATAAATAGGGAAATTCCTAAATAATAACTAACTTCATAAATACCTAAAACAAAATACTAAGTTCCACCTTCTAGGATTTCATAAAATATGCATAAATAAATAATTTCTAAAAATAATAATACATGGTCTGAAAATAGATCATGAGGAAAACCATTTACTAGGAAATGGTTGACCGCTAAGGAGAACTAACGTTGGGAGCTCCTGACACTCTATGTGGAGGCATTGCTTTCGCATGGACAGAGGAATGAGAGAAAAAGAATAAAAAGAATTGGAGCAAATAGTCTCATTAAAAGTGGAACCTTTCAAGCTCTTGAGTGAATTGGCAAGTCTAATGTGAAGACCTAAGTTTTTTTCTCTCAGAAGTACGCTAAAACGACACAAGATGAGGGACGCGTTGCAGCGACACAGAGTTAACCAAAAACCCTAATCTGAAACCTTTTGGGCCAGAAAGGGACCGACCCGTCTCTCCTCCTATAAATAGAGCTCCCCCCTCACCTCATTGATAGGTGGATTTTGTACCCTATTTTATTATTCTATAATTGAACATTGCATACTAAAAATGTGTGGTTTTAATGTTTAATTAAGGGTTAATTAAGTTTTTAGTCCCTGTAAAATGAGAAAGTTTGGTTTGAGTCCCTCAGTAGAGATTTTAGTCCCCGTAAATATTGGTAGTTTGATTTTGGTCCCAGTGGACGTTTGGGAACTGACGGTGATGACGTGTCAGTTAACGCCGCGGACGTGGCGTGCTACGTGGACTCGCCACGTGGCATAGCCCTGTTCACTTATTTTGACCGATGGTCCAACCTGTTTTGATTTTTTTTAAAGAAAAAACCCCAATTACCCAAAACCTAATCTACCTACCCATGACCCAATTTTCCAATCGTGAAATCCCCAAACACAAACAACCAATGTTTCCCCTGCCCCTTGCTCCTCTCTTTTTCCCCCAAACCACCGACGTCCTCCGCACGCCTGCCGTCATGATGACCTCTCTTCTTCGTTCTCTCTATCGTCCATCGTCCGCGACCCTCTCTCTTGTCTGTCTCTTGTCATCACCGTGACCCTCACTCTCATCTGTCTCTCGTCATCACCGTGACCCTCTCTCTCTTCTGATATTCATGAAAAAGTGAAAAAGAAAGTGAGAGAGACGAGGAAAGCAAAGTGAGAAAGAAAGTGTAAGTCACAGAAACATAAGGCAAAGTGAGAGAGAAGAGGGATTCCCTTACCTTTCTGGGGTCGCGGTGGGTGGCGGCTTAAAAGGGCTGTTGGAACGAGAGAGAGGGACGCCGGACGAAGGAGAGGAGAGGGAAGACACGCGACGGTGACGACGACGGCGGTCTTGGGGAAGACGATGGTTTGGGTGAGCAAGTCCACAGATGGCGACGGATGGGTCATATATTTTGGGGGTGGGAATTCAGATTTGGGGATTTAGGGATTCAAAATTATTTTTTTTATAAAAAAAACCAGGTTGGGTCATATATGTACCGGGTTCATGGGTCAAAGTAACAAAACAGGTTATGCCACGTGGTGAGTCCACGTGGCACGCCACGTCCGCGGCGTTAACTGACACGTCATCACTGTCAGTTCCCAAACGTCCATAGGGACCAAAATCAAACTACCAAAATTTATAGGGACTAAAATCTCTGCTGGGGGACTTAAACCAAACTTTCTCATTTTACAGGGGCTAAAAACTTAATTAACCCTTTAATTAATGTGTCTTGTACATTATCCTCTTTTGTGAGAAATTGAGAAAAATCCAAGTTTAAGCATTATTTTATTTTAGAAATTAATGTGTAGATTTCTTTTGTTCTTTTTTAGTTTTCTATTTTAATTGCAGAAAATAAATTGTCAAGAGGATCATTAAAGATTTGAAGGAGATTTTATAAGATATAAATTTTGAAAAAGAGATTTGAAGAGAATATTTGGACCAATAAATGCAAGATTGAATTCAAATTCAAAAAGATTTGGTCAAAAATTTGCTGATGATTTTTTAACGCTGACTTTGCCACGAATTTTGCGCCAGAATGGATATTGAATCTCAATTTGACGTCAACTACAAAGTTGTATATCTATCTCTTAGCTTTAGTTGAATTGAATCACCTCAATCCGACATCCGTAACCAAAGTTATCGCGATTTTACTAACTATTGTGCTGAAAGTGCGGGATTTACTTCCACTTTGTGTCAATCCTCTATAAATAGAAATCCTCTCTCAACAACTTGGGAGACAACTTCATACTCAACCTCCACTTTTATTTTCTGCACTTTTCCCTTTTATTTTATGCACTTTAGGTTTATGTTAGTAGTGCTTAGGGATTAGTTCTTCAAGGATTGTTGGAGCACTCGCATTGACAACGCAAGCTCTCAACTATTTGTGAATTTCTTTCGTTCTCTAATTCAGGTGTTGTTATTTTAATTCTCCGTTATTTTCTACACTCTTCTTATTTTTATTTATTATGAGCATTTATCCTCCATCCATGGAGGGGTAGTTTTCTTAATATCTTGCATGCGGTAACTCTAGATTATGATTAATTAGAGGTTCTTATGCTTAATGTTTATGCATGATTTATTCCGCCCCTAATTAGTAATATAACGATCGCATGTTATTGGTTAGGGTTAATTCTAGGTTGATAGATCTTGACAATTGTAGGATTTATTGATTTAGGATTTGGAAACTTTTTGGGGAACTAATTAGATTTAATTAGATTGTGCAATTGGGACATAATTAATATGGGTTTTAAATACTGAGATCTTAGTTTTAATTCCTATATTAATAAATACTTAAGGGATTGACAATCGTAGTCCCTTAAGTGAATTGCGTATTAGTTAGAGATTTCAACTAATAAACAACATCCCCTCCTATGAATAATTAATTAGGAACTAATGACAATTAATCCTTGATCTAGAAACGCCGTATGCAGGATATTGCCTTTTATCATTGTTTATTTATTTGTTTTAATTTTCTTTTAATTTCAATTCAATCAATTCAACCCCCCCCCCCAATTTAGTTAAACTTTTAATTGGTTTTAATTGCTTCCTTGAGAGACAACCTAGGTTAGCCCCCTTTACTACGTTTTTGGGGTTAATTTAATTTTATAAATTATTATTTGATCGGGTACTGAAATTAATGACGTTTTAGTGTGTGTCACTCATCAACTCACTCGGAGCTTCAGAATTCTCCCCCTCTAGTGCAGAGTTTCTTACTCACATTCTTTCTATCTTTTGTGAAAAAGCGACGTCTTCACCTAGAGTAGGCAGCCAATCCTTTTAGGATGGCCTATGGTAGTAGGCCACAGCGCTGATACTTTGGTAGTGATAGCCTGTTGACAGCTTTTTACACTCTCGTCGTTTATATATATATATATATATATATATATATCTTTCTTTACAAGTTTCAGATCCTCAAGGGATCCAATTGCAGTATAGTCGAGTATAGTTGTATCCGCAGAGAGTTGCACAAATACCATTCTCAAGTTTCCTAATTAAGCAAATAAGTGAAGGATTGGTAGTTTGATTCTTGGATAAATAAATAAACAAGATAAAAGATAAATAGGCAACAAATTAGAGGTAGATCAGGAAGCTTGTTGGAATTGAATCCTATTATAGTTTCATGCATTCATTTACTCAATACATCGTAATTATCATTTCTTTGATTCCTCTCTCTCAAGCATGAAAAGATCATTAGGTTTCCTTTATTATGCTGTCAATTTCTTGCACAAACGTAACAAAGTAAACCAGCGTTATTTCAGATGTTAAAACGACTAATAACCCTAACTCTATCTCTAGCAATTAGGTTTATCAGATGAATTGATTTAGTTCCAACTTTATGATGCCGTTCTCACGCGCAACCATGCAGTTTGAAATAAGGTTTTAGGTAGCTAATCTAAAACAAGCATTAAGCGTAAAATCGATCCATGCAAATCATAGAAAATGATAGATTCATTAATGTGAAAGTGCATGGATACAATCATGCTATAATAGTCATCAAAATCCCAACAACAAGAGGATTAGAAACCCATCTTACAAGAGAGAATCTCAGAGGCAAGGTGATGGACGCTTACCATGACATGTTCTCACGCTGTCATGACAACGACCGCCGTGCTTCCTTGATCACTCTTGGCTCCTTCACTAGCCTCCTCTTTGTTGCTAAACTATACTAAAATTTGGACCAGAATCTGTGAGAAATTGTGTGTAATTCGGGTCTGCAAGTGTTTCCAGAATTAGAGCATTGGTTCTCTATTTATAGGGAAAATTTGGGGGGTCCACTGAGCGGCCTCGTTTCTCCGCTGAGCGGCGCAGCTTTCTTCACCGCTTGGGTTCCTCTGCGTGGTGGCTCTGCTATGACATTATCTGTCAGAGCCGCTAAGCGAATGCGGCGCGCTGAGCGGTGTCAAGGCAGGGTGGTAGAGCGGCTGCAGGCATGGCAGGGTGGCTGCAGGCGTGGCAGGGCGGCCATGGGAATGCGCTGAGCGGTCTAGCCTAGTCATTTGCTGGGCGGCCTGTTATTACCGTTGAGCGATTTGTTCCCTGCATTTGTCTTTTTGGATCTTCTGCCCCCTTTGCTCTTTGCTTCATTCTTTGTGGGATTTTTCTTGATTTTTGTCCTTTTGATATGCTTGCATCCATCTTTAGAATATATTTATAAATCCTACAAAAGTGGGGAATTTAGTCGAATAATTCATTGAAACCTAAGCAGACAGGTGTCATTTTAACTGTTGAAATTGCGAAAATATGACACTTAACATAGCCTTATGGTGGTCCACGACTGTTGTGGCGATGCTAGATCACCACAGCGAGGCTAAATCGCTACCGCGAAGCCTTTAGTAGTTTCTGATGGTGTGGTGCCTATTGGCCTTTCCAGGTGCCAATGCTACGCTACTTGACGCTTTTAGTGGTAGTGCTCCCCAGCCTCAAGCTTTTCCAGGTGAGTGGAGGTCCTGGTGCGTTGACGGTGTGGCACATTAGTGGTGCGCCAATCAAGTCAATCGTGCTTACTATTGTTATTGTCTTTAACTACTTATGAGCATGATTATATGATGACATGCTAGGATACAAACTTGTGCTTTATGGTACGTGATGATATGCTTAGAATTGTTTGGTTAGGCTTACATAACAAACCCTAATAAAGACTCCAGTTAAGGAAGGACCCTAACTAAGGGAAGGTTCTGGTTAGGAAAAGACTTGGTACCTAAGTTGTCCATTGTGACGCATTTCTCTTACCTAGGAACCTCCCCTAAGTACGAGACCTCAATCCTTAAACCTGGATGAGTGACTAAACTAAAAGTATAAACTTAGGATGCTACCTTGCATAAATAGTAGGCTTAAGACCTAACAAACTTGGGTGATCAATCTAGTTCCTCCAACTTAAAGACTTCACAAACAGTATACCTTAGGGTATAAGACTCAACTCAGTTAGTATATTCAGTGGTATATGGGATCAACAATCCCACAGATTATCCAGTACTATATGGGGTTAGTGTCCCTGCAGATCAGATTTAGTATTATACAGCTTAGGATATGCGTACCCTCACAGATCATATTCAGTATTATACATCTTTAGGGTATGCATACTCTCGCAAATCAGATTCAATATTAGACAACTTTAGGGTATGCGTACCCTCACAGATCTAGTATTCGGGTTCCAGCGTACCCATAATCGTGAGGATTTATCTTAGCGAAGCAAGGTTGAGTTCAAGTTCCCTTGAATAGAGGATCAAGAGGCACATCTCCTTGTGTCCCTCCGTTGGAGGCGGGCACATGTTGCAGGTAGAACATATTTATTTTCAGTAGTTACTTTCCAGTTACCTTTACATGCTTTATGTACTATCCATATGTATATATGTGTATGCTTCTATTACATGCAGTAACTGTTATGTGAGTGGAGCCGTGGTACCCACCACTAAGTTGACAACTCACTCCTTTATCATGTTGTTTTTCAGATACACTAGAGGAAAATGATAACATCTCCCTCGTCCAGTAACAGCAAGGTCCAACGTTAGTGGTAAGTCCCGCTTTGTAGTGAGGTCTACCAGAGTTATATTTATTAGTTATGCTCTAGATCAACTTAGACAGGATCCCGTTTTCGCATACATGTACTAGTATATTAGCAATTGTTTTCCAAACAGATCTAATTAAAGATTTTATCTATTTATGAAGATCGATCATTTATTTACATAACTAGTTATTTATTAATTTGCAAAATAAGTTGTATTTTTAAGCATGCATAAACGTTAGTATGTCACGTCAGAGCTTTCGTAGGGATAATATCTCTACGTGCGGTCATGTTCTAAGTTGGGGTGTGACATCTAAACACTCGGGGGAGACTTCTATATATAGGGGGTGCTTAAGACCCCTACTAGATGGTATGCTTTCGATGTGGGACTTCATTACTGAGCCGCTGAAGCGCGCTAGGAAAGTTGTAGCTCATGTGTGTTTCCTTTTTTTTTCTTCTTTTTTTCTCTTCTTCTAGGGGTCATCACACCGAGCCCCCTAGCAGCAACCATATGTTCTAGCAGTCACTATTCACGAGTGGAGGTGTCGGTGGGTTTTTGACATCACTAGGAGCCATGTCCCAGATTTGCCGTTGCGTCAACTCTATATGCTTCGGGTCAGGTTGACACTAGTCTGTCTTTAGGTGGAGTTTTCTCACCGAAGCACCAGACTCCAATTGGTGATGGCAATGTCTATCGACCTCAGCCGCACATGTAACATCGCGCTTTCTCCTTAGCAAAATCTCGCTTGATAAATATCTAGGGATTTCCGTGTTTGGTTGAACCATTGGAAGTATGAATTCTTGGGATTAAAATTTGTCTGTAGAAATAATTCTGCTCGTTTTCTTAAAATTCTACAAACACTAGAATAAACCCTTTTTGTCGTCTGAGTATAACCGCAAATTCACAAACACCTCAAATGAACCTAGATTATTCTTTAGGAAAATTAGGGGATCACAAGAACGTGATCGAAATATTTTTAGAATAACCGTAAGCGAATTACCGGGACCAAAAATAATAAAACTTGATCAAAATTGATCTGCCGGAGACCGTTAATTCTTGGCCACAAAACGTGGCCAAGACACAAGGCCTTGCGCGACCATGAAGGGGGCCAAGTGGCCTAGTCAAAGATTTAAAGATGACTCATGATGGTGAATCACCATGCATGATGTCATGCATGACATAATCCAACGATAATTTGGTAAATTAGTCCAAGGGCAAAATGGAAAAGTGAAAGTCAGCCCATGGCCTGTAAATACCCCCTAGGTCCAAAAATTTGGAGAAAAAATAGAAAACCTTGCTGAAGCTCTGTTCGATCACACAATCGACTGTTATCCTGTCAAACCGAAAACCCAAAAACTCCCTACACTAAACCTAGTCAAGATCCCTCAAGAATTCCCTAACCTTAACCCACAAAAAGCCCTCAAATCCCTAGAGAAAGCTAGGGAGAAACTCAGCCTAAGAAGAATTGGAGGCATCATAACAAGCTAGAAGTCCGCAGGAAACACCGAAACCGTAAACAAGTGGGTAACCGACTTATCCACTATCTAGGTGGTTTTATGTTAGATAATATATGTGGTTAGGATGTTTTATGTGACCATAACTGTATTTATGTGTTTTTGATAAATGTCTGGATATGCTGGTGTTGTCTGCAATTCTGTCAGAAGTTAGGAAAGTCTAAGCTGAAATTAGGGTTATGGCATGTTTTTGAAAGGAACTGTATGCTGAGATTTTTATCATGAAAAAATAATGTTATTTTTGAGTTCTACACGAAAAATTGAGTGGGGATGTCAAGTTTCGTGATTTTTGGAGTTCCCGATGAATTTATCAGCAAACAGACAAAAAATGAGATTTTTGGGAAATAAGGGCAAAACGGGAATTTGAGCTTTGGGACTGAAAAACTGGGTTGATTTTCAGAAAATATGGGTTTAGAACTATCAAAAACCTTAAGGGCAAGTCTTGAGTCCATCGGGTTTTTGAGAACTAAAATTCCCAAGAAAATAGGGCTTTTATGGGGGCAAAACGGGAATTTTGGAAAAAAGGGTAAAACAGGGATTTCGTGATTTGGGGTTCAAAATCTGGATTTCTAAGCGTGAAAAATGATCTTAGGACTATCAAAAACCTTGGGGTAAGGTCTGGGACCTCTCTGATTTATGATCACTAATTTCTGACAGAAAGTGGATGCCTGTTTTGCTAGTTGTCGAATTTATGTTTGCTTGTGTTTAAGAGATGATTGAGCATGAAATTATGTCTTTCATACTATTGGCAATGGATGATAAATTTTGGAAGAATTGTGCTTGAGATTGAAGATGAGAAACCTTGTAGAACATGGAAAATTGCAGGAATTGGGAGCTGAAATTCGTCATGTGACGCTGAGCAGCTAAGGTTCACGCTGAGCGGCAAGTAGCGCTGAGCGGCCTGTGAGGGCGCTGAGCGGCCTATGGCATTGAGCGGTCTGACTGAAGTTCAGAATTTCCAATACAAAACTTAGCATTTTCTTATCATAAAACTTTTCTTAAATACAGCTTTTTATAGTACTTGCAATTGTCCATGGATCTACTAATTTGATCAAGTAAATTAGTTGTCATGAAATGATGATTATGTTTATGATATGTGGACTGTTGACCGGAGGTATTAAGTTAGATTCATGTTAAGAACAAAAAGAGTAAGGGCTAGATGAGAATGATGCATGATATATATGATGAGGATATGTTATGAATGCTACATGGACTGTTGAACTGGACTAATGGAAAGAAAGGAAAGGAAAAGGAACCCTAGGGTATGACGTTACTAAGTCCCTAAAGGATGATAATGTTAAAGGAATCGAGGTTTTCCTAGCTGTGCGGGAAGCCGGCAGGAAAAACAAGTTGAACCCTGGGATTATCCCGTTCGAAGCAGAAGAACGACGATAGATCCCATCGCCATTCAAAGCAGAAGAATGGATACTCCTATCGTGAGCGATGATATTTCGTGGGAAACAGAACCACTCAGGTTAAGCGCTGTCTGGTCCTCACGATACTCAGATAAAAAGTAACTTGTATCGGTAAGGTCACCGCTACGAGGGGGTTGAACTTGAGTATGTGAACTATGTGATCTATGTGATATATAACTGTACATAAGTGGATGCGCAGAAGCTTATAATTAAAATGGGCACTGTTATAAGTGGACGCAAGCTGAAACTTATTATGTAATGATATGTGATTTAAGAATTAGAACAGAGACCAGATGACTTAGATAATGAAGATTAGGCTTCCCCAGTCGCCTAGTAATATAGATAAAGTTGCTCAGGCTTAAGATGGATATTAATAACTAGTAGAAAAGTAGTATAATACTGTGACACTTAGAAATCCCTGAGCAGCCTGGATCATGAATGAGAATAAGAAGTTCCCCCAGTCCCTAAGGTTTCTCACTGAGAGCGCCGTGTTCTTACCCCACTCATCCATGACTCCAGGGTTTGATGTAGAACAAGGAGAGGAGCGTACGAGGAGGAACAATACCAAGGGAGTCCAGCAGAAGACTAGACTATTAGATAGTAGAATATATGTGTATATGTACTTCTATATAGTATTTGTACATACTACTCATAATATTACATATGTACTTGCCTATGAATGTATAATGGACCACTGTTTGTTACCTTGACATATGTTGATTATATCTCTATACTATTAGTTAAGCATGCTATGTTCAGTTCGCAATGTATGCTCTAACGCGACAAGGCTCCTAGTTTACTCTATGTGACGTACCAAGAACGGTTTAAATTGGTCCATGTTTTGGGTAGTAATATTTTTAACGTATAAAGGGGACTAAGTATTTTCCCCACCAAAGTAGATAACAACTTAGCCAGCAAGTTTGTGACTTAAGCGTAGACTAGCTAACTAGGGTGTTTCAACACACGCCAGCTGCACCATAGTGGGAGGACAGGTTTTTGGGGACCAACGCGGATGTGGAGAAAATTCAATGGTTCTTGCTGCTATCATCCCTCCCATTAGGTGCTGGTGTTGGGTCCAACGCTCCCCGCTCGACACGACTGCCATGGAGTGGGGTCTTCTCTGCACCTTGAAGCATGCATCATCTCCTCCAGTGTCTCCACTGGGATCACAAGGTAAAGGCGAGGTCTAAGGGGGAGCTCAGCAATAGCATCCACGTCACTTGAGTCGTCTGAGGGGCACACCGACATGTCACACAGGAGGAAAATATCATGTCTCAGGAGGTCGACACCATGATGCCCCGATAGATAGTTTAGGTTATTTTGGTTTTGTATATATTGTCCGAGGAGGTCGACACCATGATTCAAATTGACTATGAAAATTGGTTTATTTTAGGAACAACTTTCAAATTGGTTCGTTTGGTAAAGAGGATAATTTTCATGTTTTATTCTTGAAATTTTTTCTTGATTTTGACCCGAAATCAAGAAATAACAACGCTATTTGTCATAAATCCTGTCTTTTGTGGTGGTAGTTGATAGTATTTGATTTTTTTTTCCTTGTTATTTTTAATATGAATGTTGATATATTTGCTTAATTGTGTGAATAAAAATTCTCTTAATTCGAAATTACTCTCAAAATGACACGATTTAAAATGACATGATTCGTAATTTAAATAATATCCAAAGACTTTTTTTTTAACAAGTAAATATTATATATAAAAATTATTCAATTGATGTAAGTTAAATTTTAAGTAATGAGAATTTTTGGGCATACTATGCAGTGGGGTTTATCAATCCTATTCAAATATACAACCTGTCATTTTGTTGTTTGTTATTGCTGACAAGTTGCATGCTTATGGTGTGAAGATTTTATATCATGTCAGGAGGATTTACAAAGAATAAACCAGCCGACACAAAGATATAATCCTTCCCCAAAAAACTATCCTTTTCCCCCATATATTAGTATATATATTATTCTAAATTATATATTGTTCTAAGAATTAAGATATTCATTACCAAACACACTCTAAACAACGTCGTGCATATTTTAATTGCAATATTTTGTATTTAAAATATTTAAAATATTTGTTTTGAAAATAATTAAGTACCAAGTCAACGCAAGTAGTAGTATATTTTGCATGACTATTAATTGTATAAATAAAAAACAAAAATGCTACATATACACTCAATTTCATACACTCATACATACACCATTAATAATGCACAAACTTTATTCTCACAAGTGCACAAACATTACAAACTTGTAAATGATACTCTCAACTATACTTAATTAATTAAGTGCACAAACATTACATGAGTTAAAACACAAACTTTATGTATATAAGTACGAGGTGTATGTATGGTATATGGGTTTTGGTGTACGTGTAGCAGAACTCAATAAATAACATATATTAGTCAAATTATTGACTTGGTAAATAATAATATGCTAAGTGTCGACAACCTTCACTGTTATCATCACAAGATTAAAGGCTTCTTGTTTGGTATAGAAATGTTAAAGCTTTTGAATGTTGAAGAGACAAAGCTCCGTGTTCATACTTCATAGTTTTGTATCTTTCCATGTTTTTCCTATGACACTCTTATAGTCCTTTTCCTCGTCTTGGTCATTCTAACGCATGTGTTCCTCCTATATATGAACAACATTATCTAAGCCCTTTAGTGACCTTTTTGTATTTTATCATGTTCCATCTGCTGGTATATTAGAGAAAAATGTTAGAATTTTACAGTATGACAAACAAATATTATTGCATGATCATCATACTTTGAATAATAAAATTAAAGATAACCTCCGGATATAGCCAATACCCATTGATATGAACCTTTGACACAACAACTTGTGCACACTCCTCACTAGCACCATAGCTTCACAACACACTGCCTTCTAGTCTATAACAATAGCATTTAGATGGAATGGATAATTGACACACTATTTAAATTAGGGATTCTGTGGTTTATATAATGGTTAGTCTCACTCCCTTAAGAAATATAGATCTCCTTTTTCAGCTAAGGGTGTCAGCCAAGAGTTAGCAGTCTTGACTCAACCATGAATCAACAATGTGACTAAAACATGAGTAAGCAATCTTGACTCACTCATGACTCAACAATGGATAAGTAATGGACCACCTTAGGTAAAGATTTGTAATTAAATAATAATTAAAATCTAATATTCTCCCACTTGGTCCATTGTCTCTTTGTTCTTCATAATATCCATAATCTTAGCTGATAACTTGATGCTGACATCTAAGATAGTAATTACATAAATCATGGCGGTAGGTTATCTTATAATGAGTATTACCTTCCATGTGTTACAATATAATATTCTCCTAGCAAAAGCCAAACTTAATTGAATGAACATGTTCAATTTATTGTTTTTGAGTCCAAAACAAGTACTTGTCTTTCTCAAACCGAATGTATACAACCAAAAGAGAAGACAAATAAAGTAGAGTTTCAATACAACTAAAAGGATTTTATATCATAACATTAAGTCTCATACTTATTACATGATCCTTGAACGAATTTTGTGGCATGTCTTTCGTCGAAGGATCCACAACCATTAAATGTTGATGTGTTCAATTGAGATCTTATTTGCTTTAACACGTTTCTTCATGGTCAAATACTTTATGTCGATATGTTTGCTTTGACTTCCACTTTTATTATTTTTTAGCCAAGAAAACAACAGTTGAATAATCACAATATATCCTCAGTGGTCTAGAAATGGAATCAACTAATTGTAGACCTGTAATGAAACTCTTCAACCAGATACCTTGAAACAAGAAACAAACTCAACTTTCATGGTGGAAGTAGCAATCGATGTTTGTTTGGCACTCTTCCAAGAAATTGCTCTGCTAGTCAACATGAAGACATATCCAAATGTTGATTTGCGAGAGTTAGTGCAACCAACAAAATTTGAGTCTGAGTAACCAACAAATTCTAAGTCATTAGATCTCTAAAACATAAGCATCTAGTCCTTAGTTCCTTGTAGGTACCTCAAAGTTATGTTTCCCATAAAAGTCATGATGAGAACCGGAACAATAAACATGTCAGAATCATTTGCCTACAAGTCAGAATCATTTGCCTCTTTACACCATATGGTATTTTGTAACATTATACTCAATTGTACTGAAGACAACTCGACATGTGACTTAATGTCATATATCGACTTGGGGGCTTATGTTACGGACTAAATCTGGTCTTGACTTAGGTATTGACTAGCCGAGATGAGTGAAGACACAAGACTTCTACAAGTCGGTTCAACCTCACCTCATCTCGGGTTAATCGATTGCACTTACCTCATATCGGAACTTAAGAACTATAACTATTAGCAGTAATGATGTTTATAAATACTCGTCGGCATATTCATGTGTAACAGTTTTATGCTTTATGAGCATTACTGAAGGCTTTAATCAGCTCAATTAAATCTCATGTGAGCCGTTACAAAAGCATATTAAAGGCTACCCAACAGCCAAAACGACCATAGCCATAGCATACTACATAAGAAAAAGCAACATTTATGCTCAGGTACAATCGATCTATCTCAATTACACTTAACACCTAAGAAATTCACTTTCTTGTGCATCGGAGTGTCTTTCGCAGGCACCGCCATCGCCGCTCAAGCTAAACACTATCATCACTCTTGGCTACAATAGTTGTGTTCATCATCTCATCAGTCTGAGTTACATACCTATCTCGAATACTTTTGTAACAAAACTTATACAAAATTTCAAAATTATTCTTGAGAGCCTAAAACAGAGAGAAAGAGGGGGAAAGAGAGAATTATCAATAAGTTTTCAGCTGCTGCTATTTGAAGTCTTAACAAAAGATCCGTGGGTTTCAATTTCCCCGAAAGTGAGAACCATACTTTTTTCCCGAAGTTGTTTCTAGCAAACGATTTTGAGTTAAAAGCTGAAAGTGATTTCGAGTTTAAAACATATATAATAAAACTAGGAACTAATGACACACCTGAATAGAAGAATTACTATCATAAATCATAATGTTTGTGAACACGCAAACCCGCAAGCAATTGAATTGAATAATTCTTGTTCGTTAAAAAGCAAGGTACCGACCAAATCAAATTAATGTTTTTTGTCCGTAGTCTCCGATAAAGAAAAAACCTATTTGTCGACAATGACTTCACCTGCTGTCCCATTAGGGGAAATATTGTCAAGAATAAACATCTAATTAATCACTAATGACGACAATTAACAATAAGACGCGAAGTAAATTGGGATAATCAGCACAAGAAAGGTGAGAGGAAAATAAAAATCAAACTTCAAACCAAAGTCTTGTACACATAAGTTAAGACACAGGGCTGAGGCCCCAATCCAAATAATATAAAAAAAACGTGTCACAAGAAAGTCAATAAAAGACAATGTTCCATGTCCTTGTCCAAGCTTAGCTGTTACTACTACTTAGTGACCATTTAAACGCTTTAAAGCAATCACAACAAGGATTAATATTTTTTATATATATATTAAAAAAAAATGGGACATTTTGGAGGGTCGTGGGTTCCAAAAAGTGGTCCCCTAATAATACATCCAAAAATCCCAACCACTAGAAAAATTGGGGGTTCCCCCCTTCCATCAAAAAGCAATGCCAAATTCCTGTTTTTGCTGTTTTCCCAGGCTCCAAACAAGACCTGATAGAATTGGCAATAAGGAGATGACAAGAATTAATCAAATTGATGTTGAAAGATGGCGAGATCTATTGAATCAAATCTCTTGCCAATCATTCTTTGCGTGAAAGTTTCTCGTGTCCTTTTTTGGGGTGATGGGATTTGGCTTAAGGCTACAACGAGCTAAAGAGAATAGTCACACGGGGGGGTTTTCAATTATATGCGTTTCGTTTGATTTGCTCTTTTCCTTTGTAACAACACATGATTAATTACACAAACACGTAACTCTATTTTCAACCATAACATTTGGTATCAACTTTTTTTCAGTAGAATCTAGTTTGTCGAACTTAGATAGAATGTAATTAGAAGAAAACCAGAGAATAAATCAAAACGCTTCATCTTTTTTACCACTTGTGCACTACTATCTTTTACTTCCATAAACTATATAATGTTGCTGATGATTCGGATGCTAAAGATAAATGAACTTACTTTAGATTTTGGAAAAGTCCGAATGGTAAGAAACTAAGAATGACCCTTTCCAACAGACAAAAGGGTAAATTTTCTTTTTATTTCATCTTTTTTCTGGTCAAATGGACGCGCCACCCACTGGCAATCTTGTGTCACATTAGCCCCTACCGTAGGCCCTTTATCCTTCTTTTTTTCTTTTGTGATAAATGCCATTCCATCTTGAAAGACCAAAATAACTGCACATCCGCGTTTTGGTCCCCCAAGCATCTCAATGAATGTGATTTTATCTTCAGGAACTCAATACAAGCATGCATCATTTTGTGACAAAAGATTTTTCTTCTATTTTATTGCCCTGTGTTTCCAAACAAGATATTAAAACTGCTTAATTGCAACTGTAGCAGGATGCATGCAACAGAGAACAGCACCAAAGTAGGCAAAAGCAAACCATACCATATATTCATTCATATAATAACTCTATAACAACATAAGGTATTATAGGTATATAACAAACAAATTCATTACAGGTTGGGATCTGTTCCACAGTTCCAGTTCACATTTCACTAATTGATGCTACTGCTACAACAGAATTGAGAATTGAGTCACCTCAGTGGTATCAATCCATCCTTATCTTCTATCTCCCCTCCTGCTACTAAGGTCCCAAAAAAAAAAAGAAAAGGTTAAACAGGGGTAAAGCCTTGGATGGTGTGGTTCCAGCCAAACCCCACAAATCTGCCACACTTGAAACATGAAACCGGCGCTACACTTCAAACAGAACTCTCAAATTTGGCCACCATAGAATGTTACTATGACAAGAACAAGTAATGTAAAATGCTACACAGTTTTTAATGCACTAGACACCGAATGAAATGGTCAAGCATTTTGTTATGTGTGGTAAGGTTAAGCAGCAGTGGCGGCAGCAGCAATAGTAGTAATACTATAAGTAATATGTATAATTAATTAACAGTTAGGAATGATTGACGAAGTTCTTGATCTCCCTCATGAGGGTATAGAAATGATCATTATTGGGCAAGAAATAGAAGCCAATAGTTGCCTCCTTCAAGTAAAGCAAATTCACCTCATGGCCACAAGTGCTCAAAGCGTGAGCATAATCCAATTGCCAATCTTGCAAAAGATCCAAACCAGCCACGCAGACAAGGCTCTTAGGGAATAGCCCTAAACCTTTAAGGCACTTACCCCTGGGACCGAAGGGGTTACAAGCAGGGTGGTCTCTGTTCTCACCTTCAGGCAAGAAAGCCCTCCAGTACCAATCACGGTCCTGCAATCTCACGAAGTACTTCCCGTCGAGCCGAATCTCCGATTCCGTCCTCTTCTCGCCCCCGAAGAGAGGGTGGAGAAGAATGTTGCCGAGGATTTCAATTCCTTCCTCAGCGGCGCGAACCGCCACGTGGTGAACAATGTTCCCGCCGGAGCTGTCCCCCGCCATGTACACGTGAACCTTCGATCCACCTCCGCTTCGGAGCCATTTTCGCGATCTCACCCACTGGAGCGCCGCCCAGCCGTCCTCGTAGGCGGACGGGAAGCGGTGCTCGGGAGACCGTCGGTAGTTTACGGAGACGACGGCGGCGTTGCAGACGGCGACGAGGCGGCGGCAGAGCGTGTCGTAGATGGCGCTGTTGGCGGAGGAGTGGGAGAAGCTTCCGCCGTGGAAGAACACTAGGACGGGAACGATCTCTGAATTGCTGAGTGGCTTGTCGGCGTCGATTGTTCCCCAGTGAGGCTCGATTTGGGGGTGAGGGAGGTAGACGCGGTTGAAGAGGCCGGTGGCGCGGTCGACGACGTGGTCCACGGAGAAGACGCCGTCGACGGGGATCGAATTCGGCGGGACCTTGCGGTCCAGAAACTCCGCCAGTTCACGGTTGAATGTTCCGTCGGCGCGCCGTAGGAGATTGTAAGCGAGCTTGAAATTGGAGATGAGAACCCACGTGTTCAGTGGAACCACACTCTACACAAATTACAACAGATAGTCAAAAACAATGAACATAGAGGAAAAGACCAAAAGAATACACGAGGGAGGGGTTACCCTAGATTCATTGAGGTTGACTTCGTTACTGCCAGCCATGCCTCTCTCTCTCTCTCTTCACTCTTCAGAGCGGAGATATGTATATATATAGAAAGAGGGAAACAGAACAAAAGACGGTTTAAGAAACGGTAAAAGTGGTGATGATCTTCAGGGTAACCGTAACCGCCCTCATAATAACAATCACAAGGCCTGCCCTTTGGAGGTTCAAGTGATACGTACGTGGGTTTATATATGTACGTATCTACGAGTTGTCTGCGTTAGGATGGTGCGGTGCCCCTCCCCTGGCACCTGTTCTGAAATGATTCGCGGTTTGAAGAAGAAGAAAGAAGGTCAAATATAGCACGTGCGGATATGTGGAAAGGAAGGGGAAGGGAGGGAGATCACGGACAGGTATGAGAAGGAATACAGAGAATGAGAGGGGGGACGGCGTGAGAAGGATAAGAAGGTGCTGCAGAGAGTGCAGAGAGAGAGAGAGGTGAGAGAGTCAAACGCAAAGGAACGACGGGAATGGACGGAGACGAGAGAGACGACAAAGCGGGCGGCCGAATTAAACTGTTTATATGGGTCCCACCCCTTTTCATTCTTCTTTTGTTTTTCCCATTTTTTTAATTTTTTATTTATTTATTTTGTAGTACGGTTCAGTTTTCTGTTTTTCTTTTCTTTTTACTCTTTTGACCTCGATTTTTCTTTTTCCTCTTTTGTTTTTTCCCCTTTGTGGGTTGATGGGCTAGTGACAGGGCCGTTTCGGCCTCGCATGCAAACCATGTTGGATAGAAAGCTTTTCGATAGGAAAAAAAAATGACTTTACTAATATTTTAGTGCTTTTAAATTTAATATTTGTTTATTGATTATTTGGAAAAATAATAGGTAATTAATTTTGGTTTCGCCAAACTATTATTAAGTGCAACAGAAAGGCTCGAGATAAATTGACAAAGTCCCTCTGCTTTTTTAATTAAGTGTCAAAACTTTAATTATGGGAGAATGTTCACATGGTTCTTGAGCATTTTTGCGTTACTCACACTCATAGGTTCCTCAACTTTTTTGTTGTTTTCTCTGCTCATTTCTCTATCTGTTTGCGACGTCACGACAACACACATGATCATTAACTTGTCATCTCTTCCTCACTTCCCCCATCTTCCATGGCAACTGCAACATTGTTTAGGATCCATTGTTCTCCCAAATTGACAAAGAAAATCCTGTGCATGACATCTTCATTGACAACTCTGAGTATGACCTCAGAGCCATCCTAGGAATCACTGCATACCTCAGAACAAACACCAAGAGGTTGAAAAGTTCATCTTCGGATCTATGATGCCGACAACATGATGAAAATTGCCCCTTACTTCTCCAGCTTTTGTTCTCTTCTTCTCCTCTTTTGATTTTTTTTCCTTTTGATGGATTTGGTCTCTATAATTTAGGAATTTGTTGATTTAGGGTTCATAATGATTTTAATGTTGTTGTTGATTTAGATTTTAGAATGGTATTAGGGTTGCAATTTGGGAATTTGTTGATTAGGTGACATTGTGTGTTGTGACTTATTCAACAATTATTCACAATCTGAATTTCAAATTGGTTCTGCTATAATTTCTATTGAATTGTAAATTGCTAGCAGTAGTTGATGATTAGAGATTTTTTGTGGAGGAAATAAGATGACGATGGAATGTGGTAGCAAGTTGCAGCTGCCATGGAGGATGGGAAAGTAAGGAAAAGAGAGCGGGTTAACGGTCACGTGTGCTGTCGTGACGTCGACGTCGCAAACAGATAGAGGGATGAACGAGGAAAATAGCGAAAAAGTTTCAGGGACCTATAAAGGGCTTTTTTTTGTTAAAAACTTATGTGAACAACACATAAAAATTCAAGGACCTATGTGAGCATTTTCGCTTTAATTATTAACTATGACATGTATGACATAAAATAGTTTTAAAACCCATGATCAACATCTTATTTTTTTTAATGGACTTATGGTATGAGAAGAGATTAACAATTATTTCTAACAATAACTATCAAGAGAAAGGGGGAAAAACTATTATTAAGTGGATTTCACTCGGTCATTCTAATTAAAGCCTTCTCTACCTCTACCTATTTAAGCCCTTCCCCATTCACTAGGTCATTCTATAATCTTTTAAAGTGAATTTTTTTATCATGTGAGATTAAGTGTGATATTTTATCATTAATATATTTGTTATTTTTTTCGTATGTAAGTCTTACATTCTCAATTAATAGTGAGAAATTATATTTGAACTCAAATAACAAAAAATTTATTTGAGATGATCTATTTTCCTTAACAATCACTCGCTCAAGGAAATAGATCCTCCCAATTAGATTTTGTCATGTATTATTAAGTATAACCTTTCACCATTAATTTATTTATTATTTATGTCATGTATGAGACACACCCCATTAATTAATGATAAGATATAACACTTCACAACACATAATAAAAAACCTATCTGAGAACATGCATTCCCAAGCTCAACCTAATGGAAGGTCAAGGCTACCCGGAGGCCTTCCCCATGAACCTCTCTCCTCCATGAGGAGATCCATGACATCAATCGTCTAATTACTGTCCCTCTATACGCTTCATTTTATAATTCAGAGTCGTTGTGATTCCCTGCAGTCAACTAATGTTAGTGACATTTAATAACTTTCCGCAATCTTTATCTTCAAAACTTTCAGTAGTCTTGATGCCCTCAGGATCTCAAGTGTTATTCTTCCATGTATATACTAGTGTTATTGGTCAAGGAAGAGAGAGGTGGATTCAATGTTAGCCTAAACCATCACCCCTTACCTCCACATGTCATTGAGCGAGTAACAATAGCAAGAGGATTATATGGAAATTTTTTTAAGGTTTTATTAGCGAGTGTCTTAAGAAATAAAAAGAATTTTTTTAAAAAAATATATACATTTTTGTAAGTCTAAAATATAATAAAAGTGTAATAGATACTTTAAAAAAAATTTAAAAACTTTCTTTTGCAGTAAATGTACTTTCAATAACACTGGTTAATAAAACCTTCTTTTTAGCAATTACTTGCTTAAGATATAAATTCTTATTTATGTCTAAAACTATTGAAATTACATATTACTTTGTCCTGTAAAGGTTAGGCTAAGAAGCCAAAAGAATTACATTGCAACTTAGATAAATTTTACATTTGATATTAGAGATTCAAATCTTAAAATCATTAATTTGGTTGAGGATTTTCCTTAATCACCTTATGAGAATCGAGCATGAAATCTACACACTCGTATTTTAAGTAGGTTCATTAACTTTGAGCAATATAAAAATATTTTAAGATGATTAATTTTTGAAATAGGGAATGAATTCTCTTTAAGGTGAATTTTTTTGTCATTTCTTGTCATGTATTACCATGGCAGGTCATTCATGTCTACTCGGACACTATTTGATTATGCAGCACTAAAAAATTATTTGAGTGACCAAAATAAAAGATCCAATTATACATTGCTCTTACCTAAAATGAAAGAAACCTTTCCATGAGGATAATAATTTTGTTTTAATAACCAATCCGAAGAGAAGCCTTTCACTTTGTCATCTTTTCTACTCCCAAAAGTTAAGTACATTTCATTTCACATAAGAGAGAGTATAGATCTGGAAGGAAATGGAATTAGTCAAAAACGGGGCCTGGCAAATACCCGTACCTAATGAAAAATCTTGGGTGGGAAGAAAGAGGAGCCACAAAGCACAATGGGGGAATGGAAAGGAAAGAATGAAAAAGAAATAAAGGTTGGAACAAGGAGACAAAAGAGTTTCCCTGCGTGCGGCCGACGCCAAGGCACGTGGCGACAAAGGGTTCCGTCTCCACGCTTTCGCCAAACATGCCCTCCGCATGAATTTCCAGAAGTGCCCTCTTCTTTTCGTCGAAACCCCCCAAAGTGCCATGGAGGATGACACGTGTTTTGTCCAGTAGTGGGTCGCGCGTGACGGCATGTCTTTTGTCATGGCCTGAAAGAGGGGTTTCGTTTTCGTCCTTTTGTTTCTTGCCTTTTTAAGATTTTTCAAAGTAAACCAAAACTAAAATGTTTAAGCTGTACGTTTTCTCTTTTTATATAAAGTTTTAAATTTTAATTTTATAAATGAAAAAACGCCACAATAGAAAGCTTTTTTTACCTCTATAATTAATTGATGATTTAACATAAGCTGGATTAATTAAAATCTAGCAAAGACATTAATCTAACTTAAGTTAAAATATTGAATATTACATTTAAAACATAAGTTCAAATATTAAAATTAGTAATTAATATTTTAAAGGTCATTAGATGTTTTATACTTGTTGAAAATTTATTTTTTCTTGCTTATTGTAATTTATTTTTGTTTCTTAGTTTATATTTTGAAACTACACATTACAAAAGAAAAAGAAAAAAAAAACTTAACTTTAAGACTGGGTTAAGCATGTTTTGTGCCGAGAGAAAAAATTCAAATAGTAAAAGAAATCCACAAATAAATCTTTCACAATTTTACAATTAGACAAGTTAATTCTTCATAAATAAAAAATTAATATTGGTCTTTAACAAATAAAAAAATTAGACAAATAAATTTTTCACAATTTATTTTTCAAATAAATTGGTCATTCGTAATTTGATTTTTGAACAAATTAACCCCTAATAATTTGACTTTTAGACAAATTGTCTCATAAAAATTGGTGACATTAAAATAACAAACACTTTAAAAGACTTATTTGTTCAATTTTTTTTATTTGTGAGGGTATAATATAAATTTTTTATTTGTGAAGGACTAACTCTAATTTGTCTGATAATAAAATTATAAGAAACTTATTTGAGAGTTTACCTTAAAAAAATTATCAAAAAGTCATTGTAGTGTTGTAACATTTTAAATTTTGAGTTTTATTAATCAAAGCTGTTAAGCTTGATTTAGTAAAGCTTGTTGAGGAAGTACTCATACTCTCAAAAAAAAACATAAGTTAATCTTTTGTGTTTGCTAAATAGAAAAATTGAAGAGCTTTTGCCCTAGTCTTTTGAGAGTTTTGGGTACTATTAAGAGTTCTCAAAAGAGGTTTTTTAAAACTAATTTTAGCCGTCTAAAATTTAAAAAGATTTAAATAATTTTAAACTTTATTAAAATTTCAGTTTTGTTATTCAATCACTAATGAAACATTAAAATAAAAATATTCTTTTACTATTTATATCAATTGTAATAATTTTATTTTAAAAACAACTTAACGATATATTCATTAAACATCATGTTTATGGCTTCTGCTTATTGAGAGTAGTTTTTGTATTATTTTACCAAAAAATACTACTACAATTTTTCAAGAGTAATTTTTAAACAGCTCAGTAACTTTTAGAGAGTCATAACATTATCAATCCAAACTTTAGAATATTAACTAAGGAAGTTAAAGTAAAAAATTTAAGTTTATAAAATATTTAATGTTATTAAAAATATACAAATTTCACTTTTAATATAAAATTACTATTTATATATTTTTTAAGAAGCGCTCTAACTTATTAAGAAAATTCTTAAATTTTAAATTAGTATCACCGCAATGAATGCAAACTGTGAAAGACAACAAAAAGTTCGAGTGCGTGTTTAAAAAAATTGAAAAATTAAATTTATTTTAATAATTACTTATTTTAATTTTTTTACAGAATCATTTATATTTTAATATTTTAACTATAAAATAATTTAAAGATAATTTATTTTATTTAAATTGTTAAAAAATAATCATTTTATATGATAAATTATAAAAAAAAGTTATGAAAATTGGTGAAAGAAAAAAGTAAATTCTGGTTATGAAAGTTGGTGAATTTAGGTAAAATGAAAATAACAAGATTTTAATAATAAAAGAAAAACAGTTTTATATAAAAAATGCTCAAAAGTTTGATGCTGATTTTTTTTAACAAAATAACATTTTTTTTATTTCAAAAGCTGTTGCTTAATTTTTTTTTTAATTTTACCAAATATCCTTCATTTCAACAAAAACAGCTGCTGGAGCTACTTCCCAAACATGCTCCTAAAGTGAAAAGTTTATGGATTTTTTTCGCTTTGGATTTTTGTCGGTATTGAGTGTTGAGTTGAGTGGAAGCGATGCAGTTCCGTTGTATCCATCTCCATCTCTCGTCATGCTCCACACAACGAACAAATGGCATTACTTAGGTTGCTCTATCTGGTTTCGTTGGGGTTGTGGGTCCCACTTTCCCAATTCTTCTATTCTCAAAACGAGTTTGATACGATACGATGATCAATAACCCCCTTTCGGTGTGGGATGCAGTTTGGAGGACACACCCTATGATCCGCTAAGCTGCTTCCACCGATCGACACGTGTCCTTATGCCTTTGTGTCTTCGGGTGCTCTCTTTTTGATTGATCAGATTTTTCTCGTGCCAATTGGTGTGTGGGACCCGCAACAGGGGATCAATGCCTTTTTTTTTTTTTTTTTACAAAACTTAAATAAGTTCTTTGTATTTACGAAGGCTTTAGGCAACCTACCCGATGTCTATTTTATCAATTTATACAATGACATATAGACATCTTTTTTTTAAATAAATAATTTAAAACATAAAAATATATCCTTGTTTTAAGAAAAAAAGGTACACTTATCAATTTTTTATTAAAAAATAAAAAATAAAGAATTTAATCTGAATTTTGTTTTTTTGTTTTTTTTTTTAATTTATGAAAAGCTAGCTAGCGTGATTAAAGTTCGAGATTTTCAATCATATAGTATAAGGAAGCATGGTGAGGGTGAGGGTGAGTTGAGAATGAGTTTAAAAGTGTGACAAATCAAATTAGCCATCACAGCACCTACCTATAATAGAGAAAAAGGTCGTGGAGCAGCCGGGACTTATGGTTAATATTGAAGGTCGTGGCCTTGAAGGAGGAAAGGGATGGTATTGTATTTATTTTTTAAACGGATTTTTTTTTTGTTATTGTTTATTTAATGATTGGCTTGCTCTAATTTGGTAGCCCTCCCGTCATTTTCTGAGTACTCTTAAATTTTGGGGTTTTCCTTTTGTTTTATTTTTCTTTAAAAAATTCCTTGCATTGCTCCTTTTATTTATCTATATTATGGTGCCCATCCTACACCATCTAGTAGAGGGCTAATTGAGGAAATAAACCCTCCATACAGTAAAAGAAATTTGACGTAAAATTGCATTTTGTGAAACATATTTAATTTAATGTTACACTTTATTATTATTTTTTATTAGTTACACTTAGATTTGGTTTAGTACTAATGTGAGAATTTTCGAGAGCTGCTGATTTTTTAACTTGCTAAAAGTTTTGTTTTTAAAAAAGTTATAATAATATTATTTAGTTAAAAAAAATGTAAAAATAGTTCTAAATAAGTAAGTGCTAACCTATAAATGTAGTGTTTGATAAATATATTGTAAAATTATATTGAATATGTAAAATAACTATAATAAATATAAACATTAAATAGAGTAGCATTGTTTATTAAAGTTTATAATCATATTAGTCTTATAATTTTTAGAGAGCACAAATTAACTTAAAAAAATTGTTTATTAAGACTCTCAAGAGTACAGTTGTTAAAAACTAATATTAACACATAAAAAATTATGATTTTACGGGAAAATTACATGAAATTTTTTTTCAAACACTAAAAACCTTTCAAAATAGGCTTTTTACCTGTAGTGTTAATGTTTTCATTTTTTTTTCACCATTCAAATAAGTTATCATCACTAATTTTTAGTGGTTGATTTCACATTCGCCAGTTGTAAATGTGCTTATCATTACTAAAATATAGCATGCAGATCACACGCCCGCTAGTGCTTGATTAATTAATTGTGTATACATAATATAAGTTTGATTTTATTTTTTCAAGACATAAAAATATTAGTGCACAAAAAAAGGGACAATATTAAATTAGACAATGAAACAAATGAGGGAGAGAGAGTAATTTTGTTCCACCTCAAAGAAGAAAAGTAAACGCTTTTCTTATATATTATTTTACTGCTGATAAATCATTCTATTTGTATAACTGTTATTAATCCCATTTTAAATGAATTATCACATTTTAAATAATTGTTATTAATCAATAAATTCATTTTTCTAAATTAAATTTTAATAAATTAAATGGATGGGAATTTCAATTAGAGTTTAATTTCTATCTATTGATAGTGTAAAATTCTTTACATCATTAATTAATCAAATCTCTCAATATACATGTTTTTAAGATGTGAGAGAGGAAGCCAATCATTTATACTAATGTGATAAAATTTGATTGGTTGATAGTGTAAAAAAAACTTTATCAGTAAATAAAAATTAAACTCTTTAAATTAATGACACACGTCACTATTTGTTTTATAATTAACTAGAGAAGATCCAGTATCAAATCAGGTAATGATATTTTTCTTCGTCCTCTTATTTTATTGTGAGTTTTAGAGAAATCGGTTGTCAAAGTCACTAGAATTAGTCTAATGATGAGGGGTTTGAGTAATATAGATGAGTTCCTAAGTTCAAATTTCATTGAATATAATTTTTGAAGTATCAAAAAAGAAAGGTGAGTTGCCATCATTTTTTATGTTGAGAGTTCTACTATATTTTATTTTTTCATTATTTAGAATTTTTTTATTTATATTTTCATTTTATGATTGTAGTTTTGTTTTCCTTCATGGTGTTTGCTTTCTTTTATAGTTGTTTTCATTTCTTTTTGTGAAATTTCGTTATAGGAAGCTATCAAGTTTCTTGTGTAATGTGGCGATTGGTGTGATGCTTGTTTTGTATTTTTGTCAAGATTTTGGGAGGTTTTAGTGAGGTTTTATGGTTGTTTTGGGCCCTTAATTAGTTGTGGGTAAAATGCTATTTTTTCTCCCTAAAAACATGGAGTTTGTCCAATTGAGTTTCCCCTAATAAGGTTTTTATTAAGGCTCTTTCCCGTGTTAACTGAGCATTGTTGAGTCTCAGTGAGTGAGAGGTGGGGTTGATAGGTGAGAGTTGGGGGAAGTGATTGAAAGACAGTCGAGTTTTGCAGTAGTTGGTGTTGTGATTGTTTTGTACTAGTCTTCTTTGCCCTCCTTTGGATTTTTAATGGCATGTCATACAACACTTACCTAAAAAAATAATAATATATTTAAATTTATCGTGAAATAAAGAGTAATATACTTTTCAAATTGAAACACTAGTAGTATTAGTCTTCGATATAAAAGTTGTTTAAACATCGATAATTTTTTAGTAAGTAGTAGAAATGTAGATCTTCAGATAGTTTAAAATGAATAATATATTTATATTTTTATTGATGTTAAATCTAATATATTATTTTCAAATTATAAGTATCATTGGTTGTCCTTTAAAAAAAATTATTCCATTCTTTTATATATATATATATATAAAATAACTAGAAGAGATCCATATCCAAAATACAATGCTAGCCAAAAGCAACATCATATTCTAGTATATAAAACAAAATAAAATGATATAAAGCACAGACTCCTTCTTAGTTGCACCTTATGTATTAGGGAAAATGATGCATCAAGTGGTTTAGGGTGGTCCATCAAAGTCATATTTATAATTATGCAAAACCCTTATTCCCACTCCCATCCACTCACCACCACCGAGATCCCACCTCTAGATCTGAGACCCACTGGCACTCGCAGCGGGGGTTAGGTTGCGACACCAACCACACAAGTCATTGCACCAAACTCGCACTTTCATGCTTCGTCACTTGTGTCGTGCACGAACTTGCACCACCATGGTCACTGCTCCTTCAACCTTTAATCCCCTTCCACGTAGCTGCATCGTTCAAATGTTCTACTGCATTGTCTAGCCGCTCTCGCCATCAATGATAGGGCTTCATTGTTGTGGCCTACACAAGAGAAAGAAATCCCCTTTTTTCCTTGTGTTTTTTCTTGGTTGATTCTTGTGCACAAAATTGAGAAAGTTCATGGGCATTTGTTAATTTTCCATCTTTTTTTTTCTTTGTTTATCCTTCAAATTTTTCTAAAAGATTTGATTTTTCTAGGTTTTATTTTAGATTTTATTATTGTCATTACGATTCCCCCCCCCACTTTTTATGAGTTTTGATTATTGGTGGTTGTGGTTTGAATCATGAGTTGCAAGTTTGAGAAAGTTTTGAACGTTGATGGTTGTGATTTGAATTTGAGATTTTATTTAGATAGCTACAAGAAATTTCAAGCCATGCTAAAAATTGAAAGCATATTATTAAATTTAGCCTGGTAATCGACCCGGTCATCCTATCGGGTCACTGAGTCACTGAGTTACTTACTGAACTAGATTTTAATTAATAAATATAAAAAATATATATAATTTAATTTCATTAAAAATATAATATATATAATTTAAGGCAACAAAATACACAACCATGTGCCTAGCTTGGTGGCAGACAATGCTTTATGCACGTAGGTGGACTGGGTTTAATTCTACCCAACAACATTTTTTAAAAATATTCAAGATTTTCTTGAACCGATTCAACTGTCATCGGGCCGGTTTGCTTCAAATCACTATGGATCAATTGCAAATCCATTCTAACTTAAGAATCGACCCGATTATGTGACGACCAAAAAGAAAAAGAGACACATCTCACACGAGATGTGTGCATCTCAAGCGATATGCAATTGGAAATAGCTGAGACGCTACAACGCCCAAAATGCACTCCAGCGCGCCACTGTTGACCAGAAAACCCTAATTCCGCATTTTTGGATTAGGAGAAGGTCCAGCCTAGGCCCTTGGCCATCCCTTTGTGGAACTAGGTTTCCCTAGCTGTTTCAATCGTTTAATACATTATGTTTTGATGATGACAAATACAATATGCTCTAATTGTCCATGCTTATTGTCTATGCTTATGTTTGTAGAACTAGTTTTCCCTAGTTGTTCTATTTAATTCAATATATCTTGATGATGACAAATAGAACACAACAAACACATAGTGACAATTAGAATGCAAAAGGATGTTATATGCTAAATAAAATACATTTGATCTTGTATGATTGAACTTGATGGTATCATATAGCGTACACATCATACAATGATATATGAGAAACATCCTTTTGAGAACACATCTAATAATAAATTATATGTACATTGAATGATTAACTTTGGATATGTGTATATGCATGAATATTAAGTGCTATAGTGTTAGAATGCATGCATGTTAGGCAAAGAATATTATTTGATTAATATAATGATTTGATCCTTGCCTAACTGTATATACATGATGCATTGATTGATCTATAGATGCATGTTAAGATATTGGAACAGATTGGACTAACTATGCTTTCTAGCGAATAATCTTATGTATAGGAAAGTTCAAGACATCAAGAACAAGATGAAACAAGAAGGAACATATTTATATGATGCCTAAAGTCAAAAGAAGGAGCATAAAATGCTTATCCCATGAAGAACATGGTAATGTCAAAGATAGAATTCATGAAGAATACCAAGTCTAAGAAAGCGGTGAAAAGGATATAGTTTCTTGGGACTTAAGGTATTCTTGTCAAAGGAAAATTGATATATATATATATATATATATATATATATATATATATATATATATATCTAAACTCTTAGAATGATGTTCTTAAATGATCTTTTTGATTCTAAGAACTAAAAATGGTTAAGATTGATAATAGGAATCAAAAGAATGGGAAAAATGATGATTTGACCTAGGAAAACTTTAGTCATTCGAATGACCAGGGTTTGTCATTCGAATGACATAGTAAAAAAGCCATAACGCCTATATTTTCTTGAGTCATTCAAATGACTAAGTGGTGTCATTCGAATGACCAAGCTCCAGAAGCTAAAAACGGCTAGTTTTCAACGAACAAAAATGAGAAATTAATTGGGTAACGGCTAGTACACTTACAAACTCTATAAATACTCATTAAACTCACATTTCTAGCCAAGTTTTTCACTCTCATTATCCTTATACTTCATACTATCAATGGATTAATATTTTCCATCATCATAAGAACAAAAGAGAGATATTATCACTACTCCTAATAGAGCTTCAATTTGTATTATCCACTCTTTGAGACAGTTTCTAATTCACAAACTCATACACTATAAAGAGGGTGAGGTATCCCTCTAGTTGCTTAGGGTGTGGCACCCCTAAGGATTGGTTTTTGAGGCTTAAACACAAAGGTGGGGATCCTAAGTGTGAGGAGTGCTCATGGATGTAAAGGTTTTTCAAGCACTTAAGTTAGAAGCTTGATGATAGTGGAAAAATCTTGAGCAAGCCGCTTGGGGACTAGACGTAGATCACAAGGGTGGTCGAACCATGATAAATCACTTTTTGCAATCTTTCTAACTCTATCTCTTTATTTATTGTAAACTTATATTATTGTCTTGTACATTTGAGAATTGCAATATCATACATTTGTTGATAATTGTTTATAAGTTGCTTTATAGATCTTATTGTTCAATCAACATACATAATTGAGCAAGCTTATAATTATATCCTTAATTGATATATTCCGCTACATAATAGCTTTGATTGCATGAAAATGCAAAATTTGTCAAAATTGGAATAATTTCTTAAATACTCAATTCACCCCCCTCTTGGGTATTGGTTGCCAATTCTAACACCCTTCTCCTATAAATAGAACCTTCCTCCCCCCATTCCAACGCGCAGAGTCTGAAGCTCTTCTTCCCTATTAGAACGAGTTTTTGCTCAATTCTTCTCTCCTTCTTAGGTAGGTAGCGATTCCTTCTTTTAGGATGGCCTAGGGTAGTAGGCCCTAGCACCGCCTCCGTGTTGGTGGTGACCCACAGTGGTCCACAGGATGCCATGGCGATGCTGGAGCACCATAGCGATACTAGAATCGCTACTGTAAGGCCTACTAGTTAAAAAAGATTTATTTTATGGATTTCTGATGGTGGTTTTGGTTGGCTTTCCAGGTGGCAATGGCACGCCGCTAGGAGCCCCTAGAGCCAGCGTTCCTTCTTTTCGCGACATCCCAGGTGAGTGGCGGTCCCAATGCATCGATGGTTCCACTTTGATGTCCATCAATAGAGTTAGTTGTGCTATAATATGCTAGGGATTTATTAGATGTTTATACAGTTTATAACATGATAGTATCTAGTCAAACACTTAGTCAAATATATGTATACATACTCAGTAAATGCTATGCTATATGACATGCCATGTGTTTATATTTATATGTATGCTATGCCATGCTATGTTAGGACAGAAACCTAAAACCCTTAGGCATGATACCCTTAGAGTTGGTAGGTTAGGCTTTTACATAAGACTTAAAATAAAGACTCCGGTTAAGGCATGAACCCTAACAAGGGGCAGGTTCTGGCTAAGGTAAGACTGTACTTAAGATGCTCGTTTGTGATGCACCTATCTTACCTGGGAATCTTGTCCTAAGTGTGGGACCTTAGTCCTTGAGTTGGACTAATAAACAAAGATTAATTAAATAGGATACACTTGTCATAATCAGTAGCCTTAGACCTTAACAATTTGGGTAATCAAAGCCAGTTCCCTAAAAGACTTCATGAACAGTAGATTCTAGAGTAGATGACCTAGAACAGTACAAGGTCCTACGATCTCGTAACCCAGATCCAACAGTAGTTAAGTATGAGCGTCAGGCTCCTCAATTACGGCATGCATGCCTTATCAGACCCCCGAGCGCTAAGCTCCTCAGACTTAGGGTATGCGTACCCTCACAGATATCCGGGTTGCGTGCGTACCAGACCCACCTGGATTTATCCTGGTGAAGTAAGGTTGAGTTGTAACTCCCTTGAACAGTGCCCCTCCGCCTGGGACGTGGGCATACGTACATTGACCAATTCTGTTTGGCAATAGCTATCTCAGTTTAATTCAGTTATTCAGTGCCTTCAGATATTCAGCGTGTACAATTAATTTAGTTCCTTTCAAATATCAGTTATGCAATATGCTTGTTATTACATATGATCTTTCAGTGTATATAAGTATACACACACGCACATTGCCTACAGTACCTGTTATTTGAGTGGTACTAAGGTACCTACCACTGAGTTGACAACTCAACCCTCTATCAAACCATTTTTATATTCAGCTTAGGCTAGTGAGGACAGTCCCCTCATTCAATAAAGCAAGGATTCCAGATATCTGTGGCAAGCTCCAATTCGCAGTGGGGACTACCGTGTAAATTAGTTATGCTCCAGACACCTAGGACAAGGTCCACAGTAGTTTCATGAACTTTATTTCAGATATTATTATTTTTTAAACTCATTTATATTTCAGTTCAGTTTTATGTAAACAGTTATTCAGTTATTTATTAATAAATTAGTCAATATTTATTTATCTTGTGCATTTAATACATGTTTAGTATGCTAAGTCAGTGCTTTTGTAGAAAAGTAGTTCTATATGCGATCATGTCCTAAATTAGGGCGATCATATGATCGGGTCACCGGATTCCGGGTTGACCCCACCGTGTCCGGCTGTAAAATTATGCTTGAAAGGAATAATTGGGAGCCCTGCGGGTTTTAAAAACTATGCTTAAAAGGAATAAATAATTGGGAGCCCTGTGGCACCGCATTTGTTTGACACCTAGTTGCTGTGTTGATGTGCTGCTCTTTGTCTCGTGATTTTCTTCCAATGCGAGTTTGTTTTTATTTCTTCTGTCTCCAACTTTAGTTGTTTTGAGCTCCCTTCATTGATTTTTTTTTTGTTTATTGTTTTTTTTTAAAAAGCTTCAAGAGATTTCAAGTGGTGGTGGTGAGTGCAAAAAAGATACGAGAGTAAAGGTAGTGACATTAACAAAGAGAAATGAGGTAGTCTCATTAAGAATGTATTTGGTCACATTTTTAAAATACATTTAATTATAATTTAAAAATAATGTTAAATAAAATTAGTCTACTATAAACCATGTAATATATATTTTTCCTAATATATAAAGTGTAACTTAGAAGTCTCCTACAGCGCAACCATTTATTAAGCATTTGTACTCATATGTTGTCTTAATATGTAATCGGTGGCTAAGCACGTGTGACACACACACAAAATTTATTCCAAAAACATATCTGCCGTGTTGTTCACTGCTCCTTTTGTTTTTTTGGTACCAAGTTCTTCCTTGTATCATTCTCGTTCCTCTGCTTCCTTTTTTTTTTTATTTTTTTTCCTTTTCCTCTTTTTTTCTTTTTCGTCTCTCTGTCTCTCTCTCACTCTTGATTCAATGGGCCATTGAATGCACTCTCTCTTTGTTTTTGTCTTCTTTGGTTCTCTTTTCATTTTAATAATAAAAAACAAAACTAAGCTTCTTCTGCATCGATAACGTGCGGGCCAACTTTGGGTTTTGGCCTTTTGTGCGTTAGGTCAACAACTAGGAACAGCTTTTCTCCTCTTGTGCCGATTGGCACAATCCCACCCAAATGGAAAAATGGAGTTACATTTATGCTTGTCCCTGTTCGATCGTCAGATCACATTGTAAATTGTTAACTTGTAATTGCAAAATGTGCTAACTATATGGTACCCAAAAAAAAAAAATCAAATAATCAACCCGCATGTGGATTTGGATTATCTCTCAAATGTTTAATCAATGTTTCTTGGGTTGTGCTAAAATTTTGCATTTGTATATATGCGTTGCGTCCCGTCCCGTCCACCTGGCTCCTATGCGTGACATGACATCAATCTATTTTCGTCTAATTAGCTCTATATCTTTGTTCCCACTATTTGTCCTCCTAATCAGAAGTTGTTATTATTATTATTTTTTAGTTTGATTTGACTTATTATTAATGAATCCTACCACTATATGTTTGTCTTTGAGAATATATATAAACCCACTCCTTTAAGCAAATGAAGAGGGTCCCGTTGAGAGCCATTTCTTCATGATATATTGTTCTTCTTAATTTACGATTAATTAGATAATGCTAAGAATAGGAGACAACCATCTGGATGTCAATTCGCACAGTGCTTGGTTTTTGTTTGTTGATATTAATTATGAATTTATGATATACCCTTTTCGCGTAATTGCTGCTATTAAACTTTTATTCGGTGAATATATGTAGTGAAATTATCTACGTGCCCCATTCGGGGTTTTATTGTCAGCTATTTTATTTAATTATTATTATTTTTTAATTGAATTAAGTGCTATTTGAAATCTATTAGATTTTGCTTAATATTTTTTTTAGGTTGTCTACCTGGTATCCAAGGCTTAGCCTTGACTAATCTGGGTCAACCCGAGTCGCGCACCTGACTATGGCGGGTGAGTCTCCCAGCGAGGATAAATGCGTACACAAGGTCTCGAACTCAGAACCTTATTTAAACGATACCAAACCGCTTACCACTTGGACCAACTCTCGTTGGTTAGATTTTGCTTAATATGGCTCAAGTTGAATTGATCTACTATAGGGTAAAACTCTTCCTCATTAAATTTCATTTAAAATGGCTTGAGTTAGATCGATTTACTGTGAAATAAAGTATTTTCAACACTATTTTTTTTATCTATAAGTTTTGAATGTAAAATTTTATTTGAGGAAAATAAATGTTGAATCACCTGAGCTGTATAATGTTGGTATATTTTATTTAATTGTAAGTCCTTCGCTTTGTAAGGTTCCAATCAGGTATTGAAAAGATGCACGGTATCCAACTGTTCATTGAGGTGTAACCCTTGGCCAGTTGTGGATTGTTGACAACAATCAATATACTCAAATGCTTAATTAATTGATTATTGTACATAAGATAATAACATTGCCGTCAATGTTTTTGCACTATATACATATTTATTTTGTTATATAAAATGATTGTATAAAGCATTGCCTTTAGTTAGGGCTCCCTTTTAAGTCCACTAGGGTTACCTTTTCATCGAGTATAAAAGACAAAGGAAGCTGTTACATGCAATGAATGCTTGGCTTCTGGCGGATTAACTCCCCTTGTGATCTTAATTTATAAATCAAAGACCCAAGTGCAATGCATTTGTGTCAATATGGGCAGATTAATCCAAAAGAATATTCCTCCTTGTCAAGAGTAGTCTTCCATTTTCTTTAACTAACAATTAGAGAAGTTTAGGATGTGTTGTAAGAGTCAATAAGAAATTATAGTAATATTTTATAAATATTTAGTCTTATTTCACCATTGAGAAACGAAAGACTCTTGTGTCCAAATTTTGTTCAAACATAGCTCACTTTTTTTTTGGGTGTAGAGCTTTGTCAAACCAAATTATTCAACAAGCATCGACTTTTCCTAAAAATGAAATAATTCAGTGTAATTGCCTTGTTACGACTTTATTTTAATTACTAGCTCTGCCTTCAACATATCTCCCTCCTTAATGATAAGGTAAACACTTCCGGCATAGACAACTTTCATAATGTGATGGGGGATATGTACAAAACACATCTTACATTTAGCCATACTTTAAATGTGTAGCTGAACACATGTCACATGTGGCTAAATATATTTAAAAATATGACAAAATATATTTAAGAAGTGTAGTTAAATACAAGCGTACCATATTCACTAATTAAAAAGATGCAAGAATTTTATAAATAATAAGGTTATGCATCAATTTAGCCACGATTGAGTGAACATTCACCACCGAGCAAGATTTTTCCTTCATTGTGGTTCTCAATGAATAGAACATTGCAGTGTTGCCATAGAGTGGACAGGGACCTTGTATTTTAAAGAAGCATCAATCTAGTGAGTCCTCCCATCATGAGTCACCAAAGCCTTTGCTTACAATAAATCATCTGACATATCAGCTTAAAAAGGTTCAACAGACTCAATAATAAATAGATCACTCATGTCTATCGACTTTATTCCTAAATGGATCAATTATCAACCTGTTTTACAAAACCATTAAAACATCAATTAGTGGAATTCTACAATATTTAATACATGATTTAATCACTTTTATTTTGTCCCAGATAAATCTTCTATGATTTTTTTTGGGTGAAAAAATTCCTATGATTTAATGGCAAAGGGGCACAGCGTACTAATTACTAGTTGCTTGGGTCTGGGAATCACTTGAAAATATTGTTTTATTCTAAAATTAAAATGGGCTTTGAGAGATCAAGGGCTGGTTTTGACAGGAGCCCAAGATGATTCATAAGGTGTGATTGCGATTTGTGAAAGATTAGTGATTAGCCTGTGTCATGAACGGGTCAAACATTATGAGTAAATATATCTCCATTAATAGTCTTATTGTACATACAGGGAGATGAGTGAAATGTATTCACATTAATAGAATTGTGGTGGTAAACAAATTATTTATTCTTTAGAGTAATGATAGGTGTATACTCAAATGCTATCAATTTATGGTCTACCCAGGACATTGAGTGCACAAACTTTTGTATATACATACACGAATTTTTTTTAATACAAAACCAAATCAAAATCGGATAAGTGACGTATTAAATAACAAAAAGTAACTGTCGCATTTTTTCTCCATCTCCTCAGTCACATGGACTCACTCTCTACCATGCACAAACATTTTAAAGCATATGCACAAACTTTTAATCTGACGTGTACAAACTTTTCAACAACCAAAAACAAAAAATATAACAGAAACGTAAACAATAACGAAGAAGAAAACCTGTGTTCACATGCACAAACTTTTGAACAAGAATACACAAACTTTTCTATACACATGCACAAACTTTTGAACAACCAGACATGTACAACTTTTGAACAAACATACACAAACTTTCATATACACATGCACGGACATTTGAAAAAACACAAACAACAAATATCATGAAAACGAAAATGAAAACTCTTAAAATCATAAAGAATAAGATGGAAACGAGAAAAAAAATGATGGATGATTGGGGAAGAAGAGAGAAAAAATAAAGAATAAGAAAAAAGGAGAAGAAACACATATTAAGGAGATTGAGTTGGACAATAGTTGACAGATTTTATATTGTACACAAAACATTTCTCTATTCTTTATTGTTTAATGTGTGTCATGCACAGGATATATTATCTCTTAAATTATATTCTTTTTGTATACTTTCTTTATCAATTTTTATTCAAAAAGTTGTTCAATATTACTTGTTTGCATGGTTGTTAAACTCTCGAGTTAACTCGTAAACTCTTACTAGTTTACAATTTTACTATACAAAATAAGTTAACACTTATATAAACTCTTTTTTGGTAAACTCGGACGAGTTTAAGTAAACTCTCGATTCTACTAGCGAGTTTACGAGTTAAAATCTACCTACGAGTTTACGAGTTTACCTCAAAATGTACAAATTTTGTCACTTTGTTAGATATTTACCTAACTTTGTTTATATTATATAATATATATTGAGTTTATTTAGCTAATTTCATATATTTATCATAATTGAGCTATGTTTTATTAAACTATAAAATAATACTGATACTGAATAAAATATGATATAACTACTAAGTGTCATGCATTAAGGTGTATTTTATAATATTTCTTTCATTAATTTAATTTAAAGTTAACATTATTCAATTTCAATCATAAATACAATATTTAATCAAGTTTAGTTCCTAATGATATTGCTTATAATATATTTTTTTACGTATGTAAACTCATACGAGTTTACAATTCGAGTTTACCGAGACTCTACGAGTTTACTTAAACTCTCAAGTTTAACAACCTTACTTGTTTGTTTAATTAAATTAATGAAGCATTAACTATTTTTTATTTTCCAAATTATATCCTTGTAAATTCAAGTGAAACACCACGCTTCCTTTCGATTCATGTCAAACACTACGCTAGGGTAGAGTCCACGGCAAGCACAGAATATATTGTCTCTTAAGTTATAAAAGCAAAAACTTATTAACGTAAGACTTAGTTTCGTTCCAGTTCATGCATAATGTCACATTTTCTTCTAATTCGTGCACAATAACCACATCTTATCTATTCTCACAAAATGTCACATTTTCTTTCGATTTTTTGCGCTATGTCACGTTTCCTTTCAATTTCAGTGCAATGACATGTTTCTTTCATGTTCTCACAAGACGTCATGTTTTCTTCCAACTATAGCAAGATTTGAAGTTTCCTCCTAATCCTTGTGCAACACCACATTTCATTGAAACTCTTGTCCAATGCCACACTTCTTTGCAATTCGAATACAATGCCACGTTTCATTCCAATTACCGCAAGAAGCCACATTTCATTCAAATTCTCATGCAATGTTACATTTTCTTGCATTTCTCGTGCAATGCCACATTTTCTAAGAAATAAGAGTGCAATGCCGTGTTTCCTAGTAATTCGAGTGTAATGTTATGTTTCCTTCCAATTACCAAGTGAAGTCACGATTCTTTCAAATTTCTCATGCAATGTCATGCTTTCTTCAAATTCTCATGAATGTCATATTTCCTTCCAACTACTGCAAGAAGCCACGTTTTCTCCAAATTCTCATGTTATATCACGTTTCATTCCAATTTTTTGTGCAATGTCACATTCCCTTCTGATCTAGTGTAATGACATGCTTCCTTCTCGTTCCCATGGGAGACCACATTTCCTTCCAATTCCTGTGAGCTGTGAAGTTTCCTCTCAATCGTTATGCAATGCTACATTTCATCGCAATTCTCATGCAATGCCACATTTTCTTCCAATTCAAGTACAACACCACGTTCCCTTCAAATTACCGTGAGAAGCCACATTTCTTTTACATTCTTGTGGAATGCTACATTTTTCTTGCAATTCTCGTGCAATGCCATATTTCCTAACAAATATGAATGAAATGCCATATTTTTTTACAATTCGAGCATAATGTCATGTTTCCTTCTAATTACCACGAGAAGTTGTGATTCCTTCAAATTTCCCCGCAATGCATGGTTCCTTCAAATACCTGTGAGTGCCACATTTTCTTCTAACCACGGCAAGAAGCCACGTTTCCTTCAAATTTTCATGAAATGCCACGTTTCATTCTTGTTCCCACGAGAGGCCACGTTTCCTTCCAATTCCTGTGAGATGTGAAGTTTTCTCTCAATCGTTGTGCAATGCTACATTTCATCACAATTCTCGTGTAATGCCAAATTTTCTTGCAATTCGAGTAAAACACCGCATTTTCTTCAAATGACCTTGAGAAGCCACATTTCTTTCACATTCTTATGGAATGTCACATTTTTCTTGCAATTCTCGTTCAATGCCATATTTCCTAACAAATATGAGTGAAATGCCATACTTTTGCAGTTTGAATATAATGTCATGTTTCCTTCTAATTACCACAAGAAGTCGCGGTTCCTTCAAATTTCTGTGCAACGCATGGTTCCTTCTAATTCCCATGAATGCCACATTTTCTTCCAACCAGCGCAAGAAGCCACATTTTCTTCAAATTTTCATGGAATGCCACGTTTCATTCTAATTTTCGTGCAATGTCACATTTCCTTCTAATCTAGTGTGTCAATGTTTCCTTCTCGTTCCCGTGGGAGGCCACATTTCCTTCCAATTCCTGCAAGATCTGATATTTCATCTTAATCCTTGTGTAATGTTACATTTCATTGTAATTCTCGTGCACTGTCATATTTCCTTGCTATTTTAGTACAATGCCATGTTTCCTCCTAACTCCCATACAATGTCACATTTCCTTACAAATCTTGTTCAATGCCACATTTCCTAGCAAATATGAGTGTAGTGCCATATTTTCTAACAATTAGAGTGTAACAACATGTTTTCTTCCAATTACCATGAGAAGTCACAATTCCTTCAAATTTATGTGCAATGTCATGTTTCCTTCAATATTTTGTGAATACCACATTTCCTTCCAAACATTGGAAGAAGATACGTCTTAATCAAATTCTAGTACAACGCTATGTTTCATTCCAATTTTTGTGCAATTTCATATTTCCTTGTAATTCCATTGCAATGACATGTTTCCTTTCTGTTCCCACGGGATGCCGTGTTTCGTTTCAATTCTTGTGAGATGTGGATTTTTCTCTCAAGCATTGTGCAACGGTACATTTCATTGCAATTTTCATGCAATAACACATTTTCTTGTAATTCAAGTACAATGTCACATTTTTTTTGTCAAATTACCCATTAATATATAAAATGATGTAAATATCTTTACCTATACAAATATAAAAACTAAAACCCTAATTCATTTTTATCTACAACGTTATTAGATTTTTATTATGTATTTTGTTAATTTAAATTACAACTTGTTAGTAGTAGTACTATAATATATTATATTTGATAGTCATTTTTTTGTAAATTTTTGACAAATCTCAGCGGATATCCACATGAATTTAAATCCTCGCGGGTATGGGTAGCAAATATTAAATGGGCATGGGCAGTAGGGGTCATGTACAGATCTACAGGTATTCATTTTCATCCCTACAATGTTTCCTTCAAATTCTCGTGAATGTCATGTTTCCTTCCAACCATTGCAAAAAGCCATGTTTCCTTCAAGTTCTCGTGTAATGCTATATTACCATGAGATTCTCGCGTAATGCCACATTTTTTTGCAATTCAAGTTCAATGCCACATTTCCTCCAGGCTCCAAATATGTTCATGAGTTTGATTTTTGAGGGAAAATGAGGGGAAGGGAAGGCTTATGTGGACTATACCATGTTCACAAGTTTTAATTTATTTTTTTTTAGGGGAAGGCATATGAGGTTTTTACTAATCCTCAAAATCTTTTGAAATCTCCGTTTATTAGTTTCTTAAATTCTAAGAATTTAATTAATTTTTAATTAAATGTATCATTTTATCCTTATTAAAACTTTTAAATACTAATTTTATCATTCAATTAAACATTAATTATATTTCCTTATTATTATAATAAATGTTAAAATTGTAAAAAATGTCATAAACCCCCAAGGTCTCGAACTCGGGACCTTGCTTAAGCGATACTAAGCCGCTTGCCACTTTGACCAACCCCCGTTGGTCAAGTAAGACACTTTTGCAAAGGTAATAAACGAATATGATGATCTGCCATTTGAAAATGGATGATTCCGAAATAAATGTACACGGACTATTGTATTTTCTATTTCTAAATATAAAATGTGATGATATCAATATCATGATATAATGAACCATTAAATCACATATCAAAAGATAAAATATTAAATAAATAAATTCATGAACTAAATAGTGCCAAATATAATTAAATAAATATATAAAACCATTAAATTTAAATAAATATTATAAAATAAGGCAAATAATTAATAATATAATATACTTTAACAAATTTTAAACATAAATATTGTTCTTGTTAATGCTTTTATTCAAATCTCTTCTTTAATGACATTTCTAATAGTATATTTTGTACTAAAATAAAATGTTTAATATAATATTAGAAATTTGTCATGAAGAATATAATAATAACAAATAATTTTTTTTAATCATATATATTTGATATTAGATAATTAAGTAACTTTTGATAATTAAATAATTATAAACAAGCAACTTAATTTTTTTTGGGTACAATAAATAACCAACTTATATACAATGAGAACTAAGCCTTTTACTATAAAAATAAAATAAAATGAGAACTAAGTCTACAATTGGACAACAAAAAAAATCCACTATTTGACAATCCTAGAAAAAACCTAAAAGAATTATCTAAAGAGATAAAAATGTAATCTTCCTAAACCAATAGAACTCACCCACCTCAAATTTTAAAAAACAAAATCAAATAACCCTAAAACATCTCTAACCTCTCTAAAGGATAAGCAAATCCGAGCGAATACCCAATTTGGTCCTCCAACTTTTTTTGAAGACCCTACTAAGTCCCCCAACAAAAAAATTGCATCGTTAGTCGCCGAATTTTGTTGTCGTCAGCCTACTTAGTTTCTATGTCAAGTTACACACTAACGGAGTCTTACATGGCACCAATGCCATTTTCTCTCTCCTAATCATCACTAATATTCTCTCTCTCCTCTTTCCTACTCATCATCACGCTAAAATGACGTCGTTTCATTTGAGAAACATTTTTTGGAAATAAATCCAAAATTACAGTGTGTAGGATTCAAACTTATAGGGTAGAATATTTCATGCACAATTAAATAAAATTTCATCCAGTACCAACAAACATGAGTTTGGGGAGCACTTTCCTTCCACTAGGCTACTAAGACTTTTGTCTTTTATATCCTCTACAATTATTTATATTATATATTTCATTCTTAGTTAAATAAAATTACACTAACCAAAAAAAACAGTAAACACTCCACACCTTGAGATTAATCAAACAACACCTCATTCTATTTTACTAAACACGTCGTCTAGGGACAAGAACAAGCTCATATCATCAAAGAAAAAACCCAGAATTAAAATTTATTTAAAATAATATAGTTTTTTTTCAAAATAATTACTCAATTAGAAATTTAAACTTTTAATTTTTAATAATATAATTTCAACATAAATATTTAAGATTATTTTAATATGTTATTAATTTTTAATTTATATAATATTAATTTATTTTATTCAAAAGCTAAAAAATAAATATTATTGACTTATTTACAGATATAATTCATTACTTTATTTTTAAATGTATTTTGATTTTATTTTATGACTTCTATAAATATGGTATTAAAAAAATTATATAAATATTTTAAAAGCTTACACTTTAAAAAAATTATATAAGTATTTTAAAAGCTTTAAACTCAAAATTTTTAAGATGTTATCGAAAATTAAAAATTTTATATAAAATATTTCATTCATACCTAATATAAATTAAATAAAAAATTCTTACCAAATTTTTTAGCTTATTTTTTATTATTAAATCCAAATAGTCTTATTAATCTCATAAAGAGTGTATTTTAAAATAGAAAAGTTAAGATTAGTTCATTGAATAATATATTTTTATTTTTAAATTTATATAATATTAATTAATTTATATAAAAGATAAAAAATAAATATTGTTGACTTACTCAAAAAAAATGGGATAAAGCGTTGTTTGATTAAACCTTGAAGAGTGGAGTGTTTACTTTTTTACAAGAACTGGGTATAGTTTCATTAAACTAAGCATGAAATTATATATACACACACACATACACACAATGTTAGTGCTATGTATGACTCTGTTAGTGTGTAACTTGACGGAGGAACTAACGAGGACTTTAAGGAAAAGTTTGGGGGACCAAATTGGGTATTTGCTTGAAAATCTGACTTATATGCGATTCTCTATCTCTCTTTCGCTATGCATGACCACATTTCACAACTCTCACCTTCTTATCTAGCCTCTGTGAGGCAGCAGTGCTTCATTATTACCGTCAAATTTTTCTGACGGTAATTAATCGAATGTTACAAGCGTGGGAAAAACGTGTCTCTACATATTCTGAGGCTTTTACAATTGGATAATTTTGAGGGTGACTACTCAAACGTTACGTGCGTGGGGAATACGTGTGTCCCCTCATATTTCCAGCCTATTATCGTCAGATTTTTCCGACGCAAATGGTACTAATAATTTTAAAAATTATTATTACAGTTACCATCAGACTCCTTCGACAATAAATTTTAGACTAAAAAATGCTTTGTTTTATCGTCAGTAACTTATGACGGTAACACGTTCACCTCACAACGCGCCACTTAGGGCCAACTATTACCAGTGGTGTTACCGTCGAAAAATATGTTTCGACGGTAATCATGGCCAAAATTGTTCTGATTCAACCTAAAAGTCGTTATTGTCGATTTTATGTGTTATTTTTGACGATAATATTGTCGAATTGAGTTGTGATGATAATTGTCCGATGATAATTTTGATGTTTCTGGTAGTAAGATATATTAATAGATTAATATAAAAAAAAAGTGACAAATATTATAGAATCGAGGTAGTATTTCATAAATGTATATACTTCATAAATGATTGTACAATGTCACGTGAAAATGAAATGCAATAAATTTCATTATTGCTTAATCATTCTTATTTGGAGATTGTGTGCCCCTTCAATATCTCTTAATAAGAATGTGTTTGGTTATTGAGATATGACAAAAATATAAAGTTATGAGGATAGAGATATAAAAAAATAAGAAGATAAGTCAGTCTTGTATTCTGTTTGAAGACAATGTACAAGGTACAAGTATTTGTATCTATATCTTGTTCAACTTAATAAAGACAAAACAGAAAATACACTGCAAATGACTTAAAATACTTTTGTTGCATTAATTTAATAAAAAAACATTATTCTAATATGAAAGGTTGTGTATCTGTGTCCTACTCTTGCGTCTCAGTAAAATAGAGATACAGAAAATACACTAATTTTTTTATCCTAAAACACAAATTTTTACACCCGTCTCAATAGTTAAACAAGATTTTATGTCGTTCTATCTTTGTATTCATGTCCTGTCTTATCAAACAAATGTAAATATTATGGATAGTTTGATTAAATCGTTGGTGTTAACAAGAATCAACGGTGGTGTAATTAATACAATGATGCACTTGTCTACATATGAATGGAGGGATATTAAGGAAGAGGCGAATATGAGGCAAAGAAAATCTCAATTCCTGAACAAAATTATTTTGTCCAAAATGTGTGGTCTTTGCCCTTCCCTCCAATACGAAGCTGCCACATGCAATATCATGTGCAATTTAGAAGGTTAGCTTTGACAATAATTATAGGTGTGTGATATAATGATACATTTGGATGGAAAAAAAAGATGACCCGAAGATAGATTGGGACAAAGGATCTCAATTCTTGCCAACCACTTTATTATTTAGATGTTAAAGAGAAAATGGGAAGAAAAAAAGAAAATGGGAAGAAAGAAAATAGAGACATAAATATAAGATAAAATGTAATGTTTTGATGAGGAGAAAATAGAAAAAATTAATAAAATAAAAATAATTATTATATAAATAATTGAGTTAAAAATATATTATTTTCCTCTCTTACTTTTTCTCTCACATACTACTACCTTCCTTTCTCTCTATTCTCACATTTTTCTTTGTGACTTGTACAATTTTCTTTTCATTTTGGAGAGAAAACTTATTGTGTGGGTTCCATTAATTTATTTTCTTTTCTCATCTAAACCAAACAACTAATTATTTTTCTTCCCTCGTTTTCTTACCTCTCTTTTCACCTAAACCAAACCGAACGAAGAGTAAGTGATATATTCTAAGGCTAAATATTTCCCTTTATGCTCCAAATAAAATTACAGCTCTCAGGGAACAAGACAATACATTGAGCATGGTTATTAAACTCTCGAGTTAACTAGTAAACTCTTACGAGTTTACGTTTTTAATACACAAAACGAGTTAACATTTATGTAAATTTTTTTTTGGTAAACTTGCACGAGTTTAAGTAAACTTTCAATTCTACTAGCAAGTTTAAAAGTTAAAATCTACCTACGAGTTTACGAGTTTATCTCAAAATGTATAAATTTTGTAATTTTGTTAGATATTTACCCAACTTTGTTTATGTTAGACAATATCTATTGAGTTTATTAATATAATTTCATATACTTATCATAATTGAGCTATGTTTTATCAAACTATAAAATAATACACATACAGAATAAAGTATGACATAACAGCTAAGTCTAATGAATTAAGGTGTATTTTATGATATTTTTTATTAATTTAATTTAAAGTTAACATTATTCAATTTCAATTATAAATACAATATTTAATCACATTTAGTTCTTAATTATATTGCTTATAACATATTATCTTACTTATGTAAACCTGTAAGAGTTTACGAGTCGAGTATGCTAAGGCTCCACGAGTTTACTTAAACTCTCGAGTTTAACAACTGAGTAAATGGAACTTAGCCATCAACATACACACACACACACACACACACACACATATATATATATATATCAATAATTCAACACAATCATAATGAGTCCCTTATCATTAACCACCAAATTAAGTCCTTGCATATATTAAGCCGCAAGATTTATCAACTTAACAAGGTGTAATAAACCCCAAATTACACAATTAGTATATCACCACTATAACTTGTTTTGACTTCCAAATACATGCTTAATGAACTCATTTTTATAAAATCCATAAATCATAATTATTAATAGTAGTGCATAATAGAAAAAAAATTTACATTAAGAAGCTAAACTCATTTCAAGGATTTTTTTTTATCTGCTCACTTTGTTTTGTATGAATAGAGATGCTATTTATAAGACTTCTTTAAGAAAAATCTTAAATGTTTCTTAAATATTGGTTACGAGTGGAACGAGTGGAACACAACTTTTCTTCTAAGGAAATGGTTAAACTTCAATGTTGTCATAAATTCACACGAATAACATTTTTCTTTATATATATATATATATATATATATATATAAAAGTTTTGCTCTCCTCACTATTACAGACAGGACTTTTAGTGGCAATAAATTTTATTTTTTATTGCAACAGAAATGACCGCTAAAACTTTTAGTGGTCATTAGTCTATTGTCCCGCTTGGTGTTGTCGCTAAAGAGTTTTAGCGGTCATTCAACAAAGTACTGATAAAAATCTATTTAATTACCATGAAAGACCTAAGATAAATAGTGACATTATTTATGGCAATTTGTATTGTTGCTAAAGTCAATGTTAGAATCATTCAAATACCACTTTTAGCGGCATTTATTATTGTCGATAAAACTTAAAAGAATATTTTTTTTCAATAATTATTATTACTACCAATGGTACTCTTTTTGTCAAAAGAAATATTAAAAAAGACATAAAATTCAAATGAAAATACCATGCAATTTCACATTAAACATTTCAAGTTCATTCTATTAAACTCACATTAAGAAACATAATTATCATTACTTTCCAGTATTATCAACAAAAGATCTTAAACTTTTAAGTATCAACAACAAAGGATTTAAACCTTTCTAGTATCAAAAAAACACAAATCTTAAACTTTCAAAATCAACAACAAAAGACTTCTAATTTTTAACTACCAACAATCTTATCCAACCTCTATACAATGAGGTTCATCTACACCTAAGGAGTAGAGGAGGAAGAGGGGTTGGTCTTGGACCTATGGATGGATCTCTTCTTCTTGGAAGCAAGTTCAAGTTGAGCAGCTAGAGTAATTTTCCTCTTCTTTTGTACTATTACAATGCATCCATCCTCATTAATGCCACTTGCAAGTCCATATCACAAATCTTAAAAACTATTCAACCTAGAGTAAACATAACATCATTGACCCATAATAGTTCAAAATACCCTTGTAAAAATTTAGTTGATATACTAATTAATGAGGTGTTCTTTCTTTTCTATAATCCTAAACAATCAAATTAGGACATCCCTAAGTTCCTCAACACGTCAACTATCAGAACATCAAAAACCATAACACAACATAACCACATTAACAACAAACAAATTCATACCTATGGACAGTGATATCATATCTTCCAACACTAATAGTGGACATCCACAACCCTATCATTTAACTTTTAGTAATTTGTAAGCTAAAATTTGGAAGTTGTGTATGTTCAGTGAGTTTAATTGTGGTCATTTCCTTAATTTGTTTAAGCCTGGGTTCAAACTTATTAGGTAGGGAGAAAGCAAGGATTAGGCGTTGGTTCACAATTTTATTTTATTTTTTTTNAAGTTGTGTATGTTCAGTGAGTTTAATTGTGGTCATTTCCTTAATTTGTTTAAGCCTGGGTTCAAACTTATTAGGTAGGGAGAAAGCAAGGATTAGGCGTTGGTTCACAATTTTATTTATTTTTTTTTTTGATTTAATTTGAATGATGTCATCCAATTAGTAAATGATCTTTACAGGATGGGCTGTGTAAAGATCTTTTACTAAGGGATATCTTTTGGTAATTTAGTCCATTTGAATTGTACATAAGAATCAATCTCTGTTCGACAGCAAAAAAGTTTTGATCTTCTATGACAGTGAATGAAAGAAAAAATGTAACCGATTATTATATGGTGATTTCTTATTATATTGTCTATCCTTCCTAGTAGTATGTATCTAAAAGGAGACCTTGGCTTAACGCGATGGTGAAGGAGAGATCAAAGCCGAAGGAAGACTCGGCGTCGACGGAAGAACGGAGCTTGTCGGGATTGCACAGTTAAAAACTCACTATGACATTCTTGAAGATATCTCTGAATCCCACTTCTCTGAGTACTTGCTCGCGAAGTCTGTACAGAAGCTAGACCCCATAACCCCACAATAAACAAACAAATGAATAAACAAAAGGAAACTATACATAAGGTTGAAATTTGACAAATATCAAACTGGTGAACCATACAATGATGTCAGGAGGCCCTCCGTGACTCGCAGGGTCTTTCTTTAATTCTTCTAGTATTTTGGCATACCTTAACCGCCGGAAAGCAATGTTACAAGTGCAGGATAAAATACAGTACAAGCCTAAGATCCATAAAAAACATCATGCCTTTTTAGTTTTCAAAAGTGTGCTGATGTAGCGATTGAAAAGGATAAGTATCATCCATGCATAAAACCTCTCTGAGTAGACAATGAAAATAGAAAGAATCATTAAGAGCTTACCTTTGAGCAAAATTTTCAGCTTTATTTGCAGCATCAGGAACAGAAGTATCACTTGAAGCACGCTTCCTGTGCCAAATCAAACCCAAACATTGATGTAAACCAGAAAGCCACATATTTCACTATAAAGCATCTAAGGAGTTACACTAATATTGTTGTTATTTAAGGAGTTGCTTCTACATACCATAATTACTAAATCAAAGCATCAACTACACTGTGCTTTCACAATTTCATTAAGAAACACTCTCAAACTCTGTTGGCACTTGTTTGTTATCTCGGGATATAAGCAAAGTACATTTTTGTCAAGGTCTATAGAAAAAACTGAAATTAATAAGTAGACATCATATCAAGGTTGCACATTCCAGACAACTATAATCTATCTGTTGCTATTTTTCTTAATTCTCCTCAAGTGCTACAATCTTATTTTATGCATTGGTCACAACTTCATAATTTCCTACTATTGAAAATGTGCACGACTCGAATTCACTACAGAGAAAACTTTAATTCTTTGGCGGACTTAAAATTAGCCTACCCTAACCAGTAACCACCACATTATGAAACAATAATATCATAGCTGTTACAAAGACCAGAAAAAAAAAAAAAAAGTTACCTCAGAAACAGATAAAGTTTGCCTGATAAAATCAATTTCAGCCTCAGAGAGCTTGTCATTGGAAATTAACCTCGCACATTCTTCCAACCCAGCGAATATAGTGTACTATTCACCAAACGGATTCTTCCTGAAATACATATCAAACCTGAAAGAAGAAAATGACATTCAATCACAACCTCAATCCTTTTATATCAAAATTGCACCTAAGCATTGAATTAAACATGCTAGCGATTCCAAAAACAAAATTAATAATAATCAGCCAACGAATCACACAAACAAAAAAAAAATTAATGAAAGAGGAACGAGCTATTAGTACCAAGGTTGTCAAACTCGAGAGTTTAAGTAAACTCGTGGAGTCTCAGCAAACTCGGATCGTAAACTCGACTCGTAAACTCGTATGAGTTTACATACGTAAAAAAATATGTTATAAGCAATATAATTAGGAACTAAACTTAATTAAGTAATGTATTTATAATTGAAATTGAATAATGTTAACTTTAAATTAAATTAATGAAAGACATATCATAAAATACACGTTAATGCATGACACTTAGTGGTTATGTCATACTTTATTCAGTATATGTATTATTTTATAGTTCAATAAAACATAGCTCAATTATGATAAATATATGAAATTAACAAAATAAACTCAATATACATTATCTAATATAAACAAAGTTAGGTAAGTATCTAACAAAGTTAACAAATTTGTACATTTTGAGGTAAACTCGTAAACTCGTAGGTAGATTTTAACTCGTGAACTCGCTAGTAGAATTGAGAGTTTACTTAAACTCGTACGAGTTTACCAAAAAAGAGTTTACATAAGTGTTAACTCGTTTTTGTGTAGTAAAATCGTAAACTCGTAAGAGTTTAATAGTTAACTCGAGAGTTTAACAACCATGTAGTACTCACACTATTAGAATATATAGATGATATAGCTGATAGTTGTTATGGTAATGAGTTAATTAGGATTAGCTAGTAGATTAGCTAATGGATAGTCGTCATCATAAGTTTATATATAGACTACATCACTTGTAATTCAACACAATTTTCATTCAATCAATTCTATTCAGTTTCATTTTTCTCTCTTTTCTCTCCTGATACCATGGATTTTAACATGGTTTCAGAGCCATGGCATCCACCTTAAAGCTTCCGCACATCATTTTTTTCTTTTTCGTTTTTTTTCTCTCTTCGTTCTCTCATTTCCTTGCTTCCCAAAACACTGTGCTCTTCCATTTTTCTTCATTTTTCTTTTATTTTCTCCCAAGAAAAACACAAATCAGCATTTTCCTCTCTTTTCTTTCCGAATTCTTCCTCTCTCTTTGCTTCAATTTTTTTTTCAATCTTTTTTTCTCGACGCAGCCATTTTCTCGATTTTTTCTTTCTCGGCGATTTTCTTTGCAGCCAAACGCTCCCAATCTATTCAGCTGGTTGCGATTCCTCTTCAGATTGTCAGAGAATCTCTCTTTTCTCCAAGCGATCTTTTCCTCCTCGTTCACTGCTGCTTCCTTAATCTTGTAAATTTGCTTGAAGCTGAAGCTGGAGCGCGTGAAGGACTACCAGTTGCGGTGGAGGAGAGGAACCTTCTCTCTGGTGGCAGCGATCGCTGGCGGTGAACGGGAGCAGGTCCATCAGGTCGACGCGAAGGCGGCTTCCAGATCTGGATTCCGCTGTTGTTGTTGCCGCTACCGAGACGTGGTGACGGCTGCGGTGGTGGAAGAAAGAGCCTGTACGCGCCTTTGCCGTTGTTGTTGCCGCTGCTGTGTTTCTGCAACGAGGTGACGCAGATCTGATTTCTGCCGTGGTTGTGACTCAGATCTTGTTTCTGTCGTGGTTGTCATTGTCGCTGCTGAGTTGCTACAACAAGGTGACGCAGCACTCCTACCAGTTGAGCTCGGTGAGGTCGTGACCACGTCCTCCGTTGACGCGATTCTCCGGCTTGTTCTTGGCGAGTAGTCGGATCTCCATAGCGGCCTGCTTCTGCTCATCGGAACCGAGATCGGCAACGAGCTGCCGGATGAAGTCGTCTCGCGGCTTGTTGCTTCAATTTGCAGTGTTTGTTGATTTTGGTTCTTGCTTCGCTTGCTGCTTTTCTCTCTATTTCGATGATTCAGATTTATTTTGATGATGCACAGAAGGTGTCAATAAGGAGGTAATGTTTTGGATGCAGTTTGTGTTGCGGCTTGTTAAGCATGTGCTTCTGCAAACTTGTAATGAACAAAGGTTATTGGACCTGTGATAAGTGCCCAGATTACGCAAATTTGACCTATTAAAAAGGCACTTATTTGCATAAGTTTTAAAGAATTATCTAATGAGTTCCCCATTTTTGTATGATTTTAAATATATTTTGGAAGATAGATGCAAGCAGATTAATTGAAGAATAATCCCATAAAGAATGGAGCAAAAGGGCAAAAGTGAAAAAGAGCTTAAAAGAGGAAATCTGTAAAGGACCGCTCAGCGGTATCAAAGGCCCCCTCAGCGCACAAGGGACAAAGGCCGCTTAGCGATATCACCCTGGCCACTCAGCGGATGTACCTTTCGAGCCACTTGCAGCCGGCGCATTAAATGCCCCAGGCTCGCGCCAGCTGGATTGCGGCGCCGCCCTTGCAAAAGCTGCTGGCGCATTTATGAAGCCGCGTATAATGATTGCACCGCTCAGCGATAAGGCCTGAAGCGCTCAGCGAAAGTACCTCAACCGCTGAGCGAAGGACCCCAATTTTCGCCTATAAATAAAAGAGGTCGTGCCACATTCGAAGGCATCTTCAAATCATTCAATCCTCCCCCCCCCCCCAATTCATTTTTTTACACATTTTCTTGTACTTCAAAGCTTAGTTTAGGTTAGGAACAAAGAGGAGGCTTGTGAAGGAGTCGGGGGAATCAAGGAAGCTTGGCGAAGCCGCTGTCATGACGGCGTGAGTACGTGTCATGGTAAGCGTCCAAACCTTGCCTCCGAGATACTCTTGTCAGATGGATTCCTAATCCTCTTTTTGTTGGGATTTTGGTTATTATTGTAGTTTGCTTGTATCTATGTAACTATTGCATATGAATCTACCTATTTCTTATGATTTGCTTATGCTAGTTTTTGTTTAGTGTTTTGATCTTGGCTTGAGACTTAGTTGTATGAACGAGAGTTATATTAATTAAGTTGTAACCAAGTTAAGATTAATCCGCTACGCTAAGCTAGATTCAAGACTTGAACGTTGTGAACGAATAGTTACAATCATTAGAGTCGGATCTAAATCCTTCATCTAACCTTGTCGCTGTAATGGGACTAAAAGTTAGCCGTTTTAACATCTGGAATAATTTTGGCGTACTCTGTTAAGGTTTGTGTAAGAGATTAACAAATCTAACAAAGGAAACCTGTGATCTTTTCATATGCGAAAGCAATGTAAAAGATAAGATCTGGTGGCAGGCAATCAATGAAATGATAATTCTATGTAATAAGTAACTAGATGCATGAAACTATGATTTGATTAAAATTCCCAACAAGCTCCGGAACTACCTCTGATTTGTTTCCTATTTACTTTTATGTTGTTTATTTACTTATTTAGTTTAGTAAATCAATCTATCAAATCCTTCACTCCATTGTTTAATTAACTAAACTCAAGAATGGTATTTTTGCAACTCTCTGTGGATTCGACTATACCCGACTATACTGCAATTGGATCCCTTGTGGATCTGAAAGCCGTAAAGTAGGTATATATTTAATTTGAATGACAAAGCGCATATAAGCTTTCTACGAGCTTGGCACAGTTGTGACAAAACCTAAGCTGTGTCGAGATCGGAGAAAGTGGTCAAATAGGCTTTTATCAACCTGCACATGTCCCTGTTTGATTGATTTGGTGTAACATTTTGTCAACCATTGGATGATGAAATACTGTTGATGGAGCTGGTTTTGGTGCTGTTGGATTCTGGCTCATCTTCACTTCTGTTTCTCCTATGGAGGATTTGTGTTTGCTTTAGCAAGATAAGTTTTTGTTAGCTTATTTTCTTTGATTGACTGGTGCTCAAGTTGAAGATTGAAGTTCTCTTATTGGTAGATTGTTTCATTCTAGCCGTGTTTTCAGACTTTGTTAGCCTACAAACTTCTGCTTTGTTAGCCTTGTGTGGCTTTGATTTAGATCAGTGTATGACATGGCTAAGCATTGGTTCATATTCTGTTAGCCTTATGGCTTTGTATTTGCTCTTATCTTGGGTGGTTATGTGTTGAATTTCAGCTTCTGCACTTGATAATTGAGCTTTGTTTGCTTCTGCCGAGTGGGTGGTTACGCTTTGGATATGATGGGACCATTTGCTTTTGCCATGTGTTTTGCCTGTGATGGCATTTGATCATTGTTCCTGTGTTGAAACCGTTTGCAACCGGTGCCGTTGAGACGTTGGAGGAAGGTCGAAGGGGCTTCAGTGAAAGTCGAAGACTTCCAGGAACTAGGAACTTCTGTGGTTGCTACTGGTTTTCAATCATTTTCTTAGCATTGTGTTGCTCTTTGATTTTAACTTGTATCGTTGTTTCCAAGCTGGACATGTTAGTGCACATGGTCCAGCTTGCGGGGGGTATTAGAATATATAGATGATATAGTTGATAGTTGTTATGGTAATGAGTTAGTTAGGATTAGCTAGTAGATTAGCTAATGGATAGTTGTCATCATAAGCCTATATATAGGCTACATCACTTGTAATTCAACACAACTTTCATTCAATCAATTCTATTCAGTTTCATTTTTCTCTCTTTTCTCTCTTGATACCATGGATTTCAACACACACAACACATTCTTCAGTGTTTTCTGCTCTGATATCACAATGCAGTTATCACTAGCAACCCAAACACATCAAATTCTTCAAATTCATCCAAATTACCCCATTAGCAAAGGCAAGCCCGAGAATAAAAAGCATTTGCAAACGCCATTCCACTAAGAAATTACTTCCAACAGATTTAATCAATCAAACTCACTATTTTCATCAACCATAAACAAAACAAAACATACAATCTTAGCAAAACAAGTTTATTACTTAGTTGCTCTGCAGTTTGCACATAGCAATTCACTGTGATAATCTACGAATAGGGCTTAGAGCTAGTGAATGCAACATTTTACACAGGTAACCAATTATTGCATACAGTAATTATGTGTCCAATTTAACTAGTGTTTCACCATTCCATTTAGTTTTTACAAGAAGGAAACAAAATTGATAGGATCGGCACTATGAAGGAAATAATAAAATTAGAAAATGAAAATTAAGCCAAATCTCAATGATCATCACCATTCATCACGCAAAAATAATTAACAGTGACTGCATAAACAAATGAAGCTTTTCACAATTGCTCACGGTCCCTTTCTCGAGAGAGAGATCGGGAGTGTGATGACCTTTAGAGAAAACAGAAAAAAAGTAAAGTTGGCGCACTGCAGTGGTGCAGCGGTGCAGAAATTAGTCTCACATCGGTAGTAGAAATAGAAGGGGATCTCCTTCTCCCCCTATATGTAAAAGCTTCTCATGAGTATTTAGACTTGTTAATTCACTCAAGAGCTTGAGAGGTTTCACTTTTGTGAGACGTTTTGCTCCAGTTCTTTCCATTTCTTTTCTCCCAGCTTAGTGCTCTTTAATGGTCAACGTTTTCAAATGAATGACTTTCTTTACGGCCTATTTAGACCATGTATTTATTTTAAAAGTTATTTATTATTTATTATTTTTAGAATTATTTTATTTATGCATGTTTATAAAATCCTAAGAGGTAGAACTTAATGTTTTATTTTAATTAATTATGAAATTAGTTATTATTTATTATTTTCCTTAATTAAGAAAATAATGATTTATTTTAGAAACCTTCACTACTTATGAACGTAGCTATTTATGAAATATTTATGAAACTATTTTAGAAAGTTATAAAACCTTTTAGAACTACATGAGATCACTTATTTTATTGAATTAAATAAAGTCTTGTTGCGTAAGTATGATTAATATTAAGTGATATAAATATTCATATGCTTAGAATTGTTTGGTTAGACTTAGTAGAAACCTTTAACAAAAAATTTTGGTTAATGAAATATTTTGGTGGGAGAAGATTTTTGTTAAGGAAAGGTTCTAGGACAAGACTTGGTATTTAAGTTGTCCATTGTGACGCACTTCTCTTACCTGAGAACCTCCCTAAGTATGAGATCTTAGTCTACCTATATTTTTCCAAGATAAAACATTTAATAAAATTAAGTCATGTTATGTTATCAATATTAGATAAAAAAAATTATGTTATTATGATCATATTATGTTATGTATTTAAACTGGTTTCATGGAAGTTACATCTATGATGGAATTATAAGTTGGCGACAGTCGATGTTGACATTGGTATATCTTGTACAATCGTAAAGTAGAATATGATTCATGTAGATTTAGGGACAGAGTGTAAAGCCAGACATGGGAGCCCGTGATGCTCAGTGTCATGTATCATACAACTCAGGACTAACTATTAGGAATTTATGGTATTGGGTAGTGTATCACTAACTATCCTGGCCTAGATACCTGAGTAGTGCATCAAGACTAACTATTAGGAATATATGGTCTCGGGTAGTGTATCCCCAACTATCTTGGCTTAGACACTTGGGTAGTGCGTCATAAGCAAAACCGTAATGATAGAACCGTTTATCTAGAAAACTCCCAACTAAATTATGTTTCCAAATGCTTTATGTACTATTTATTATTATAGAAATGTTTTATGCTTGTTATATATTATATATTGCATCTGCATGTCATATTTTTGAAGTGTCCCATATCACCGTGCGGACGAACATTCGATGAGACTCTTCCCAGAGTTCTCACCCCTCAACCTCCCCTTCCAGTTACAGGTTACGAAACAGCGTAACAAAACATGAAGTTTATGGTCAATGCAACAACATCAGAATTCAAGAGTCAATAGTTCACCTTGAGGTGAAGCCACCTATAGGAATTATTAGTCATATTTTTATTTTGTAATCGAGTTATGTCTAGAGTGGTCCAATTGTATATAGGCAGGATCTTCGGACCAGTCGTGTGTTTTATCATGCATATTTATGTTCATTATAAAAGAGTTTATAATCAACGGGGGTTGGTCCAAGTGGTAAGCGGCTTGGTATCGCTTAAGCAAGGTCCCGAGTTCGAGACCTTGTGTACGCAGTTATCCCCGCTGGGAGACTCACCCGCCATAGCCAGGTGCGCGACCCGGGTCGACCCGGATTAGTCAAGGCTAAGCCTTGGATACCGGGCAGGCAACCTAAAAAAAAATTATAAAAGAGTTTATGTTTATTCAGAAAATGAAAGTTTTATTTGTTTTTAATTAAAGTTAAAGTACATTTTTTTTAAAAGCGTTCCTAAGAGGTTTCCGTAAGGCAACTAGTCCATTGCGTGCCAGTAATGATTTTTGAGTCGTTACACACACAGAGAGAAAGAACAACCTTGAGAAGTTTTTCAAAGCAGGAGAGGTGGCGACGGTAGCAGCATGGCGGTGGCAAAGATCGAGTGCGTGAGAGTGAGAGTGCAAGAGAGCTGAGGGAAGGGTGTGTGAGAGGGTGAAAATGAAAAAAAGAAAGGTAAAAATTAGTGTTATTGGATAATTAATAGGTGGCTTTAATTAATGGTCACTAAATCTTAATTTACAAAGGAGTATTAACAACAATAGCACATTAACCATTAAATAATTGTTCCTAAGGACTATTTGTGGGCCAGTACCTATACAGTGTAATATGTGTTATGTTACATAATATATATTAATTGAAGGGTATTTTTTTTAATAAATTTTCAACATTTATTTTACAAATATAATATTTAAATAATTATGTGACTTCTACTTGAGTCGGGGATGATTGGAAATCTAACCATAAATTTGACAAGTCAAACGTTTACATACTGAATTTTGTCCAATAAGCTTCTGCCAGGAGTATTATCAGGCCGAGTCAATTAATAAACATCTCCAACTAGAAAAAAGGTGTTCTTAAAATTTTGAATTAAATTCCATGTACTTGCTTTTAAATTTCACGCTCAAAATTTGAATAGCACGGGTAAATTTAATGCAATAAATTTTATTATTGCTTAGTCATTCTTTAATTGATATCTATCATTAAAAATTTATCATGTCTATCAACAGGGGTTAGTCCAAGAGGTAAGCGGCTTGGTATCGCTTAAGTAAGGTCCCGAATTTGAGACCTTGTGAACGTAGTTATCCCCGCTAGGAGACTCACCCGCCATAGCCAAGTTATGAATAGTTTGATTAAAAAAGTTGGTCTTAACTAGAATAAATGGTGGGGCACTATAATGATGCACTTGTCAATATATGAGTGGATGAATAAAAAATAAGACACAAAGATGGGACAGAATATCTCAATTCCTGCAAATTGCCAAAATGTGGCCCTTGCCCTTCCCTCTAATAAAATGCTGCCACGTGCAATATCAAGGATAGTTTAGATAGTTAGCTTTGACAATAATTATAGGTGTAAGGTGTGTGAGGGTGGGAACAGGTTAGACTAAGCCAAGCTTTTAACAGGCCAGACCTGTTTCATTAATTTTTGGCCTGAGCTTGGTTTGTTAATTGTTATAGACCAATTTTCTTAGCCTGACCTGACTAGTTTGGATGCCTGACTTGGCTTAGAGCCTGTCAGGCCGGCCTGTTTACTTACAAATGTTCATTTGTGTTTACTAAAAAATAAACTTATTTTACCTTCAATGAGTCTTCCATTTAGAGCAATGCCTTATCCACTAGACTAGTATTAGTTTTTGCAACATTTTATGCAATCATATTTATTAATATAATTTTATTATTTAATTTTTTTTAAAGAAACCCTAATCTAAAGAGTCCCTAGGACTCTCCTTCACTCACATTCTCATCTCATCTGAATAATGTGATAGAGCTTTGCTGACATTTTTCTTTTTGTTTTTTGTTGGTAAAATGTCATATATCAGTGATAGACCTGCCTCTGTTTTTTTCATAAAAAAATAAAAAATAAATATTAAAATAAAATACAACAAAATATGCAATTTTTAATTTTTCAAAAATAATCATAAGTATTATTTTTGTTAATAACTTAATTTCTTAATATAATAATATTCTAATGTAAAAAACTAACATATATATATATATAAGTATTTCTTGAAAGAAGGGAGAGAGTTTAACTGAATATATAACATTTACTATATAACAAGCAAGAGTGTATAAATTCAATATGAATCAAAAAGACATTTTTAATAAATAATTGAAACTCTAAAGTTGTAAGCTGCTAGGGTAGGCCCATGAAGAAACAAATCAAAAGACAAGTTTGACCAACGTGAATATTCTTTATGTGAGAGGAAAATCAAATTTTCATCCATTGATTTTATTATTAAGAAACCAAAGTCCATATCCCAAAAAAGTTTGTTCAACTTTGTTATGTATATTACCAATTCTCTTGCTTAGTATGTGATAGTAAGATCATAAACAAAATATATGACATTTGACTAACAAAAAATAAATAGGAAAATGCTTAGAGTGTGAGCGTGGGAGAGTCCTAGGGACTCTTTAGATTATGGTTTCTTTAAAAAAAATTAAATAATAAAATTATATAAATAAATATGATTGCATAAAATGTTGCAAAAAGTAATGCTAGTCTAGTGGATAAGGCATTGCTCCAAATAAAATTGTAGCTCCTAGTGAGTACGACACTACATTACGGAGTGGAGGATACTTAGCCATGAACATATATCAATAATTCAAGACAATCATAATGAGTCCACTAATCATTAACCACAAAACATAATGAGTCCACTGATCACTAACCACAAAATTAAGTCCCTGCATATATTAAGTCGAAATACTTATCAACTTAATAAGGTGTAATAAGAATTTTTTATAAGTATATTTTATCAAATGTAACAAATCCCTATAATATGCATATGATATAAGATTTACAATTGTATGTGTGACGGTACTAAAATCGCCACAAAACATGACTATTTTAGTATCATTTTAAAAAATAAAAATAAAATCTACGATGTACTGAAATCGCTTTAGGGGTGGCGATAATAGCCCCCTTTTTAAAAAAAAAAATTCTAAAATCATCCTACGCTATGACGATTTCAGTTTTTCAACCCATACATTTGTAAAATTCATATCCAAACCATTTTTTGAGCAACAATTATGTTATAAGCCATAAAAAAGTTAATGCCCCATGTAATAAACCCTAAAATAGTTTTATAAATAAAAAATCTAAAACAATTGTTCCAGCTAAATTGATCCATGACATGTTTTGGATTAACAATGGTCCTTTACATTTTATTCTCGAATCAAAAAATAAAAAATTAAATCAATGGTTAATAATAATCTCAAATAAATATTATACATTTATTAAATATTATAATTATTTATTAAAATTAAAGCTAATAATTATTAAAAAACCAAATTATCCTTCCTATTCTTCCCTTTTTCTTCCTTTCCATATCCCATCACCACCCTCTTATCCCCTTCATCGTCCACTTTATCTCCCCCACCTCTGTCATCAAATATCCACAAACATCTTTGTTTTTCATACTAATTTGGCTTCAAACTTGTCCGCAACTCGAGCATTGCTTGGGTCCACACAATTGATGCTCCTCAGGCTTGGCATCTATCAGATCAAAACTACTCATTGAGCTCAAGTTACTACTGTTGATCTTATTCATGTCTCTTCAATTATTGACATTTCTCTCTCCAGATTATGCTTTCAATTACTGGAAGAAGAAGAATCCATTTCCAGCACCCCACCTCATCCCCACCTCATGGATCTCATCCATACATATTTCTCTTCCTTCAATTCAATCTTCAATCGGAATTCTCCCTAATGTGATTAATGGAATAGAATGAACTACATAAACTAATGAATTGCGTCTTTTTGAGTTCGTCGTGCAGTATGAATTTAATAAAAATAATAATTTTGTGGAATTCAACATTGGATTTCTAATGGGCAAGAAATCAAAGTGGTGGCCATAGGTTTATGCTCAAATTAGAAAAAAACAAATCACATATTATGTCAAATGGAAAAAAAAAGGGCGATGAAAGGAAAATGACATAGATCTGGCGATAGTAGTGATAGTGATACAAATAAATGTTTTAAAAAATGTGTTTTAAAACACCTTCAACTAAATAAGGTGTTTTAAAAAATTGAAATATATTTCTAAAAATTTGAATTAAATTTCGTATACTTACTTTTAAATTTCACACTCAAAATCACATTAGGACCATGAACAAGGGGAGACTAAATTTGTATGTTTGGATGTATATATGTAGATATATTTTTTTAGTGATAAAACATTCCAATTTAAAGATCTATAATCATTATTTTTTATGACATAAGAATTAAGCTAAAAGAGAAATATTGTGACTAAAATTATTTTTATTATTTATTTTCATAATAAAAGAGAAAAAAGAGGAGAGAAATCGTGAAACGACAATCGTAAGCAGCACCTGGAAATTCAAAGCTCCTGAAATGTACAATTTCCCGCTCCAAAGCACAAACTCAATTGTTTTAAAAAAAAGACTAAAAAACGCATTCCCGCTGCCACGCTGGCGATCCGCGAGAACCCCTCTCAACCAATCACAGCTAACCTCACCGCTCTATATAAATCAAAGCCAAACAACATGCTCTCCACAATAGTATAATACATCTCCTTCTCCTCGAAACCCAAAATTCCCAAACGCCACTCCCTCACAAGGAAACCCAACCAAAACCCGCGCCACCATCATGAGTTCTTCAGAGGCAGCAGCAACAACTACTAAGGGCGGAAGAGGCAAACCGAAGGCCTCCAAGTCCGTCTCCAGATCCTCCAAGGCCGGCCTCCAATTTCCCGTTGGCCGTGTCGCCCGCTATCTCAAAGCCGGCCGTTACGCTCAGCGGGTCGGATCCGGGTCCCCCGTTTACCTCTCCGCCGTTCTCGAATACCTTGCTGCTGAGGTTCCCTTTCATTTTCCCCTATCATTATTTTTGTATTTTGTTTTTGTTATTTGGTTATTTATTTAATTTTTTTTTGGTGATTTTGGGGTAGGTTTTGGAGCTTGCTGGGAACGCTGCGAGGGATAACAAGAAGACGAGGATCGTACCGAGGCACATTCAACTGGCGGTTAGGAACGACGAGGAGTTGAGCAAGCTGATGGGATCTGTGACCATTGCAAATGGAGGTGTTCTGCCGAACATTCACCAGAACTTGCTTCCCAAGAAGAACGCTGCTGGGAAGGGAAAAGACGTAATTGGATCTGCCAGTCAGGAGTTTTAGTTGCGTATTATTTTGTAGTGAGAGGAATCAGATGAAATGTTCAATTGTTGTGTCATTTCGGTTGCTGACGTGATATAGTTAGTGGTTAGATTTAATTGGGATGGGACTATTGGATGATGTAAAGCTCTTTTGTGAAAGTTAATGGATGCTTTTGGCTAAATTTTATTAATTGATAAACATTGGATACCATTTTGTTCGTCCTTTCTGAATATCTGATCGCTACATGTCTTTTCCCCTCCTTTGTTGAAATCCAGACATCTAAGAGATTTCTGTGCAATTCGAATTGTGAGTTTGAAAATACTTTTGGCCCCCAAGATATTCAACATAGGAACGCATGATTTCGCCTTCGATGTAGTGATGATGCATTTTTTACATTAATCTGGTGGCGTATAGCGTGGATGCTCTTTCAATTTGAAGGCTGGGATGACTGCTGAAATTGTAATATCTGTTGGATCTGTTATGAAGAGAGTAAAACACGCGAAATGGGAGAATTATAAATTGATGAGTGCTAGTCTTCCTTNTATATATATATGGGATTTGATGAGTCCTAAACTTTGTTTTTACACCGATTTTAAATTTAAAATAATATCTGTGTTATAAATCAGTTCCACATTTATGTAAAGAATAAAATTAAAATTCCACTTTTGAAAATTATTTATATTCTTACACGTGTTTGTGCTGATTTTCTTAGCGCATGATTCCATTTTTATTTTTAAGTTTACAATAAATCACGGTGTCAATAACTATCCATGCTCTACCCTCTTATGCATTTGTCCCTTTTTTTATTTATTTTTTCATTTGGAGATCCATAAACAATGTGTCGCTCTCACTCTTACTAACCATTCAAAATCCAAATTACACCGCCTTTATCGACTATTGTTTTCGCTGGCATGAAATGAAAAAATTGCTTGTTCCTCACTCCCTGCGGTCAACCCCTAAACCCAAATCGAAACAACCCATTAGCACATTCTCTTCCTCATCGCTTTTCAAATGGAACCCACCGACCAACGTCATCATCACCAACCCAACCCTGGTGGCCATGGAGTCCTGCTCCAACATGCTCCAGTTGAGGCAGATCCAGGCCCATATGACCCGCACAGGCCTCATTGCCCACACCTTCCCCGCCAGCAGGGTCCTCGCCTTCTGCGCCCTCTCCGATGCTGGCAATATTCGCCACGCCCGCGCTCTCTTCGACCGCGCCATCGAGTACCCCAACACCTTCATGTGGAACACCATGATCAGGGGCTACCGCAAGGCCCAGGATCCCTCTACGGCCTTCTCCTTCTTCCGCCGAATGATTCGCGAACGTGCCGAATTGGACTGCAGGAGTTTCGTCTTCGCGCTCAAGGCGTGCGAGTTGTTCGGGAGTGTTTTCGTGGGGGAATCGGTGCATTGCATGATTGGGAAGATGGGTTTTGATTCTGAGTTGCTGGTGCGAAATGGGCTGGTCCATTTTTATGCAGAGCGTGGTTTGTTGAGACGTGCGCGCGAGGTGTTTGATGAAAGTCCTGAGAGGGATGTTGTTACTTGGACCACTATGATTGATGGGTATGCGGGAAATAAATGTTCTGACGAGGCTGTGGAGTTGTTTGGTTTGATGTTGGAGAGTGATGCTGAGCCAAATGAGGTGACCTTGATTGCGGTGCTTTCGGCATGCTCTCAAAAGGGTGATCTTGGTATGGGGAAAAGTATTCATGAAAACATGGAGAACAAGAGCGTGAGATGTAATTTGAGTTTGAACAACGCATTGTTGGATATGTATGTGAAATGCGGTAGTTTGATGGATGCTAGGAAGCTTTTTGATAAGATGGAGACTAGGGATGTTTTCTCGTGGACTAGCATGATTAATGGGTATGCTAAATGTGGCGACTTGGAATCTGCCAGGTGGTTTTTTGATCACACTCAGAAAAATGTGGTATCCTGGAACGTGATGATCGCGGGATATTCTCAGAACAACAGACCCAAGGAATCATTAAAATTGTTCCACGAAATGATTGGAGCTGGTGTGGTTCCTGTTGAGCATACCTTAGTCAGCGTGCTCTCTGCTTGTGGCCAACTGAGTTGCTTGAACTTGGGAAATTGGATTCATCAGTATTTTGTCAATGAAAAAAGGATGCACCTTAGTGTGACGCTGGGAAATGCCACTGTAGATATGTATGCTAAGTGTGGAAGCATTGATGCAGCAGCAGAAGTCTTTAGTGCAATGCCAGAGCGAAGCCTGATTTCTTGGAATTCCATGATTGCAGGGTATGCTGCTAATGGCCGAGCAAAGCAATCTGTTAACCTATTTGATCAGATGATATGTATTGGAATTAAGCCTGACGACATCACATTTGTGAGTTTGTTAACAGCTTGCAGTCATGGAGGGTTAATTTTTGAAGGTCAAGAGTATTTTGACACCATGGAGAGAAACTATGGGGTAAAACCCAAAAGGGAGCATTATGCATGCATGATTGATCTATTAGGTCGAACGGGGCTTGTTGAAGAAGCTTACAAGTTAATAACAAACATGCCAATGCAACCGTGTGAGGCAGCATGGGGTGCCCTTCTAAATGCTTGTAGAATGCATGGCAACGTCGAGCTGGCTAAATTGTCGGCTTGTAATCTTCTGAGGTTGGATCCAGAAGACAGTGGGATATATGTGCTGCTGGCAAATATTTGTGCTAATGAGAGAAAATGGGGTGATGTAAAGAAGGTTCGAAGTTTGATGAGAGACAAGGGTGTGAAGAAGATTCCTGGTCATAGCTTGATTGAGATAGAGGGTGAATTCAAAGAATTTTTGGTGGCTGATGAATCACACCCTCAATCTAAACAGATCTATAAAGTATTGGATGAAATATTTTTGTTGTCAAAATTGGAAGACTATGAGTGTGGCTTCAATGGCCGAAGCAAATCTCTCCAAGAAATTTTCTGCAAAACATAAAACCAATATCAAAATACAGAACATACAACCTTCCCAAGCGAAAAATATGATGCCTTTTGCAGCAGTGGATGGTGAAATGGTGCTATTTTCACATTAAGTCCTATGATTTATTTATTTATTTATTTTACTATTGATAGTAGAGTTGATCAGACACATGTCTTCAAAAGGATTCGAACATACGACCCCTTAGCACATGATCAAGAAAAATGTCACTTAGCTATTAGTTCTCAGTGTTATGTCCTATGATTTGCTTGAACTACAATTGTACTTATATTGCTTGCTACTCACACAGGCAAAGAGGATGCCATATGGTGTCTTAAATTCCTGTTTGCGAACATGAGCGTAGCGCTATGCTATAAACTTCTTAGCACGCGTTCTGCTGGAGATGGATTGTGCATTGTAGTTATTTTTGTCAAGCGCAGTGTTGCAACATGCCACACGAGACCGACGGCTAGTGAGTAATCATCTTTCTAATGAGTCCCTTTTCGTGGAGAATTTGATCCAGTGTTCTTTAAGATTTTCCAGTGATTGGATTTGGACTGTGATCGTGTTTGGGAGGAGGAGCTACTTCTACTCCTTGCAAGGTCAATTACTCATTTAACCTTTGATTGTCTTGACTCCTAAGCTTGTCTTGACTCCTAAGCTTGCTTCGAACAAGATAGTTTTGTCGACCACATGGTTTTCTTCCTTTTTCAGTTTTGGGTAAAAATGCATATGTAGAATAGAAAATGTTCAGTATAGATACAAATAGAGACGAGGATAAGTTAATTTAACTCAACTTTGTGTATATAATTATCTTCGACATTTGCATTATTTTCTAGTATAGTATCTTATTTTCATGATATTGTCTATGTTTTAGTATGAAGGCTTTGATGCACCGTAATTTGATATTTGATGCACTTTATAGTGTATGGTGGACTATAGACATTAAGCACCGTCTATTTTAGGTTAGCCGGTATCAATCATTTTAATATTTAATAATATGTTTTTTCAAAATTAATCTCTCTTACGCATCTTTCTCATTACACATCTGAGATTTTGTTTTGCTTCCCCTTGCATCCTTCTACCCCCTCCTCCGTTCCCACCTCCTTTCTACACAGTCAACACAAGACAACCTGCCATCGCATTAACACAATGTGATTTTCTTCTTTCTCATTCCCATTCTCTCCTGAATGGCTTCTATTTCTAACACAAGACAACCTGACACTACCACTTCGTCTTCTATTTCTCTTAAATGAAAATCTTCCTAATGGCTAAGAAGCCGTATAAGTTGATTGACCATGACAAATCCTTACTAACCTTATTAAAAGACAAAATACTTTAGGCAATAAATCAGAATCGTATGTGATTTGTTAGTTAATAGCAATAACTCTGCTTGGAGTAGATGAAACCTCCCAAAACTAGAACAGGCAGAACAGCAGGTAAATCCTCAAATAAACCAGAATAGATCCAATGTCTAGCAAGGCACAACAAATCAAAAAATAAAGACACAACAGAACACTATGGTTGCTCGATTTTCCTGTCCTACACCTCTGCAATAGGAGCTGAGCGCTTGGGGGTTGAAATTCACAAGGGAGGAGAGGAAGGTGGAGCCGGTGACAATGTTGGTGTAAACCTAGGGATGGGCGAAAGCAATGTCGTGGATCTGAAATGACAGTGACGAACGCTATGGATCTCGAACAGCAGCAACATGACAACAACGATAGCACCACAGATTTGGAACAACGACGGCAACGTGACGAATCTCGAGCGGCGACGACGACGCGATGAGTCTTGAGAGAGGCCTTGGAGTCGTACATCTTAGAGAATCAAAGGATGGACGTGGAGGTTAAAGGAGGAGGAGGAGGAGGAGGAGGTTACAAGTGGTGGTCAGCAGGCGATGGGTGCAAAAGATGGTGGTGGTCCTGGCTAGGTTGCAAGAACGAAATTCGGATGCAAACCTCTCAAACCGGTAGCCAAAGACCAAATTGTGACTACCATGTACCCCTAAAAGCAAACAAATGATTTTGACGAATTGTGACTACCATGTACCCCTTCTTTTACTGCAAGGTGTATCATGCACCATATTTAGAGTTTTTTTTACTCTTTTATCCTTACTGTTTAAACTATTTATCAAATTACCCTCGTTTTTAAACTATTTCCCAAACTACTACGGTTTGGGCTGACGTGGCATCCGCGCCACGCGTGGCATGCCACGCAGGATTCGCCAACCAGGGAGGCGAATTCCCCCTGGATTCGCCTAGAGCAATGATGAATTCAGTGCAACCAAAAAGCTAACTTTCACTAAAATCGCCAACAAGATTGGCGAATTCAACATGAATTCGCCTCCCTTGTTGGCGAATTCAAGCCACCGTTGCCTATTTATTAACCCTTCCTTCCCCATTCCACACCACTCCTCTCATTTTCTCAATTTTCACTTATCTCTCTAAATTTTAATCTTTCTAGAACTCCAGAACTCCTGCATTCTTGCTGTTGCGTTAGTGTTGTAAGTTTTAATTTACGAAACATTATTAGTTCTATTAGTTCATATAATAATTTTTTGAAATTGAGTATGTAAATGTTTACTTGATTAGTTTGTTGAGAAATTTATAGTTAATTATTGCATAGAGCTGTTTCTGTATTGTATATTATCTGTATTAGCGACAACTCTAATACAACCTAAACCCAAAACCCTAACCCAAAACCCAACACTGTAATCTGTAAACACAAAACCCAAAACCCAAAACCTAAACCCTAAGCCAAAATTATAAACCCTAAACCCTAACCCAAAACAAAAAACCCTAAACCCTAAACCCAAAAACCCTAACCCAAAATGAAAAACCCTAAACCCTAAAACCCTAATCCTAAACCCAAACCCCTAACCTTAAAACCCTAAACCCTAACACAAAACCCTAAACCATAAGCCCTAACCCAAAACCCTAAACCCTAACCCAAAACCACAAAACCCAGAACCTAAACCCTAAGCCACAAACCGTAAACCTTAAACCTTAGCCCAAAACCCTAACCCTTACCCAAAACCATAACCCAAAATCCAACACACCAAACCCTAAATCCAGCACCTAAAACCCTAACCGTAAACCCTAAACCTTAGTACATCCTAAACCGTAGTGCCTAAACTGAAGACCATAATCATAAACCCTAAACCCTAGTATATCCTAAACCCTAAACCTTGACACCTTAAACCTAATTTCGAAACCCTTAACCCTAAACCCTAATACATTCTAACCATAAACCCTAACAGACTTGATCTAGGCTAGTCATGTTACTTGATAGTGATTATTCATTAATATATTTGTGTATTTGTGGTATATTACAGCATATAGGATGGGTCATCACATCACACCAGGTCCAGAGGACGTATCTGTTCTTGAGCTACAGCCATGTCACGTGTCCCAACATATTTGGAGCGGGGATCGTGATAGGGGCTTACTAGTTAGGAGAGTGCATGTGGCTAGGCACGAGGAGAAACATAGAGACCCCCCCAGAGTGCATCATTCCATATCTAGACCAGGCGGGGTTTATCGGGGTGGTTCACAATTCACATGGGTTATTGCGCCGTCGACCATGCATTGATCATCGCGTTGGTGGAGAGGTGGCGTCCCGAGACTCACACATTCTACTTGCCTGTTGGGGAGTGCACACCGACGTTGAAGGACGTCGACATTATTTTCGGTCTCCCTGTTGAGGGACATGCTGTCACCAGCAGGACGCATGATCCAAACTTGGTGGATCATTGCGAGGAGCTGCTGGGTGCGCGCCCACCACTGGGGAGTGGGTACCATGCATCGCGCAATCGCTTATCATGGCTGTCTGAGCTGCTTACCTATGTTCTTGAGGACGATGCAGACCCTATCTTGGTCCAGTAGTATGCACGCTTCATGTCATTGGAGGCATGTTGTTTCCAGACCATTCTGGGCTACGGGTACATTCTATGTACCTTCCACAGCTAGCGGACCTGGAGCTCACAGGAACATACAGTTAGGGATCAGCGGCACTATCCTTTATGTATAGGGAGCTGTGCAAGGCGACAGACTACGATGCACACGACATTGGAGGCCCTTGTACTGTCCTCCAATATTGGGCATAACATAGATTTCCTCGCCTTTCCCCTGCACTAGCAGATCATGCCGACGTGGCAAACTGGCAGAGTTATATCGATGATCAAGCATATCTTCGTCCGTTGGGATTTAAGTAAGTGTTATTTGTCTGTTCATTTAGCGATTTATTATTCTCATAACCAACTTTCTGCATTTCATGATTAACTAATAAGTATTTGTATTTACAATTTGAATTAGGTGGCACGCTCGTAAAGTTCTGTCGGAGTCACCACTACACGTTCTCCATTGCTATTGTCACTTCTTCGATAACTTTAAGAAAACCGAGGTAATTACATAAATTTCTGGTCATTTGTATTGTTGCACATTCAATTATAATCACCTTGCTAACTCTGTTCACTTTTCCTAGATTGTGTGGCAGCCCTATGCTGTGGATATAGTGGCAAACCTCCCAAACTTCTGCACGGCGGGCTAAGCAAACTGGCGGGTTGTAGTCCCGTTGATTTGTTTTTGCATTGTGGAGTGGCACCAGCCTGATCGGGTGATGCGGCAGTTTGGTATGGATCAACCCATACCAACCAGACTGCATCAGTCCGATCATCTGCATAACATCACATTGGTTGGACGGACCGACCCGTATTTGCCAGATGTGCACAGAGAGTATATTGCATACTGGGATGATCGGGCTGCCCGAATTGCTACTCAAGAGCCCTTGCATCATCCCCTCACCGCACTGTCGCAATATATGCAATGGTATAAGAAGATTACTCAACTTTGGATCAGTCGAGAATCGGCATCTATAGGAGTTGTGGTAAGTTTTACATTGATTAATCTCTCATAACATTTGTTTTTTATTATTGATTATGATTATTTTTGTTTGAACATTGTTAGGGTGACATTGTTGAGCAGCTATTGACATTGTCCGTTGAGCCTCATTCTGTTGCATTTACGATGGAGAAGATTCGATCGTCCGCTGAGGCTATCCTATCTGCCATCCAAGAGCACGACCGGATCAGGGTTGAACAACTTCAGTTAGCTCTGGCTCCTATGAATAACGTGTCACCTCCCACGGATGCCGAAGAACAGGGTGATCAGAGGCCACGCCATAAGAGAAGAGTTGGATTAGCTGTTGGTCGAAGGAAAGGGGCATGTGTCTTAAGGTGCAGCTCGAGTGGTGGTAACTGATAGGCTAGGAGAGGGGATGATGGGAGTAATGGAATGAACGGGGGCAATTTAGATAGAACGCCAGGCTCAACCGGCACCTCTACCACACCAAGAATAACACAAGTGATATGTGCTTCTTCCTCCGATTATGACTCCTCAAACACCACCTCTGTATCAGACTCATCATCAAGAATGACGGGTTGGGGTGAATCTTCTACCAAAACCTCTGAAGACCCATTATCATCAATGATATCAGATGGTGGGGTTTCACACATGACCTCATTATCCGGGCAGCTGTTCTCATTATCCCCATTAGATGTAGCCATGGTTTCTCTCAACTCTTGTAAATCAGCACACACCTCCTTCACCTCCTGCATTAGCTCCTCTAACAACATCGCCAGCACCTCTCGGGAAGGGTTTTGAGTTTGTTGTTGGCAATGAGGAGGTTGGTATGNCTCTTGGGAAGGGTTTTGAGTTTGTTGTTGGCAATGGGTGGGCTCTGGTGAATAAGGATATGGCGGGTATGGGTCATGTGGGTATGGTTGAGGTTCGTGTGGTAACGATTGATGTGTTTCGGTAGGATAGGGGGGAAGAGAGTAAGGCTCGGGGTAAGGTTGGTAGGGGTAGAATGGTGTCATCACCTCACAACAGCTCAAGTGGTCTTCCCATTGTTGTTCAGACAACTCGGCGACATTGTATGACAAGGTCATCAATACCCTCCGAATTGCGTCCCTAGGCAACCTCTCTAATTCCCCCATCCTTCGGTGATACCTCTGTTGAAAACTATCAAAATCCGCTCAATTACCTGAAAAACAAGAAACACTAGACCACTGCGAACTAGAAAAATTGTTAGAGTACATGATAGCACATTTGAGGGACAAAATTAAACGAAAACAAAAATTGATATATATATATATATATTATTTTTTATTTTTGGATAGGAAAGAAAAAAAAAGGAAAAAAAAAGATTTTTTTTTGGATAGAAAAAAAACAAAAATGGAAAAAAAGGAAAAAAAAAGAATTTTTTTTGATAAGGAAAAAAAAACGAAAATGGGAAAAAATTTTGAAAAAAAAGAAAAGAACAAAAGCAAAAAAATAAAGAATTAACAAAAATTAAATGATAAAAAGAAAAAGAAAATAGGAATTGGCTAAATTGCTTCCCCGGCAACGGCGCCAAATTTGACACACACCAAAACGTCGTTAATTTCAGTGCGCAATCAAATAATAATTTATAAAACTAAATTAACCCCAAAAATGTAGTAAAGGGGGCTAGCTTAGGTTGTCTCTCAAGGAAGCAATTAGAACCAATTAAAAGTTTAAATAAATTGGGGGGTTTGAATTGATTGCGTTAAAATAAAAGAAACTTAAAACAAATAAATAAACAATGATAAAAGGTAATATCCTGCATACGACGTTTCCAGATCAAGGATTAATTATCATTGGTTCCTAATTAATTATCCATAAGAGGGGATGTTGTTTATTAGTTGAAATCTCTAACTAATACACAATTCACTTAAGAAACTACGATCGTCAATCCCCTAAGCATATATTAATACAAGAATTAAAATTAAGATCTCAGCATTTAAAACCCATATCAATTATGTCCCAATTGCACAACCTAATTAAATCTAATTAGTTCCCCAAAAAGTTCCTAAATCCTAAATCAATAAATCCTACAATCGTCAAGATATATCAACCTAGAATTAACCTTAATCAATAACATGCAATCGCTATATTATTAATCACAGGTGGAACAAATCATGAATAAACATTAAGCACAAGACCTCGAATTAATCCTAATCTAGAGTTACCGCATGCAAGATATTAAGAAACCACTCTTCCATGGGTGGAGGATAAAAATTCATAATAAATAAAAATAATAAGAGAGTAGAAAATAATGGAAAATTGAAATAACAAAACCTGAAAACAATAACGAAAGGAATTCGCAAATAATTGAGAGATTGCGTTGTCAATGCGAGCGCTCCAACAATCCTTGAATAACTAAGCATTAAGCACTACTAACATCAACCTAAAGTGCAATAAAATAAAAGGAAAAGCGCAGAAAATAAAAGTGGAGGCTGAGTATGAAGTTCTCTCCAAGTTATTGAGAGATGATGTCTATTTGTAGAGGATTGGCCTAAAGTGGGAGTAAATCCCGCACTTTCAGCACAACAGTTAGTAAAATCGCGATAACTTCGGCTATAGATATCGGATTGAGATGATTCAAATCTCCAATTGAAGCTAAGAGATAGACCTACAACTTTGTAGCTGAGGTCAAATCGAAATTCAATCTGCATCCTGGCACAAAATCCGCGGCAAATTCAGCATTAAAAAATTCTCAACAAATCTTTGACCAATTCTTTTTGAATTTGAATTTAATCTTGCATTTATTGGTCTAGATCTTCTCTTCAAATCTCTTCTTTAAAATTTATATCTTATCAACTCTCCTTCAAATCTTCAATGATCCTCTTTACAATTTATTTTCTGCAATAAAAATAGAAAACTAAAAAAGAACAAAAGAAATCTACACATTAAATTCTAAGATAAAAAATAGTGCTTTAAATTGCATTTTTCTAAATTTCCCACAAAAGAGGATAATGTGCAAAACATATTAATTAAGCATTAAAATCACACATTTTTAGTATGCAATGTTCAATTATAGAATAATAAAATAGGGTACAAAATCCACCTATCAGCGATATTGTAGGATTTATTAGTTTTCTTTAGGGTTTCCTGTTAGCAAGTTGGATAACTTACGTAATGACATTTTAAAGACACAATGCAACTCGCGCAAGGCACGATCGCAGAGGCCTAAAACGCGAGTCTGAGACCAGAAACCATAATTTCAACCCAAAAGAGCTATAAATAGACATAGGGTAACCCCAATTTGGCGACTATTATCCAATTCCAAAAACAACACCTTTTAGACAAGGTTTTCTACATTATTTTCTCTCTCTTTAGCAATAGGTTAATGTTAGTGCTATTAATCTAGTCTCTCTGGTTTAAAAGATCATTGAAGCTTTCGTCACCGTTTTTGAATTCTCGCACAACTCTATTCGTTTCTCGCTGTCAAATTATTTAAGGTTTTTTTTTCCGTTTATTTCAATTCTAATTTTTTTGCGTTTTATTTATTTATCATAAGCTTTTATCCTCCACCCATGGAGGGGTAGTTTTCCTAATATCTTGCATGTGATAATTCTAGGTTAGAATCAATTAGAGGTTCGGTGCTTAAGGTTTATTCAGGTTTGTTCCTTTCCTAATTTGCGATATAGTGATTGCATGTTGTGGTTAAGATTGATTCTAGGTTAATAAACTTTGACGATTGTAGGGTTTATTATCTTAGGATTTTAAAACTTTAGGAGAACTAATTAGATCTAATTATAAAATGGTTTCTCACATGTTTTATCCAAAATGAACAAATTTTTAAAAATAAGAGTCCTTACCCATAAAACATTTGGGAAACCATTCTATAATCGTAACATGCTAAACATTTAACAAAACCATCAAACTAGTGAGGTCTAATTTCCAAACACGCACTTAGACTTATTGTACAGACTAACATTCATTGTTGACAAAATAAAACTATCATTCAGAGATGGCATATTTATTTATGTAAGTTTCAAAATCGTAACATTCCACTCATTTAGTAACCAAAAAAAAAAAAAAGTGATAATACTAGGCATTTCGGTTCAGAGAGAAGTACAATGATCCCTAAGCTAACTCGATTAATTTAGGCAGACCTCACCAACAAGTAGGTCGCACTTTCTTATTTCTAATTAACCCTTACGCCAACCCAAATCACCCTCAAAAAATCTCAGCAGCTTACAGGCTATTTCCCAATATAGGGTCTACCATGAACTGGAGCCCCTCGTTATAGTTAGCAGGAGACGAATCGGGGGTCAAATAGTGGGACACGTACACGTCATATTCAACGATAGCATCCCCTTTCGAGAAATCGACCGAAACGAATTTTGTCTTGGCGAACCCACGCGCGAACCGGAACGCGCCGGTCCCGCCGGTGATCGGCATCTCCCTGACGGGGAGCTCGACCATGTTCCGGCCCATCAGGCTGAGCGTGCTCCCGTTGAACTCGCCTTCGGTGAACGCAAAAGTCATAACCATCATTAGTGCCATCTCTTCTTGGGCTATAGAGGTGTAAAGCCCTTGGGCCTTTCCGATTAGTTTGGAATCGGGTTCCGGCCCAGCGGTAAGCGGATCCTCTATTATTACGACGGTTCCGAAGGGGAGGGAGTCTTTGGGCCTGTTCTTGGGCTCAGCGACTATGCGCATGGTGGGCTTTGGGCCTGAGACGACGTCGTGGAAGTAGAAGTGGAGGTGGGTGAGCTTCTCCTCGTGGAACCCCAATGATGTTGGCGAGATTCTTTGAGAGTAGGGCTCGGCGGTGTAGAGGGAGGAGAAGAGAACGGTGAGAGTGAGTGGAATGAGGAGAATTTTGGATCTGGCCATTGCGGAGAGTTATTGGGAATATATCTCTCAACTGTGTTGATGCTTAGTATTCTCACTGATGTTTGATAGGCTATAGCATTTCATTTATAATGAAGTGGAGATATGAAAAGTCTTTGGAGTGACGATGGTGTGAGCGTGGGTGGGATGATTGGACTGGCGGTCAAATATGACAACTTTGAATTTTGAACATGATATGACGAGGTTAGCTAAAGGAGATGATCAATGTGGTCCACACAAACTTACGAGGCTGCTCATGGGAAGAAGAGTTTTTTTCTCTTTTGCCACAACTGTTTAAAAAAATTACTAAAATACCATTGTTTTCAAACTATTTACCATACTACCACGGTTTGTGCTGACGTGGACGCGGCGGCACGCATGGCATGTCACGTAGGATTCGCCAAACCAGTAGGCAAATTAGGCTTGGATTTGCCAAATCGGTAGGCTAATCCTTTGGAAGGAAAAAACGAAAAATGCAAGAAAAGTGCCAACACGGTTGGCAAATCCTACATGGATTCGCCTAACGTGTTGGCAAATCCTGTACGCCGAGCCTACTTATTTAGCCTTCCTCCCCCTTTCATTCCACTTTCCTCATTTTCTCAAAATTCACTTATCTCTCTAAAATTTTATCTCTCTCAAATTTTAACTCACTTATGGAGGAGATCCTGTGTGTCGTACAGGAGCATGATCGGATAAGGGTTGAACAATTCCAGTTCGCTCCTGCTCCTACGACCAACGTGCCACCTCCTACGGACGCTGATGACCAGGGTGACCGTAGACCACGTCGGAGGAGGCGAACTGGATTAGCGGACGGCAGACGAAGCATTCTTGCGACCGATGACTCTGGGTCTTCTACACAGCAGCCTACGCCATCAGAGTCCGGTCCTACACCCACCGTCGACGCTGGCATCCCACCACCTCTACGGCCATACCCTTACCCACATGCGTTCCCTTGCCCTTACCCACCAGCACACGGTTACTCCTACCCACCGCCGTCCTGCCCTTACACCTCCCAACCACCCTCTTACACCTCCCAGCCCAATCCTTATACCTCCCAGCCACCTTCTTACACCTCCCAGCCCCATCCTTATACCTCCCATCCACTCCCGCCCCATTCTTACACACCCCCACCATGCCCATACCACCCGCCACCCCCATATACTTACCCATCCCAGCCTGGCCCGTCTGATACTGACCGTCGACTGCCGCAGAGTGAGTCGTAGGTAGCCGGTCAGGATATGTTTTATTAGTTTTTATGTACGACTTTATGTGAAATTGAAGTTTAAAATCATGATATGGACATTTTAATGTTATTTTTTTTCATGTCGTTTACTATATGTCTACACGCTTGTGCCCTTTTGATTTAATGATATATGTCAAACGTTCATTTCATAGCGTAGTTTAATGATATTAGGTCGATGACATGATTTAACATTGGCATATTCACATACACCTCTAATTTGTTGAGTGTTCATAACCCTAAAAAATCAAGTGGACTCATGGTTGTTCGTAAAAATAAACAAGCAATTCAATGGTTGATCTAATGGTTGTTCCTAAAAATAAACACAGGAAGTTAACACCAGTGGTTGTTCATAAACCCTAAACAAGCAAGTTCGCATATTGTAGATTAAACTCAGTTTGCATAGTCAACGCTAAAAGTATGTTGGGACACACAAAATGGCTGGAGCTCCAGAGAAGGTGCGTCCTCTGGACTTAGTGTGATATGATGAGCCATCTTATACGCTGTAAATTGTCACAAATACAAAAATACATTAACTAATAGTCACCAACAAGTAACATGACTAACACAGGTCAATCTGTTGAGTTTAGGCGTTACGGTCTACGATATACTATGGATTACCGTTTATGACTATGGGTTTTGGTTTCGGGATGATGATTTTAGGAAGTACTAGGATTTAGGGTTTTCGGTGTTGGGTTTTAGGTGTTTGTGTGATGGATTTTGCGTGTTGTTCTTCGGGGGACGGAATTTTGGTTCGGGTTAAGGTTTACAGGCTATAGTTAATCGCTTAGGGTTTAGGTTATGGTGTTTGGGTTAGTGGTTATGGGGTTTAGAGTTGTGAAAGGGAGGAGGGCTCGGCGTACAGGATTTGCCAACACGCTAGGCGAATCCATGTAGGATTTGCCAACCGTGTTGGCACTTTTCTTGCATTTTTCATTTTTTCCTTCCAAAGGATTTGCCTACTGATTTGGCAAATCCAAGCCTAATTTGCCTACCGGTTTGGCGAATCCTACGTGGCATGCCAAGCGTGGCGCCGCGTCCACGTCAACGCAAACCGTGGTAGTACGGTAAATAGTTTGAAAATGATGGTATTTTAGTAATTTCTTTGAACAGTTGTGGCAAAAGAGAAAAAAATCCTCGGAAGAAGAGGGATTCTTTTCAAATACAAGTTTTTTTTTTCCTTTAACATATCACTCAAACCTCAAAAGCTAGCACATCCCTAAACAATCCTTCATATCATTACTTTAGAGAAAACGTTGATGTTTAGTTGAAAGTGCTTGTCTACGACAATTTTACTCTTTTACCTCTGCCATACAATGTAATTACGAAAATACCTGCGATTGAAAACATATGATAGGAATACCACGGTTTTGGGTGACGTGGCATCCGCGGGCCGCGTGGCATTCCACGGTAGATCCGGCAGCACAGTTGGTGAATGCAGTAAGAATTCGCCCACAACCTTGGCGATTTCAACACAAAAGTGGCAACAAGCTTGGCGAATCCAACAGAAGATCGCTAACCGATTAGGCGAATCCTGTTCAAAGGAAAAACAATTAAAATTGCATTATTCATTCTAATAAGTCATTACAACTACATTAATAAATTTTGTTAATTTGTGTAGGCTCATGCGAAAACATGGTTTCTTAGGTAAGCTGCAAAAATCAAAAAAATAATTTTGCAAAAAGGCTGGGACGCTCTTTATCATGCACGGGGGATCCATCGATTTGCACTTCGAAGAGCCCAAACGGCTTGGCCTCATGCGCATGAGCCCAACTCTCTTCTCAACTATGTTTACTAATACAATAACTACTAAAGGTATATAAACACTTAAAAGGTTTGTGATCCAACCAATGTGGGACTAAAACTTTTGAAATATCAAAATGTGAAACACTTAGTTCACATAAGTTCACATTACCATGCTTTGCCCTATACAACTACTATACACACCACCATGCTTTTGGCCTATGCAACCACTATTCACATTATCTAATACTAATAGGATTTGGTATGTGTTTGGTTTGAGGGAACACATGTTCAATTTGGTTTTTATTTCCATTTGTTTCTGGTCTTGTTTTGTGGATGGTGGATCTTGGTTTCATTGTTTTGGCAATTGAGATCAATCATCTCTAAATTGTCTTTTTATGATTGTGAAAGTGTTTTATTAGCTTTGGTTTTGCAATTTGCAAGTGTTGTGTTTGTTTGAAGTTTGAATGTTATTTCTGTTTTGTGCTATTTCTTTTTCCTCTTCATTCCTTATTATTCTGAATGTTCAGGTGCATTTCATCTTATGTTTAACTGCTCCAATTCATAATTTCGGTTCAAGCCCAGTTTCACTGTTCCACTTTATTTATTTTTTAAAAAATTATTATTATAGTTTCAGCTCCACTTTTATTTTCTTGGAAACTTAGTTCTATTATTATATATCTATTCCAATTTTTGAAGTTTGAGTGTAGTGACTTATTTTGCAGCTTGCAATAGTGCTTTTGGCTTCCTTCTTAGTGCTCTCGTCAATAATATACACAAGAGCCAAGAGGTTTAAACTTAGGAGCATGGTATTGGAGCATGAGTGAGATAGCTAAAAATCACAAGTTGTATAGTGGTGATGTGAATAGTGGTTGTATAGGCCAAAAGCATGGTGATGTGTATAGTAGTTGTATAGGGCAAAACATGGTGATGTGAACTTGTGTGAACTAAGTGTTTCACATTTTGGTATTTCAAAAGATCTAGTCCCACATTGGTTAGATCACAAACCTTTTAAGTGTTTATATACCTTTAGCAGTTGTTGTATTATTAAAAATAGTTGAGAAGGGATTTGAGCTCGTGTGCATGAGGTCAAGCCGTTTGGGCTCTTCGAAGTGCAAATCGATGAATATCCCCCACGCACACGATAAAGAGCGTCTCAGCCTTTTTGCAAAATTATTTTTTTGATTTTTGCAGCTTACCTAAGAAGCCATGTTTTCGCATGTGCCTACACAAATTAACAAAATTTATTAATGTGATTGTAATGACTTATTAGAATGAATAGTACAATTTTAATTGCTTTTCCTTTGAACAGGATTCGCCAAACCAGTTGGCGAATTTGTGTTAAATTCGCCTAACCGGTTGGCGATCTTCTGTTGGATTCGCCAAGCTTGTTGCAACTTTTGTGTTGAATTCGCCTGTTCCATTCGCCAACCGTGCTGGCGGATCTACCGTGGAATGCCATGCGGCCGGCGACTGCCACATCAGCCAAAACTGTGGTATTCTTGTAATATGTTTCCAACCGGAGGTATTTTCATAATTAGTTTGTATGCCAGGGGCAAAAGAGTAAAATCGTCCTTGTCTACTATTTGCATACTATATTACACCCTTCTAATGGGAAAAGATGTCCGTGTTCTTTGTGCAAGCGCCATAGAATATTGGATGTTGGAATGGTTAGAATGCATCTGTATGAGAATAAGTTTGAGCCGCATTACTAGATATGGGATCGCTTGCAATATATGCTTCATTCTACGCGTGGCTCATATTTCATGTTTCATAAATAAGTTGAGAAAATTTTTAACTTGGTCCATATTTTCAAGTAAAGGGTATTTCAAAGATATTATAGGACTAAAGGTATTCCAACCAAAGCAGATAACAACCTAGTGAGCATTGTTTACGACTTAAGCATAACTAGCTAGCTAGGGTGTTACAATTCCCTATTTTAATCGCTTAATTTTTATTTAATATTTTAGTATTAATTAAACAAATATTTAATTAGTTATTAAATATAAATTTCTATATATTCATAAAATACAAAAATTAATTAAAATTATTTATTAATATAATTATATAATTTATTAAAATTTTAATTAAAATAAATAATAATTTGTTAAAATAAATAATAAAATTTTAATTAAAATTTTGTTTTTTTTTAATATTTAATTATTACCGTCAATAGCCGACAGTAAGGTCCAATATTATTGATGACCAACAACCGACAGTAATGGAATTAAATATTAATATTTAGACAATAAAATATTAATATCTTTACCGTCAGCTGTAGCTGACGGTAAAGGAATAAAATAATAATATATTTATCATCGATAGTGATCGACGGTGGTAAAGGAATAAAATATTGTTATTTTTATCGTCGATATTAACTGATGGTAAACGAATAAAATACTAATATATTTACCGTCGGTTTTAGCCGACGGTGGTAAAGGAATGAACTATTATTATCTTTACTGTAGCTATTGACCGATGGTAAACTGGTTCAAATGTACTCACATGTGAACTGTTTTCTGTCAGTTTATTCCGGCGGTAATTACCGTCAGTTGTCGTTGTCCGACGGTAAATTGATTATCATTGAGCACTTTACCGTCGGGCCGATGTCTGACGGTAACCGTGCAAATTTTCAACGGTAACTCTGACGATAATGAGTTGTTTTCTTGTAGTGCTTGGTAAAATTCGCTTCTGGTCCATTTGCGAATTTTGGTGACTCTAGCATTATGTGTGATTTTTTATCATCAATTTTTTTTTCAGTACTTATATTATGTATGAATTGTACATTTTAAATTGATGATAAGAGATTACATATAATCTTGTCATGTGAAAATTACACATGAGAAGATTCATTCTTATTATGATGTTTTACTCCCTCTAATATTAAATGTCAATTTTGACACAAGCACGTAAATTAAGATATCAATTAATTTACATATACTTATAAAAAATATTAAGTGTTTAGATTAAATTATCTTGAAATATTTGTTTCACTCATCATTTTCTTTCTCCATTTAAAATATATGGTGAGTTATGATACAAATAAAATTAAAAAAAAAACATCAATTGAGGCTTATTATTGTCATTATTATTATTTGTCAAATTAAAGAAGAAGAAGAAGAAGTTAATGATATTTTGGATAAACACAACCTCTACGAGATCTCAACCTTTCCGAGTTGGAAAAAAAGTGATATTATTTTCATAAAAATTAGTGTTAAAAGGGAAAATAAAGAAAAAAGAAAAATAACAGAAGAGACAAGAAGCGGGGTAGGAGGAGGTTACGGCTCGTGACTTGCGAATGTCATCTACCAACAAATTTCTGCAGAGCCGCCGGCTGACTATTGCAACAGTGTAAGATTAATTTTTTCTTCGTCAGGAAAAGATGTTGGTTGAAATCTTACCTCCAATCAAAAGATGTATTCATTTTTCATAACATATATAGTCCCAACCATGACCATGTTCGGGTAGCTTGAACTCACTCTAAACAATAGATCTTTTTCTACGAAATGTTTTTTTTTATTTTTATGGATAAAACTCAATACACATTACGTTATGAATAATGATCTTCTAAAATAAACTTTTAAAATAAAATCTCTCACTCTAAAAAAAAAATGAAATGATAGATCTTACTACTAAATTAATAAAATAAGAATGAATTTTATTTTTATTTTATTAATCTAAAAATAAGATATTTCATTTTATCCTCCAAAATAATAAGAATTTCATTTTTGAGAATTTAAATTAATAGTTAGGAAATAAGGCGAACTTTTACCTTATCACACTCCATAGTTGGGGCTATCTAATCTAATTTCCTGCACTTTGGGCTATGCTTTCACTTTGCATGTGGACCAAGAACAAAGATAGACTACATTTTCCATTCTCCTCAGTCCTCACCACAGAACCCATGTTAGCTCTGCATTCTGGTCGCATCCCCGGGCCGAGTTCCAAATATCTGTTTTTGATGAATAGCTCCAATTATATCTTTACGTTAATGCTCTGGCCCTATCCAAGTATAAAATGTTAGTGCCCAACGCCTGCCCACGTCTCTAATTAAAATTTAACTAATGTTTTAGAATTACAATATATATATATATATATATATATATATATATATATATATATATGAATTTCCTAACCTCTCCATGCATTCATCACATTTTCATACAGTGAAAATCCCAGTCTCTCTTTCTTTAAATCAAATATTAAGTGGTACCACATCTCATGTAGCCTCTTCTGTAACTCTAGATAGCAACCTAAGAGGGGGGTGAATTAGGTTTCTCTTGTTTTTGACAGATTTTGGCTCTTTGTTGGATGGTGAATGTTATGAACCCTAATTCCCAAATTGTGAACAAGACCCAGCAATAAACCGAATAGATGTTTAACGTTAAAAGCAGCGGAAATTGTAAATTGCTGAATGTAAAGGAGTGTAGGGATAAGAAAGATTACACCAGAGAATTTATCTTGGTTCACCTTCAACCACCGAAGGCTACGTCCAGTCCCCTGTTCTGATTCAGAGATTTTTCCACTATGTAAACTTGTGTTGTGTACAACCTCACAACCGAGGCACTTACACCGATAACTACAAGAGAACAAACCCGTTCCCCTGGTTACACAGTACCTTCACCGAACACTACGGTGAATATCAGAACAACCACACCGAACACTACGGTGATTAACAAAACCACACCGAACACTACGGTGTATAACAACAATCACAGTTGTATGAAGAAGTAATACAATGGCTTTGCCAATCCTAAAACTCAGGGTTGGATAATCCTGAATAGAAAGCACTTCAGATATAACAGTTAAGGCTCAAAGGGCTTTCTTAAGATTTGGATTGAAACACCATTGAAATTTGATCAGAACTTTGTGAATATGAAAGTGAGAATTGAGTTCTGGAGTTATGTTTTTGTTCTGCATGAGTTCCAATCTTATATAGGCAGAGGTGCCTGTTCATGAACCATTGCCAATGCATACAGATGCAAAACAACGCATTGTTTCATGAAAAAACACACCCATTCGAACATGTAATCGATTAATAAAGTGTGGTAATCGATTACACACATAGAAACTGCCAATTTTCAAATTCTTTGAAGTGGTAATCGATTAGCACGGTTTGGTAATCGATTACACTCATAAAATTTGAGTTATTTTCAAATTTTCGTGTTGGTAATCGATTACAGCAAGTTGGTAATCGATTACTCATGCAGAAAATGTTATATTTTCACATTTTTGATGCTGGTAATCGATTACTGAAACCCTGTAATCGATTACTGAACTCTGGTAATCAATTACTGAAATCCAGTAATCTATTACTGACACAGCAAAGTGTTTTCCAAGTGTTGCAAACCCTATAGAAGTGTTGCTAAATGATTTTAGGGTTTTAGCAAAAGTGTTAGACTTGTTAGAATGAAAACCTTATGAGCCATTAACCATGATATCAATAACAAGTGCTAACTATTAAACTCTAAGGTAAAAACACTTGAACCTTCAATATGATGATCGGTTGATCGTTGCAATTCATCGGTTGTGTCTTTGCCTTTTTCTTGCTTTTTGTTGATGTTCTTGTCTTCATCAAAACCAAGCCATCAATGGTCAGAGAAAGAATCTTCTTCACATTCTCCCCCTTTTTGATGATGACAAAACCATCTTTGAAAGTTGAAGTTCTTTGTCTTAGTGCTCCCCCTGTGTTTTGGACTAACTGGCCTTTCTTGGTTTCTCAGCATTTGCTCCCCCTGTTTAAATCAAACCAAGCAATACCAAACAAGATCTTTCTCCCCCTTTTTGACATCATCAAAAAGAAGAAAAAGGACCACAAATAGAATATCCAAAACAATGGTATAGGGAACAACAGTGTATATAAAACAAGACATGTGTTTCTAGATGATATGTCTTTTAAAGATATTATGAAAACCTTATTAAGCCTAAAAACTTAACTTCTTTGGTTTTCTTATCCTTAACCACACAAATATCATCTTCAGATTCGACTATAAAGCCCTTTGTCACATAATTGATTAATAGTAAGCAAGCTTTGACCTTGGCCTTCAACATATAACACATTCTCAATAATAGTTTGAGGAGGCGTACCTATTCTTCCAATGCCAATGATTTTGCCTCTCTCATTGTTATGTATGTCACATCTTTTCCTTCGTTCCTTGGAGTCAAGAAAAACTTTGTTTTGTCACCAGTCATGTGTGAGGAACAGCCGCTATCAATATGCCATAAGTCACTTGTTGTCCTCATTCATACCTACAAAACAAATTAGAAGTGGGGGTAGGGTACCCAATGTGCTTTGGGTCCTTGTCGGTTAGATCCTTTCACAACCCACTTGAGTTGTCCACTTGGAACACCATACCTTTTAATATAACATGAATTTGAGGTGTGTCCTTCCAAGCAACAATAATTACATATGTTCCTTCTTTTAGGAATCAAGTAATTATTTCTTTGTACATACCTTTTTGAACTAGAAGCATAGTAATTATTTGGCTTAAGATAGAACTTTGATGTAGGCACATAATAATTACTTTTTCTTGACATATGATGATTTCCAATAACATGGTGTTTAGGTCTAGATTGAGATGAATTTCTTTTTACATGCATATTGGGTTGTGGATTACTAGATTTTACAAAAAGCATTTTCTTAACAACTTTTTGATTCCTTTGGGGAGTATACCCTAATCCACTTTTATCCTTGGTATCTCTTTGCATGCTTAAGATATCATCTAATCCATGCTTACCTTTTTCAAACTTGCATACTATTTGTTGTAAACTTTCTACTTTAGATTCCAAAGAAACACACTTAGTGCAAGCAACTTGATTATCTATCATAGATCTAATCAAGTTTAATTCTTCCTTTTTAGCATATATTTTTGAAAAATTTAAACATATTTCATGTAAGCATTCAAAAGCAGTTTGTAAATCTTCATAAGAAAGTTTATCAGTACTAACCTCTTCATCATCATTGTGAGAGTTGTGTGTAGCCATAAAAGCTATATGTGCTTTTTCATCTTCAGATTCTGATGAAGAACTGATATCATTATCTTCCCATGCCACATATGCTTTCTTGCCCTTTTTGTTCTTGTTGTCCAATCTAACTTTGAGGTCGTTCTTCTTTCTTTGAATATTTGGACAATCGGACTTGATGTGACCGGGTTTCCCACATTCAAAGCATGTGAATTTTTGTGGAGAAGATGAGTCATTTTTCTTTATGAATCTCTTAGATTGACAAATCCGTATTCCCTTTTTCTTGAAAAACTTTCCAAGATTTTTAAACAAAAGATTCATATTGTCACCTTCATCTTCCTCTGAATCTGCATCATAATCATCTTTGTCAGAATCAATTTTGGCTTTTAAAGAAATTGACCTGTGCATCTTCTCTTGTTGTTCGTGTTGATCCAGACGATTCAACTCCAATTCATGTTCTTGCAGTTTGCCAAATAGAGTTGCCAGATTCATCTTGGATAGGCTCTTCTTTTCTGAGATCGCCGTCACCTTTGGTTGCCATATCCTGGTTAATGATCTTAGCACTTTCAAGTTCAAATCTGCACATGAATAACTTTTGCCAAGAGCAGACAGATGGTTAATAAGATGAGTAAATCGTTTTTGCATATCGAGAATCCTTTCTCCTGGGAGCATTCTAAACATCTCATATTCTTGCGAAAGAGTGTTTAATTTGGATCTCTTAACTTCATCTGTACCCTCATGAGTGGCTTCTAGAGTATCCCAAATTTCTTTGGCTGTTTTGCATGAAGAGACTCTAAAGAATTCATCCATACCTAGGGCTGAGGTTAGGTAATTCATGGCTTTAAGATCATATTGTACTTTCTTTTTCTCTTCGTTACTCCAAGCACTCATGGGTTTAGGTTCACTCCCATTTTCATTTGTAAACATAGGCACAAATGGACCTTCTTCAATAGTTTTCCAAACTTCAAGATCTTGTGCTTTGATGAAGATCTTGATTTTCCAGAAATCATAATGATCCCCATTAAAACATGGAGGTCTATTTACATTCAACCCTTCACTCAACATAGGTCTTGAGGATGCCATCTTATGGATCTTTAGCAGTAAATTTCCTAAACTTGCGCTCTGATACCAATTGTAACTCTAGATAGCAACCTAAGAGGGGGGTGAATTAGGTTTCTCTTGTTTTTGATAGATTTTGGCTCTTTGTTGGATGGTGAATGTTATGAACCCTAATTCCAAAATTATGAACAAGACCCAGCAATAAACCGAATAGATGTTTAACGTTAAAAGCAGCGAAAATTGTAAATTGCTGAATGTAAAGAAGTGTAGGAATAAGAAAGATCACACCAGAGAATTTATCCTGGTTCACCTTCAACCACCGAAGGCTACGTCCAGTCCCCTGTTCTGATTCAGGGATTTTTCCACTATGTAAACTTGTGTTGTGTACAACCTCACAACCGAGGCACTTACACCGACAACTACAAGAGAACAAACCCGTTCCCCTGGTTACACAGTACCTTCACCGAACACTACGGTGAATATCAGAACAATCACACTGAACACTACGGTGATTAACAAAACCACACCGAACACTACGGTGTATAACAACAATCACAGTTGTATGAAGAAGTAATACAATGGCTTTTCCAATCATAAAACTCAGGGTTGGACAATCCTGAATAGAAAACACTTCAGATATAACAGTTAAGGCTCAAAAGGCTTTCTTAAGATTTGGATTGAAACACCATTGAAATTTGATCAGAACTTTGTGAATATGAAAGTGAGAATTGAGTTCTGGAGTTATGTTTTTGTTCTGCATGAGTTCCAAACTTATATAGCCAGAGGTGCTTGTTCATGAACCATTGCCAATGCATACAGATGCAAAACAACGCATTGTTTCACGAAAAAACACACCCATTCGAACATGTAATCGATTGCTATAGTGTGGTAATCGATTACACACATAGAAATTGCCAATTTTCAAATTCTTTGAAGTGGTAATCGATTAGCACGGTTTGGTAATCGATTACACTCATAAAATTTGAGTTATTTTCAAACTTTCGTGTTGGTAATCGATTACCCTAAGTGTGTAATCGATTACACACATGAAAACCACTTATTTTCAAAATTCTCGAGTTGGTAATCGATTACAGCAAGTTGGTAATCGATTACTCATGCAGAAAATGTTATATTTTCACATTTTTGATGCTGGTAATCGATTACTGAAACCCTGTAATCGATTACTGAACTACTAGTAATCAATTACTGAAATCCAATAATCTATTACTGACACAACAAAGTGTTTTCCAAGTGTTGCAAACCCTAGAGAAGTGTTGCTAAATGATTTTAGGATTTTAGCAAAAGTGTTAGACTTGTTAGAATGAAAACCTTATGAGCCATTAACCATGATATCAATAACAAGTGCTAACTATTAAACTCTAAGGTAAAAACACTTGAACCTTCAATATGATGATCGGTTGATCGTTGCAATTCATCGGTTGTGTCTTTGCCTTTTTCTTGCTTTTTGTTGATGTGCTTGTCTTCATCAAAACCAAGCCATCAATGGTCAGAGAAAGAATCTTCTTCACATCTTCTCTACATATATTCTACTCACATTCTCCTGTGAAATATTCATTTGTAACATTACCTAATGGTTCTACAATACTAGTTCATTCCATTGGCAAGGTGAGGTTATCTCCATCCTTAATACTCACTAAAGTCCTTTACATTCCTGGTTTTCATGTTAATCTCATTTTTGTGTCTTTTCTGGTTAAAAATCAGTCATTATTGGCTCATTTTGATGCAAAATTCTGCATTATCCTGGAGCTCCAGTCTCTGAAAATGATTGGAAAGGGTAATTTGCTTCATGGCCTCTATGTTCTGCAGCAAGCTCCTGCTGATTCTATTTTTGCATTAATCACACATAGTAGTTCTGTTGGTGTTGTTCCCTTTCCTACTTGGGTAAATTCAGTTTTTGTAAATGTTTGGCATGCTAGGCTAGGCCATAGTTCTCACAAGGTGTTACTAGAGCATAATAATGTTTTTTCTTTGCCAAATAAAGTCTTCACTCATGATTTTAATATTTGTCCTTTAGTCAAACTTAGGACACTATCTTTTGTTTCAAATAATCACTTGTCCCAAAATCCCTTTGATTTAATACATTGTGACATTTGGGGGCCATATCATGTCCCAACATATAATGGAAAACGATTTTTTTTTTTACTATTGTTGATGATTGCAGAAGATATACATGAAATTATTTGATGCAGTTCAAGTCTGAGGCTCATACTTTGTTAATGCAATTTTTTACCTTAATTGAGACTCAATTCAATGTCAAAATTAAGCAACTATGATCTGATAATGCCAAATAACTAGAATTGACAAGTTTCTTGTGTAACTCTAGATAGCAACCTAAGAGGGGGGTGAATTAGGTTTCTCTTGTTTTTGATGGATTTTTGTTCTTTGAAATATGGTAAGTAGAATGAAACCCTAATCCCCAAAATATGAACAAGACCCAGCAATAAACCGAATAGATAATGATGTTTAAAGCAGCGAAAATTGTAAATTGATGAATATAAAAGAGTGTAGGGATAAGAAAGATCGCACCAGAGAATTTATCCTGGTTCACCTTCAACCACCGAAGGCTACGTCCAGTCCCCTGTTCTGATTCAGGGATTTTTCTACTATGTAAACTTGTGTTGTGTACAACCTCACAACCGAGGCACTTACACCGACAACTTCAAGAGAATAAACTCGTTCCCCTGGTTACACAGTACCTTCACCGAACACTACGGTGATAATCAGAAACACACCAACACCACGGTGTTTACAAAACCACACCGAACACTACGGTGCCACAATTGATTCACAATTGTTAAAGAAGTAATACAATGGCTTTACCAATCCTAAATTTAGGGTTGGAAGTTTTCCTGAATGGAAAGCACATATGATATTACAGTTAAGGCTCAAAGGGCTTTCTTAAGATTTGGATTGAAACACCATTGAAATTTGATCAGAACTTTGTGAATATGAAAGTAATAATCGAGTTCTAGAGTGGTGTATGAGTTTGCACAAGTTTGGCACTTATATAGGCATAGGTGCCTCTTCATGAACCATTGCCATGGCTTCCAAATGCCAAACAACACATTGTTTCATGAAAAAACACACCAGTTCGTGCATGTAATCGATTAACCAACTGTGGTAATCGATTACACTCATAACCGTTACCAATTTTCAAAATTCAAGTGGTGGTAATCGATTACCATAAGTGTGTAATCGATTACACACATGAAAAACCACTTATTTTCAAAATTCTCGAGTGTGTAATCGATTACCATAAGTGTGTAATCAATTACACACACAACAAATGCCAATTTTGAAAGTTTCTAAGGTGGTAATCGATTAACACGAAATGGGTAATCGATTACTCACATAAAGAATGACATATTTTCAAATTTCTAAGGATGGTAATCGATTACAGCAAGTGGGTAATCGATTACTCATGCTGAAAATGTTTTCCAAGTGTTGCAAACCCTAGAAAAATGTTGCTAATTGATTTTAGGGTTTTAGCAAAAGTGTTAGACTTGTTAGAATGAAAACCTTATGAGCCATTAACCATGATATCATAAACAAGTCCTAACTATTAAACTCTAAGGTAAAAACACTTGAACCTTCAATATGATGATCGGTTGATCGTTGCAATTCATCGTTGTGTCTTTGCCTTTTTCTTGCTTTTTGTTGATGTTCTTGTCTTCATCAAAACCAAGCCATCAATGGTCAGAGAAAGAATCTTCTTCACATCTTGCAGAACAAAGGTGTTATATGTAACATCCCGCTTTTTCCTTAAAGAGAATTTCCTATAATAAATAAATATACGAGCCAATTATTTAGATTGAAAAATTAAATCACAAATTTTAATTTCTAAAAATGCTAGTCAAAATAATTGTTTCGAGATCTCGTGGAGTTTCGCGAGATCCAGGCCAATTTTCGATCATCACTGGAATTTAATTACGTATCAAAGGTATCCGTAAAGTACACTTTTATGGAAGTAAATTTATGATTACCTTGGACTGGCTTAAATTCCTTATGAGAAAAATTAGTAGATCAAGATGATGTGTTTAGAATATTTTTAGGACCTCTGTACATGAACGGCTAACGGCCGAACACGATCGAAAATTAAGCCACATGACCTTGCCATCACCCAAGTCCCGCGAGGCTTACATACACACACACAAACCAAAATTCAACAAGTCAACAAGTCAACAAAGCAAATCCTCTTCCAAAGGCACCTAAGCCTTATCTTTATCCTATTAATTTCATTCTTTTTCCTTTATTTTTTTAGCCGAAATGGTGGCAAGACCACCGACCCTTGCCCTCTATAAATATCCACTCATTGGCTTTCATTTTCATTTTTCATCTATTAGTTCTCTCCAAAATACTTTCCGTTTGTGCACTCTGTCATTACTCCGACGTAGCAGAAAAACCAAGCCTCGCTATACGGCCTCGCTACGGCTTTCCCTATAATTTTCTCATCACCTTATCTTACAATTTTCTCCCTAAAAACCAAGTCCTCATCTCGTGTTTTCTCTCGAAGAAAAGCAACCATGAGCTTAGGAGACACCGAGGCTCTCCAAGAGAACTTTCTGCGAAGTCGCTTAAATCGTCTTAAAGGTGGGTAATCCGATAACCCACTGTCTAAGTGGCATATTTATGATTTTTTATGTGTAAATAATGTTATGTATATGTTGCTAATATTGTTGTAGTTTTCCTGGAAAACTGCTGGTGTTTATCTGTAACTCTGTCAGGATTTAGGTATACCTAGGTTTAAAATAGAAAAAGACTAAGTTTGAGTAGGAGATGGGCTGGGATTTTTATCATGAAAAACTAACATCATTTTTGGAATCTACATTAAAAATCTAGTGGGGGTGTTAATTTTATGGATTTTGGAGCCCCCGACGAATTTCTCAAGCAAAACGAGTAAAACGATGTTTTCGGGCGAGTAAGGGCCAAACGGGAATTTTGGAAAAAGAGATTGAAAATCTGGGTTGGTTTTCATGAAAAATGTGTTTAGAGCTATCAAAAACCTTGGTTTCAAGTTTTGATCCCTTTGGGTTTTTCGGGTGAAAAACGACATTTTGGGCAAAAAGGACAAAACTGTACTTTTGAAATCTTGGGTTCAAAATCTGGGTTTATATGTGAAAAATGAGCTTAGAGCTATCAAAAATCTTGAGATGAGGTCTTGGACCCTTTGGGGTTTTGATAATTAAAATTCTGACAGAAATCAGGAGTTTTAAGAAAAACATTGATACACCATAGTTTTCAGGCTATGATCGTCATTATGATCTATGTGCTATATTTTCATTTGTATGCATCATGAGAAAACCGGTTTTCATTAGAGTATTAGGACAACCTTAGAAACTAGACGTACAATCACATAACTATGACAAACTCATAATTGAACATAGGGAACAAGTGAAGATGTTAAGAAGGTGCCGGCCACAATGGGTTCGGAATACATTAAAGATATGTACTTAGTTGTATGAATAGGGAAATCTCCTCTCTTGGCACGTCAAGCATGATAAGCCCCTTGCCAGTCTACCAAGAAGGACTGGTTTTATGACCAAGAAACGTAGGCTCAGACCTGAATGCAGGCTTCGTCCTGATCCAAGAAAGTAAAGTAAGAAAGTCAAGTAAAGTCTAAGCTTTCACGCCATGACGTTTAAAAAAAAATCGTGTCCCCAAGTGTTGACCCTAAGAAAGTCAAGCAAAGAAGAAGTCCAAGAAGTACGAGCCCACTCCTGGCATCACTGTAAGGGTGGACCCCCTCACCATTCCACGAGTAGGATGGTTAATTCCCTATTGCCACTCGATGTAGTATGATTTCATGCATCTGTGGTTACCTACCACTCAGGTAATAGCCCTACCTGGTCATCGATGATATGGAAACAAATTAGGTTGTAGCCGCCAGGGGATGACGGTCCCACAGACTACAAAGGAGAAAGATGGCCATAAAGCAGCGAGAAGGACATGACCCTGGGCGCGTAAGAGAATTCCCATTTCCCCTCATGCATAAGTATGTGATGTATGTATTGTATGGCACTAGGTCATTATAAGACCGCCTCTACGATATACACGTTTCGTAAACGATTAGGTAATAGAAAGCATGCTCATTAGGTAATATCAAGATTAGAAATTCCCCCAACCACCTAGTAATTAAATAAAGCTGCTCAAGAATAGCATGATTAATAATAAGTAGAGATTTTATTATGTTATGACACCTAGAGACCCCCTGAGCGGTGGAGTCATAATTGAGAAGAAAACAAATAGTGATGCCCAAGGATTGCCACTGATGACGCAATGTTCTCACCCCTACTCATTTATGGTTCCAAGCAAGTACGACTAGAACATCGGAGAGGAAGCAACACAGGAGGACTGAAGGTCTCGACATCAAGAGATTCCAAGGAAGCAGAAGGACTATAGTCTATATCGACGCGTCGTAGCGTTTAGTTATTTTGTATTTTGTATTAGCTAAATGGATTAACTATGCCATTAGCTTTAAGTGTAATATTTGTAATATGTAAGTATAAACACCTGTGCAACTGTTTCTGGACCTGCGTGTATGAATATATTATGCTTTCCGTGAGTTTGCTACGAGTATTTAATTGGTATGTCCTTAAACGCCTAAGTCTTATAAACTCTATTGCTTATATATATATATATATATATATATATATATATATATATATATAT
>QANU01047209.1:1748-17877 GCA_003254905.1 Nissolia schottii | reverse complement strand
TTGATAACAAGAAGTTCTTCATTAGTAGGGATGTTCAATTCCATGAGGATATTTTTTCTTTTCAACATAATTCCTACCTAGACTCACAACCTCCATTGTTTCCTAAGTATGTACTTCCAAATCAGGTAGCTGATGTATCTCATCATCTTCACAATCCCACAAACATTGTTGGGCCTTCTGCTACTGTTACTGATACAACTCCTAATGTGCTTGCCGATGTGCCTATTGCTGTGAATTTTGTTGTCTTGCCACACACCAAATGTCGTTAACTTTAGTGCGTAATCAAATAATAATTTATAAAACTAAATTAATCCCAAAAACGTAGTAAAGGGGGCTAACCTAGGTCATCTCTCAAGGAAGCAATTTGAAAGCCAATTACAAGTTCAACTAAATTGTGGGGGTTTGATTTGATGAATTTGAATTAAAAAGAAAGCAAAACAAAAGTGAATCAACAATAATAATAAAAAAAAAAAGCAATATCCTGCATATGGTGTTTCTAGGTCAAGGATTACTTGTCATCAATTCCTAAATTAATTATTCATAAAAGGGATGTTGTTGTTAGTTGAAATCTCTAATTAACACGCAATTCATTTAAGAGACTACAATCGTCAATCCCCCAGGCATCAATTGCACAACCTAATTAGATCTAATTAGTTCCCCCCCAAAAGTTCCCAAATCCTAAATCAATAAATCCTACGATCGTCAAGATCTATTAATCTAGAATTAACCCTAGCCAATAACATGCAATCACTATATTACTAATTAGTGGTGGAACAATTCATGAATAAACATTAATCACAATAATCTCTAATTAAATCCTAATCTAGAGTAACCGTGTGCAAGATATTAGGGAACTACACTTCCATGGGTGGAAGATAAAAACGCAAAAAAAATAGATAAAAGAAGGAAGAAGTATAGATCTAAAAATAAATACGAAACTTGAATTAATAATAAGAATGGTGAGTCGAATCACGAAGAAACTTGTACGCGATCGCGAGAGCTCTAACAATCTTCGAACGAACGGAAACTAACAAAGCATCACTAACATAAATCCTAAGAAGTTGGAAAAATAAAGGAAAAATTGTATAGAATCCTAATCCTAAGAACAAATGGGAGCTGATGTGTGTGGTTCTTTCAATTGTGTTCACCCTATGTCTATTTATAACCTTTTGGCATCACGAAATAGGGTTTTGGGCTTCTATGATCGTGTCTCGCGCGAGTTACATTGTGTCTCGTGCAAGAGACCCTTACTGAGCCATATTCACTCTCTATTTGTAACGTCTCATGCGAGATGAATTAGTGTCTCGCACGAGACGCCTTCCAGAACCCAAATCCTTGCTTTCTATGTGCTATGTCTCGCGCGAGATGAAGTCATGTCTCGCGCGAGATGTCTTCCATAATCCCAATTTGACTTTTTTCTTCCATTCCTTGCTCCTTTTGCTCCCCTTCCTACACCAACACTCGATTACCTGTGATTCTAACAACTCAAACACAAGATGTTAAATGCATAGGTTACTTGATACAATTAAAAATCATTTAAAAATGAAGCTTAAACTATAGCTTTCTCAATTATGCTCATAAAAGGATAACTATGTGAATCTTATCAATTAGCCATCAAAATCACATAATTCTAGGTTGCAATGCTCAATTATTGAGTATAAAAATGTCAGATAAAATCTCTCTATCATGTCCCTCATGATGAACTTTTTGAAGTTAATCCTCACAATCTTGTTGAATCGACTGCTCCTGCTGCTCCCATGGTTACTACTAGATCAGGCGGAATCATCAGGACCCCTGGTCACTTACAAGATTACAAATGTTCCTCAGTTAGATATCCACTTTGCAATCATGTCTCTTATCATAGCCTAGAGCCTGCATACAAGGAATTTGTTTTCTAAGTTAACTCAATTTTTTAGCCTTCTTTCTATCATCAGGCAGAGAAATTCTCCCATTGGAGGCAAATAACACTTGGTCAGTGGTAAAGCTCCCTGCTGGTCAGCATTCTATTGGTTGCAGGTGGCTTTACAAAGTTAAATACAAATCCAATAGTGAGGTGGATAGATACAAGGCTAGACTTGTTGCTAAGGGACATACTCAACAAGCATGAATTGATTTTCTTGACACTTTTTCTCCAATTACCAAATTAACAACTGTGAGAATTATGTTAAGTATTGTAGCTATCAAAAATTGGTTTCTTCTCCAATTAGACATCAACAATGCTTTCCTCAATAGTGATCATTTTGAGGAAGTATATATGGATTTGCCACTTGGTTATTCAAGTTGAGGGGGAGCACGAGTATCTTGTATTCAAATTACATAAGTCCATCTATGGCTTACGACAAGTGTCACAAAAGTGGTTTCACAAGTTCTCAACAACTCTGGTTGTTGCTGGTTTCATTCAATCTAAAAGTGATTATTCTCTCTTCCACTCGGGTACAGGAAAAGATTTGGTTGTTCTTCTAGTGTGTGTGGATGATATCATTATTGCAAGCCTTTCTCCTGCATGTGTTGCAGTTGTCACAGCTGTGGTCATTCTTCAAACTGTAAGTAATTGGTGATTTGAAATACTTTCTAGGATTGGAGAATGCAAGATCACCTTGTGGTATATGTTTGTCTCAATGCAAGTATGCTCTTTCCTTACTAGAAGAAACAAATTTCTTAGATTCCAAACTAGCATCCTTGCCAATGGATCCCAACATCAAGCTAAATGCTACGGATGAAGATTTATTAGAGGATGTCTCCCGATACAGACATCTCATTGATCGCCTTATATATCTCACCATTTCTATACTTAAGAGCACCTACACTGTGAATAGACTCAGCTAATTCATGGCAGCTTTGCGTGTTCCTCATCTGCATGCCATCCATCACTTGCTGCGCTTCATTAAAAGATCACTAGAAAGGGGTCTATTCTTCAATCCTTCTTCTTCCCTGCAATTAAAAGGCTATGCGGATGTTGATTAAGGAAACTGTCCTGACACAAGGAGTTCCACCACAGTTTTTTGTGTCTTCTTGACTTGACTCACCCTTCTTATTATCTAATTTAGGTTTCGCATTTATTTTCAGATCTATATTTCTTCTTTCTTTCATTTATTTCTTTTGCGTTTTTATCCTCCACCCGTGGAGGCATAGTTTCTTTAATATCTTGCATGCGGTAACTCTATATTAGGATTAATTAGAGGTTCTTGTGCTTAATGTTTATTCACCCCTAATTAGTAATATAGCGATTGCATGTTATTGGTTAGGGTTGATTCTAGGTTGATAGATCTTGACGATCGTAGGATTTATTGATTTAGGATTTGGGAACTTTTTGGGGGAACTAATTAGGTTGTGCAATTGATGCTTGGGGATTGACGTTGTAGTCTCTTAAGTGAATTGCATGTTAGTTAGAGATTTCAACTAAAAACAACATCCCATTTATGAATAATTAATTAGGAACCAATGATAGTTAATCCTTGATCTAGAAACACCTTATGCATGATATTGTTTTTTTTAATCATTGTTGATTTATTTCTGTTTTAATTTCCTTTTATTTAAATTCATAAATCCAAACCCCCCAATTTAGTTAAACTTTAATTGGTTCTAATTGCTTCCTTGAGAGACAACCTAGGTTAGCCCTCTTTACTACATTTTTGGGATTTTCTTAGTTTGTAAACTATTATTTGATTGCGCATTGAAGTTAACGACGTTTTAGTGTGTGTCATACCTCAACTGAAACTGAAAATTCATCAAAATTGCTTGCTTTTATGCCTCACCATTTTCGCTTCTGATTAAAGAATAAAACTTAAAAGGGGTTAATGCTGAAACAACTAGAAGTTATGACTTGTCTAGTTTCAAATCTTCCTTGGTTATTGTTGCACTCAAGTTGTCAAATTATTTTCATGGTTTCAAAAAAAGCAATCAACAAGGGAATTGGGGTTGACAGCTTGCATTATCTTGTTGCTCTTTCCTTTTCTGGGGGTTTGATATTGCTTTTCAATGAAAATTTTATTTAGTTATCATCGTTGATTTAATGTCTGAGATTGCATATCCTTGTGAAGGTTGGGCTCTTACAAGCCAGACTTTTCCCCTTTTGCTAAGGCATGATGCTCTTCATTTTAATTTATGTTGCTAGTAAATTTCATGTTTCTGTACTTATTATATTTTTTTCGTATGACTGGTTGAGTTGATTCTGTTTCAGACAAATATCACATGCCAAATTGTTATACTGCACTTGAAGAGTTAATTTACACATTTGGTGGGCCACAAGCTCTCTGTGGAGGGATCAAGGTTTTACTTATTATGCATATTGAACCTGTAAACAATCAAATATTTGATTGACTTGTTTTGACATTGAGTTGGTTTAGTTGTATCTCTTAATCCTGTTCTAATGTGCATTCATATGGTCAATTGTAAATGTTGAGTGCATTTATATGAATAAATAAACATATGATGACTTGATTTGTTTTTATTTCATTGTCATGCCTGGTTAGTTATAGTTTTAGTGTTTTATAGTTTTTCCTACAGTGATCTGTCATATCAAGATGCTTGTTAATTTATTGCATTAGTATTGATCACTTCTTGATCATAAATTAACATCCCAAGATCATTTATTCAAAACACTTGGGCATTTTGATTATTTGTGTGAGATAAAATACCTCATTATTCTTGTTCTTGCATCATTCAAAAAACTGATTTTTCTCACCCCTTTTTCCCTTTATATGCTTTATATGATTTTTCTCATCCACTGACAGGAATATATGAGGATCAAAATCTAAGGGCATATATAGAACAACCAATGAATCAATATAAAAATATGAAACTAACAAGCTTTCTCCATTGAATGTAGCATTGTTCCTGTCAGAAGAAGCCCCATTTTATTTTCCTACCTTCAGTCTGATGTGCATTGGGCTAGCACTGGTAAGACGATGATGGAGATAAGGACTCTCCACCATCTCAAAAGGGTATTGCTCTTTTCTCCAAATCTCATTCATTTCATTTTTTTTCCAAGTGAATCCAGTGTTAATTATATGTTTTGCATCATTACTCTTGCTTAGTAGCTACACCAATTAGTTTCATGTCTCAAAAATCAACATGCCTTTAAGGTGTTTGATTTTTTTCCCCTAAAGAAGTTATTTACATTTTTTTTGTTGTTTTTTCCTCAGTGTATTGTACTTTTTAACCCCAAAAGCAAGTCACAGCCACACAAAGCCATATCCTTTTCAATTCAGGAAGCAAGATGCTAAGAAGCTCTTCAACCCCAATTCTTGGTTCCCTCCTCTCATCCTTCACAGACAGTCCCAACAACAATAATATTCACCTTGAATCCTGCCATGGAATCAAGCACCTGCCACCAACCAGTGTCCCGTAACACCACCACAGGCTCCCTTTCCATAAACCTGGAGGGTCCTTTATGCAGTTCTCATGTAGTTCCTCACCAATCTTGCCTTCAATTTCTGACGTTGAATGCCAGAACAAAGGCTTAATTAGGAGGTTTCAATCTAAAGGGAGTTTGAATACCAGAATAAAGATCTATTACTTGTTCGATTTGAGTAAGGTCACCTAGAATAAGTCAAAGATTAATATAGAGATGGTAGGAAAAACTCAAGGTGGGGGAGAAATAGGTCAAAGATTAACGCTTAATTTATGTAATAATAGTTTAATGTATGTCTTGCTTGATTGTACCGAATTGTCATTTTTTTTAAATACTGTTGAATTGAGCGGTGGTTATGAACTCCCGCAAAAGAAATGCTAAATTTCCAAATAGAAAAAATTATGGTGGTTAGAAATTGTTGCAATATTTCTTCAAAAATTTTTAATAATGAATTCTGCGACGGTTTAGAATCGTCGCTAAATAAAACAAAAAATTCAAATTTAAATATTCGCGGCACGAACCGCCACTAAATTTCCAATGCACTTCGCTCCAGCATTTACGACGAACTGCCACTATAGGCCTGTCGATGGTGGGTTTAACGACAATTATAGAACCACCGCGATTTTCTTCTTGTAGCAGTGCAGAACTGTCGCTATATGTCAATTTTCTTGTAGTGTTAATTTCTTATATTACTTTATTTTATTTAACAATCACTCTTTATTTTATGTTAATAATTCTCATTTTTTTTAATGACATGGTGAATTCAGAAAATGATCTCCAAAGGCAACAACTTAGAAAGGTAACAACAACAAATACTGAAAACACAAATATGCTAAGGGTATGTTTGGATGTCAGAATTGAAATTGTAATTTCGAATTCTAATTTCAATAACAATTCTAAGAGAAATAGAATTGGTAAATAACCTTAAATTCCATGTGTGAATATACTAAAGAGTTTGATCTTGAATTATAATTATAAACTTAACTTAATTTTTTTTAATTTGAATTTGTGATTCAAATATTAATTGATAAAAATATTAATGAAATAATTATTTTGTACTATAGTAATACTTTTATTTTTTAAAAAATAATTATTCATTTATAAAATAATTATTTTTGTACTATAATAATATTTTTACTATTATTTTTTTAAAATGATTCATTTATAAATTAATTATTATTGTTAAAATTATTGACAGAAAATAAGGATAATGGTTGGATGAAATAAAGAGTAGATCCTCTCAAGTATATCTTTTGTCATGTGAGACAATTAATGATAAAATATCACATTTGATTTCACAAGACAAAAAACTCAAGTGAGAGAATTAATTTCCATTGAAATATAGTGTTATGACCCATTTATCAATTTAAAAATTGTCATGCATATCACACAAGTTTGGCTATTAAATTCAGATAAAAATTTTGACATTATAACATTTTTCTTGTAACACAACATGTGTTTATTTTCTTTTATCTACATCACTCGAATTTGAACTAACTTAACATTGAAGAGGACCTTGAAAGTACAAATTAACTAACCAAAATTGTTATTTGTATATCAATCTTAATGTAAATACTAAGTCTATCATCTCACACACATCATTAGGTTTATACTCACATTGTGTGTGCTCCATAATGTGTATATGAAAGAATACTTAGTTGTTATACCAAGATTAGCATATAAATAATAATACTCTTTACTATATTATATAAAACCTTAGGTTTACATTTTGTTGAGTATAGGGTCCGTCATGAATTCAACCCCATCACTATAAACCTCGCCGCGATGAGACGAAGAGCCGGTTGAATAATGGAACACGTAGACGTTGTATTCAACGACGGCATCCCCTTTGAGGTAATCCACGCTGTGGCTCCTCGCCTGAATAAACCCACGGGCGAATCGGAACGCGCCGGTTCCGCCAACGATGGGCATCTCCCTCACGGTAGAGAAGATGTAGTTTCGCCCAAGCAGGCTGATGGTGCTCCCGTTGTACTTCCCGTCCGTGAACAAGATGGTCATCCCCATCACCAGCTCCAGGTCCACCCCTTCGCGCTGCGTCACCGATATGTAGAAACCTTGTAACAAAAAAAAAAAAAAAAAAAAAAAAAAAAAAAAAAAAAAAAAAAAAAAAAAAAAAAAAAAAAAAAAAAAAAAAAAAAAAAAAAAAAAAAAAAAAAAAAAAAAAAAAAAAAAAAAAAAAAAAAAAAAAAAAAAAAAAAAAAAAAAAAAAAAAAAAAAAAAAAAAAAAAAAAAAAAAAAAAAAAAAAAAAAAAAAAAAAAAAAAAAAAAAAAAAAAAAAAAAAAAAAAAAAAAAAAAAAAAAAAAAAAAAAAAAAAAAAAAAAAAAAAAAAAAAAAAAAAAAAAAAAAAAAAAAAAAAAAAAAAAAAAAAAAAAAAAAAAAAAAAAAAAAAAAAAAAAAAAAAAAAAAAAAAAAAAAAAAAAAAAAAAAAAAAAAAAAAAAAAAAAAAAAAAAAAAAAAAAAAAAAAAAAAAAAAAAAAAAAAAAAAAAAAAAAAAAAAAAAAAAAAAAAAAAAAAAAAAAAAAAAAAAAAAAAAAAAAAAAAAAAAAAAAAAAAAAAAAAAAAAAAAAAAAAAAAAAAAAAAAAAAAAAAAAAAAAAAAAAAAAAAAAAAAAAAAAAAAAAAAAAAAAAAAAAAAAAAAGTCAATTGCCACATACAGTGATAAGTTGAATGTAGCATGTTCCCCAAAACATTATTCATACACATTATCCATACGAAGAGAAATTGAGCAAATGAAGTCCCGAGTGAGAGCAGCTAACAAACACAGCTGTTTGACAGTATCCGTCTAACAAACATAACCGTATTCTGCTGGTAACTGTAACCAACTCAGCTGCACATGCTTAATGAAATTATGAGTCTGACTATTGAGCGTTAAAGAGTTTACATTCACTGAATCACGTGTTATTGAATCTGACACTTCTAAACGAATTATAAGTATGAGACTTAAACTAATTTTACTAACGTTACTTTCTGCCCTGATATAGTTAATTACTGCATATATTACCTTGTGCCTTTCCGATGAGCTTGGAGTCGGGTTCAGGCCCCACGGTGAGGGGGTCCTCGAGTGCGACGAAAGCTCCGAAAGGGAGAGGTGCCTTGGACTTGCCCTCGAGGGGATTGGCAGCTGTGACCACGGTGGGGTTGGGCCCGGTGACAACGTCGTGGAAGTAGAAGCGGATGTAGGTGAGCTTTTCCTCGGCAAAGCCTAGGGATGATGGGGAGATGTTTTGGTAGTAATTGGTGGCGGCGACGAGGGAGGAGAAGAGGGTGAGGATGAGGTCTAGGGGAATGAAGAAGAAGGTTTTGGATTTGGCCATGGTGCTGGAATGGTTAAGTATACAAATTAAAAAAGCCAATAGCCTAGCTTACTAGTAGTGATGTTGTGACTATATTGAGACTGTAAGAGGATTCTATTTATAATGAGTTGGAAATGCGGAAGTCCTTGGATTGGAGTGACCTTGTTGAATTGTTTTCTGCCAAGTAGCGTAGTAAGTTAGCATTATGTTTTTATAAACATTTAGATTACAATAAATGACAAAACAAACTGATCAGAATCTATTATTCACAATCAAAATTTATGACCACTATATTGTTATTAACTTGATTTATTTATTGTTATATATTAAACACTACTCCCTCGTCTATTTTTTTTTCGTTTTTTAAATAAAATTTTATTTAAAATTATTTGTCATTTGATTAAATTAAAGAAGTATTAAATGCATTTTTTACATTTATATCATTGTTATCTCTAAATCTTCTATAACACTTAATAACTATAACATTTATTACTCAAATGTTAATTTTGTATATGTATTCTATATTTTCTCTATGTTAAAATCAATTAAATGATTTCTTAAATTATATATTTTTATAAAAATGACAATAAAAATTGGAAGGAGAGAATACTAATCACTAGTTGGCAGGTATGTTATTGGGCCTTCTCTGTATATAGATTTTTTTCACATAAGACAGGTTTGTCCAATTCTAACAAAAGGAGAGACTTTATAGTTCATGGAGCTAGCGACTCATCAACTAAGGCTCTGATATTAGGTTAATACGTTAATGATCATCTTTTACAAGGTTAAACTATTAGATAAGGGTAATGAGTAGTTTTATATACTAACAAATTGCTTGGCGAAAGGTGTTATTTGCTATGGGATCTCATCAATTGAATAGGATTTTTAGTTTTTTTAGTGAGAATACAATAATATATTATTAAGTAAATATGAGTAGAGTAATCTAATCGCCTTCAATAAAAAAATAAGTGGAGTAATCAAATTAATAAATATAAAATACTGTCAAATTAGATTAGAACGTTAAAACTTACCAAAGGTTAAATTTACGAGATTTTTTTTTAGATGAGTACACACTTCATCAAATTCAAGTTGGGGGATGGAGGGGCCAAAGGCCAGGGAGCACTAGCACAAAAATAGCACAAGTCACAAATAAAGCACAAAACAACGTAAGGAAATAGCACCCAAATGAAAGCCAACTAGTTACATCAAAATATTTACATCCAACCAAAACTAGCCACTACCAACTAAGACAACTTCTCAAAGTCAACAAACAGCCAACATCGAATCTACGGGGCAGTTTAACATTTCTCTTTCGAGTTACTAATGTTAAACAATGGTTGGATTTTGAATGGCCGATCATATTGTGGATTTTTCTCTATTTTTTTAAGTCATAGCTTTGAATTATTTCAAACGTTTTTTTTCTTTTGCGACTAGTTTTAAAAATCACTGAATGTGGAAATTGTGAGGTCAAGCACACGTGTCTTGTATGCAAATTGCATGAAATGTCATTCGAGTATAATATGTGCAGATCATTTGAATAGTAAAAACTTCACAGTACTCAGATGTCTACTCATAAGTTAGTTTATTAATTTCTTGTGAAACAGATAATTACGTGTCTGGATAGCAGATCACCTCTTATTTAAATAACAAGTTTATCTCCCATTACCTTTCGATGTGACCCAAAGTTGAAATAAGAAAAAAAAATTTTGAGCTAATAGAGTGATAATGTCAATGTTGTTGTTGTGTTATTATTATGTTATACCTCAAAACATCAAAAGAAACTACATATGAGAAAAAGGCGAAGAGCCTGCGAAACGACATAAAAAAGAATGAAATCTTAAAGGTAAAGCATGCTTAGTCAAACTATCTACACAAGCGTTCTTTTTTCTGAAAATGAGGCGAGTTTACATAATCAAATTTACAGCAAGAATTATTACGGCGTGCAAATGACTAGTTCCCTTATGGAAGCCTCTAAGAATGTTTTTTTATAAAAAAAATATGTACTTTAACTTTAATTAAAAGCAAATAAAACTATTACAAAATAAAAATAAGACTAACAATTCCTATAGATAGTTTCACCTCAAGGTGAACTGCTAACTCTTGGATTTTGACGTCATTGGACTGACCATAAACTCCATGCATTGCTACTCTGCTTGGTAACCGGTAACTGGAGCGGGAGATTGAGGGATGAGAATTCTGGGAAGAGTCTCAGCGAAGGTCGTCCACATAGCAACACGAGACACTTCGAAAACATGACATGCAATGCAATATATAATATACAGCAAGCATAAAACATTTATGTAATAATAACTAATACATAAAAGCATTTGAAAACATAATTTAGTTGAGAGTTATGTAAATAGACGCTCCGAGCATTGCGGTTTTGCTTATGATGCAATATTCTTAACACACTATCCAAGTATCTAGGCCATAATAGTTGGAGATATACTACCTAAGACCATAAATTCCTGATAGTTAGTTTTAATGCACTACCCAAGTATCTAAAACATAAAAAATACTATTAATTCAGTTGTCTAAATCATTATGTTTCAAGATTATTTTTTGTTATCACGTCGCATCCTATAAAAATTCAATCGTCACTGTTTTTATTACTTTTATTTGTCGATATCAATGGCGTATCTTATTGCTAAATACATAAATAAATAAATAAATAAATAACATTAAAAAAATACATTTAAAAAGGGCATGACTAGCATGAATAAAGGCATGGGTGGCAGCTTATTTACAACACGACGAGGAATGAAAAAAGGCGCTAGTACTAACAAAACGACACTTGGCAGCCTATCATTACTCCAAGGGTTTTATTATTTGTACTATTGTGATTGTGTGGAGCGTATCGATTTACACCTCATAATTTATTAGATAAATGAGTTAAATGTATTTTTAATCTCTGTAAAATTAAAAATTTTATGTTTGGTCTTTGAAATTTTTTGTTAGAAATTAGTGTCTAAAAAAAATTGTAAGTTTTAGCCCCCACCATTAAAATGAGACATTAAGTGTGGACGTAGTCGTTAAATGTGCTACGTGGCACCACACGTGACGTGTCATGTGTCACATTTAACAGTGTCAATTGTTACATTTAACAATTATGTCAGCACTTAATGTCTCATTTTAATGACAGAAACTAAAATCTACTAAATTTTTTTTAGAGACTGATTCTTAACGAAAAAATTTTCAAGGACCAAACACAAAATTTTTAATTTTACAGGGACTAAAAACATATTTAATCCTAGATAAAATTTCACTTAAATCTTGTCCAATAATAACTATAGTGTGTATCAGCACGACATCTCATAAACAATCACTACAATTAACATTTGTTGTTACTCCAAAGCTAGAAAGCACGGACACCAATAAGACACTCCTTGGACATAATTGCCCCACTATTTCAAAAGTGTACAAATAAAAATTTTAAGTTTGGTCATGTCTAAGTGTGTCCTACTTGTATCTGAATTTTTTTTGTGTCGTATCTAATTAAAAAGTATTTTGAATATTAAATAATTTACAATAATATAGACCCTTTGGAAATTAGTATGTATTGACGCTGGAAATTGTAAAGAATACTCCACATATTTTGAAAGTAGTTTAGAAAATATTAAAAATTGGTAGTTTAGCGTCAATGAAAATATGAGGATATTATTATAAATCTTGCATTTTATATATGTATATATGTCATGTTTATGTCCTATAAATTTTAAAGTTGGTGTATCCCCGTATCTTGTATTGTGCTTCTTAGCTCCAAAGTCATTCGAAAGAGCTCTAGGAATCGCAAGCCAAATAAGAAGTACTAAAATAGCTATGAGCTGTAAATTAGTTATGCTGCGGTTTGCAATTTTTATCCCTAATAATCTCTTCCTTCCTTTGATACTCTTTTGCTATGGCTATAACCCACCTCTCAAAAACCATCTCTTCAAAAGCTTAAGCTAGCTTAAGTTGATGAACTAAGAAAATTTTAATGGTCTTATATTATATCTATGTATACGCCCCCTTACACAAGAGCTTTTTTTAACTTGTAGCATTGATAATTTTTTTTTGAAATAGGGGTCATGAAGGATCTGTGATGCCCCATACATGTAGGTGTCCTTAGGAAGAGTCATATTGACCTAGGGAGTGTCTAGAGGCCCTTATTTAGGCCTCACTGTGACGACTCGTACATGGAGACACGCTACAACGATTTTTCTTGCACTGTAGCAATTCATTAATTGTTAAGTGTTGCAACGATTTTCCTTGCGTTGCAGTGGTTCAGTATTTGCTAAGCATTGCAACGGTTTAGTAGTCAAGTCTTACATCGATTGTGGTGACTTGAGGGGGATGTTTGTTCCCCTATAAATAAAAACCCCCTACTAGAGCTTCAGTTGCTAAATCCTTAAGAACTCATAAGGTTCCACTAATTGTTGAGAATTTTGCTCGAGTATTAAGTGTTCAATTGCGGAGAAGCAATGCTTCCACATAGGGTAGGTTCTCTAGCCTTTTAGAATTTTGCTATGACTTTCGACTGACGACTAACTCTTCTAAAGGTTTCAGGTACCAATGCATCCCGTACAAATGGGTGCACTTCCATTTGTACAGTTGCGGTGACACTTGAAGTCTCTATGCTCCAGATAACTAAGGAAAACTTATGGCTTTGATACCACTTTGTCACGCCCCAACTTAGAATATGACTGCATGTAGGACTACTGCCCTATAGAGGCTCTGATTTGGCATACTAAATATGCATGAAAGGCTTTATAAAAAAAAACTTTATTTCATAACTTTATAAAATATCTGATAACTGGTTTAAATTCAAAATATTGTGTTACGCAGTATCTAATATCATAACGTAATTAGGGTTTAAGGGTTTGCGGTTTGGGGTTTGGCAGTTGGGGTTAGGGGTTAGGGGTTAGGGTTAGGGCTTAGGGGTTAGGGCTTAAGGCATAGGGCGTAGGGCTTAGGGTGTAGGGCGTAGGGTGTAACATCCCAATTTTTCTGTAGAGAAATAATCGTAATGTTAACTGTCAAATTAATTCCTAATCATGATTAGAGAATAAAGATGGGAAATTATTAGGTAGAATATCCCTAGTAAATAAACTGTGTGGCGGTAGGCGTTTCGGTGGACGACCGAACAGCCGCTGTTCGCTGATGGAATTTTCTGACGTATAAAAGGTGTCTGTGAAAATTCTCCTCCGTAGAAAAATTCACAAACATCTTTAAATATTAATAACCTTAGGTAGAGGGGAATTAGAGGGTCGCGACGGTATAAACGGAATATTTTTCGGACGACCGTACGCGCCGCACCGACACTGCAAGCGATAAAACACGAGCGAACCGGAACCGGGAGAAATGAAAATTTCAGCAGCTGTGGGTGAGGGCTGCACGGCTAGGAGAGGAGGTTTTTGTATAAAAATTAATTTTCCAAAATCATGCTTCCAAACTTACATCACCATGCCTTCTTACACATCAAAGCCAAGTCACATCACTAGCCATGCCTACACCCATACCTCCCACTATTCATCACCTTTTTCTAAATCCTAAAATGCAATTAAGTTCCCTCACATTCAGCCACCCCAAAAATCGAGTCCCCTCTCCCAAAATCCCAAGAAAAACTTCATCTTCTACATTCTCCATAAACACCCACCAAGCCAAGCTCCAAGGACACCACTTTGTCTCCAAGCAATCAAGCACCCTTTCCATCCTCTTCCCCCTCCCAAGGACCGAAACACAGCCCCCAAAGTCTCCTCATCTTAGTTTTCATTTTCTCACATCCACAACCAAGAGGAACAACATTATCATCCTCTTCATTGTGCAAGGTTCTCATCTTGGAGGAAGGTGACCTAAAGCTTTGGGAACATCAAGGTTTGTGGAACTTCAATTCAAACTCCCCTCACCAACCTTCTTGAGAGGTGAATAGTCCGATCACCCCTGTCTATGGGATGTGTATTTGTATGTTTATGTGTGTATTTTGAGTAGGAAAAATTAGAAATGCTATGAGGATAAATATTATGTTGCATGTTGGTTATATTCACGTTGTTTTATGATTCTTGGACGCTCAAGTTGTTTCTCGGGTACTATTGGAATATGTGGTGTTCGAACTTGGAATGAATATAAGAGAATGAGAGAAGATAAGCAAAGAAGTAAGCGCCAAGTGTTCCGCGGAGGATCCATGGAGTACTAAGAAGGTTACGTGAAGAGAGCTGAGTGGGGCACCAGTAGTGGTGCTGGATGGGTTTTGCGGAGGATCTCTGGAGTTGCTGAGAGGAGCGCTGAGCGGGCCCCGGGGAGTGGTCCTGGGAGGGTTCCGCGGAGGTTACCCCCGGAGTGTTGAATGGTTTCCGAAGTGCCTGAGTGGATAACAGGAGCGGTACTGAGAGAGTTCCGCAGAGGAACCCTGGCATTACCGAGTGGTTTCCTAAGTTTTCGAGTGGGTGCCAGCAGTGGTGCTGAGTGGGTTTCGCAGAGGTTCCCCGGAGTGATGAGTGGCTCCCTGGAGAGTAGACCGAGTGAGCACCAGTAGTGGTGACCGAGTGGGTTCCGCGGAGGTACCCTAGAGCGGCTGAGCGGGTTCCTGAACTTTCTGACTGGGCGCCAGCAGCGGTGCCAAGTGGGTTTCGCAGAGATCCCCTGGAATGGTTGAGTGATCCCATGGAGAATTGCTTAGTGGGTTCCGCGGAGGTTCCCTGAAGTTGCTGGGTGGTTTCCGAAAAGGAGTTCCGAGGTCCACATATATTCCAACAAGCACCTAGCAGTAGAAGTGTATGTGATATGTTTATCTGTATTACTGTAAGCCACCTAAGGGTGCCAAGAACAAGAACATGAGTATTGAGTCTTGCATGCATCATGAGGATAGATCACTAGAGGCTATGCTATGACCAAGGCTAATGAATGAAGATGATAATGAACGTAACAACCAGAATAGTACAGAAAGATAAAAGTGCATATGATGATAATGATGATGGTTACGAATGAATGAGGCCCTCATGCCTACATGGCTTAGCCCAAAGGAAGGCGGCCAATGCAAGCATATGATACCGGTTAATTAAAATGTTAAGTTCATGCATAGTGCACAAGAGCAGGCTCGAAGGGAACGCAGGCATTGTGCACGTCACCATGCTCGAAGGGAACGCATGGGGCTCGATCACGTCACCAGGCTCGAAGGGAACGCATGGGACACGATCACCTTGCATACATACCTATGTGGTTAAAGCGTCGCTATGTCTCGACCATGTCACCATGCTCGAAGGGAACGCATGGGGCAAGGTCACCGGGCATACATATATGTGTAGTAGTGTCACAACGGTCAAGGATAGAAAGCACGAGAACTTAGTAAGAAAGATTAGTTCCCTGTCACCTAGTAACTAGATAAAGCCGCCCAGGAACTTAGGCAAGAAATAACTGGTAGGATGTCTAGATGCATGAACACTTAGAGATCTCCTGGACGGCCGGAGCATAATTGAGTAACCAGAT
>QANU01047166.1:0-14925 GCA_003254905.1 Nissolia schottii | reverse complement strand
CGACAAACAAAAGCCTTTTACCTCATTCTTGAAGAGGAAAACTATTGAGGTGCGACCCTTTTTTTCCTCCTCTTAAAAAACCAAAGGAAAGACTGATCACTCAAATAATTTGACACCACAAACTCATTGGCTTTTTAAAACTCTCATATCTGCTGATGTCTTCATTAACTGTCTCTTACTATGTATATTTGCTGCATAATTCTTCCCCTTTAATGAAATTCTTAGAACATCTACAAGATGAAATTTGCAGGGTTCAAAAGCAGATTTAACCTCCTTGAGGTCCACCAAGCGCCTCTCTCAGTCTCCTTGTAAAAGCAGGTCCTGCTGAACAAATTGATTATTTACCTTTTTCTGTTTTGCTAGGCTGTTTGTACTTTCGTTTATTGGTTCTTCTAGACAAGTAACATAGCACTAAACAACTGCAGAAATTCCAAAGAATCTTCAGAAGTTATTGAGCAGGTACATGTCCAAAGTCAGGGATTATTTTATATGATGAGTTGGCATATATTTGATGATGAATAATAAATAAGGAGACATGGGGATATGTATAAATGTGACTGTTGTCAATACTATTTTCTTTCTCTTTATATATTACTCAAATTTATTTCCAGGAAAGTCAGGTAGAGAGCAAGTTCAACTACTTAATCTGCTATCACCCAACCTCTGGACTTGAAAGCCCATCAGAGATTCAAGTGACAGAAATAGAAGTGCCTGATTCTGTACTCGTGGAAGATAACAGCAGTATTGAAATCGCTGAAGCATATATGAAGGAACTTGAAGATGTGAGTAGTCTAGAATTCTGTCATTTATATGCTTGTTTATAAGTTATTTTCTTGTTAAAATTTATTCAGTTTACTTGGTTATCAAACTTACATAAGTATACTTAAGCTATAGACCTGGTATTGAGAAACAGAAGATTGTTTGCTGGTCATTTTGAAATAGATTGTATTGCATGGTCTTAGTTGCCTTGTGCCACTGAGGTATAAGTTGTGACATATGAAAACAATTTCATAGAATTCACCCATAGACTGCTTGCTAAAGAAACAAGCTACTTGGTAGCCATTTTCAGTTACCATGTTTAGTACTATGAACATCTCTCCATTATTTCAATGTCGCTGACACCAAAATAGCCTATGCTTAAATTTTTACTAGTTCTGGGTCTTAGTTAATAAAATATAATCGAGTCTGTGGCACATGCCAGCAAAACATTAAATAGAAAAAAGACTGAAACCCTTTTTTTCCTTTTACACTTTTTAATATTATGTTTTTATGTGTAGTTATTTGCTTTAGTTTATTCACTGTAGAAGAATTTTGAATACCAAATATATATGGGGACCTCAAAATTCAGATTGATTTGTGTGAAAATTGAAAATGGGCTATTGTTTTGTTTCTCCCCAATAAAACAGCATGTAATAATTTAAACTTTTTGTGGAAACATCTTATTACGACCAATGCGCCTATGTTGGCATGAGGCTGATCATGCTTTAGGCAAGGAAATATACTTCATTTACAGAGCTAAGTTCCTAAATTTTCATTGCTTGTGTTTATGCAAGCAAACCAAATTATTTTTTCACTTAAAATTGTAGTTTCATACACTTGCAATGTAATGACTTTCAATCCACTTGCAAATTGTAATGTTTTTCAATCCACTTGCAAATTGATTGTATTGTCTTTTATCTTCTATCATATATAATGGTGATGAACGGATCCTTTATGTGCACGCATTCATTTTATTAGAGTTTATAATGAGAAGAGAGAAAAATAAAACTTATGAATGCTATTTCATGCAGATTTGTAACATGCTGAAAAAGAAGCACGAGGAAGCAAAAGAGTTAGTTGTTCGAGCCATTGTGAACAACAATAACTTGCTGATGCTTAATCATCCCATTCATGAAGAAAAAATATCCTTTCTTCTTTTGTGTCGTTTCCTCCTTGTCAATTATAGTTATTGAAACTGGATATTTCCTTAACTTCTGTGAACATTCGAAAGGTTCGGAAATTTGCTTCCCAATTGATGTCTAAGGGAATTCAGACTTGATCAGCGACAAATTGTTGCATTCAGAGGTATGTATACGTACGGATCTACAGAAGTTTCCTGATTTGCACTGAAGTCTATTCTGCTGTATAAAATTTTTCATGTTATTAATAATTTGAATTGAAGGACCGAATATGTTTATTCCTTCTGTGTTCTCTGGACTTGACAAACCTTTGACATTTCCATAGGAAAAAGTTTTTAAATATTTGCCATTTCATGTGGTGTAACGTGTGTTTAGAGATCACTTTGGTCTATTGAGATTTTAAGATTGAACAAAGTGCATTGTCACGCTTGCTTCAAGTCCATTGTGAGCCTTAATCATCGCCGTGTTGATTTTGAATGTTTTGGAGGATTCCAGTATCAGAGTTTCGGTCTTGAGAATGATGAGGTAGAAATAGAATTAATGGGTTCACGCACAAATTTAAAATGTGGACTCCATTGCAAAATAAGTGGTTCATGCTTTAGAAGTTAAACATGATGATCGGAGAGTCATTATGATTTGTCTCGCTGTCAACCCATTTACGGTAAAGGGTGCAAAGATTGTAGCAGTTCTTCAGATAAAGCAGATAGTTGCTACTATTTGTTGATTGTACACATTTGACAAAGAAAATAACTTCAAACTACCGAGTCCCAATAAACAGAGCAAGACTTCCTACATATCTAGCGTATTTACGGTGTAAGTTATTACAAAGTAAGCTTTTGGGTATACACAACTTTAGGATCTGCACCTTATTTCCCGTAACTTATGAGGTCCACTTTTTAATAAGGTACGTTCCATGACGTGTGAAAAAATGATAAATAGTAAACATATTTTAACATGTACAAGAAACATTATCCTTTGGGTATATCATTTCTATCGTAACAATTTAATTGATGTACTGTTTAGCTCATTCTTTTGTCCTTGACTTTCCCTTGGCCCAACAATTCGTGTCGAATTTTTACCATTTCTTTTCCAATTTTAATACATTCGAAATCAGCTGCTTCTTCCCGTCGCACTTGAGTTACCCCCTTTTTTAGTATCTTTATTCCTAAGCTGTATTATGGCAGCATTCGCTCTGACGATTATTCAACACAGGTGTCATTCCCCCAATCGTTTTGCAATCACTAGTACATACTAAATCACTTTTATTCCTAACCTCCCACCAACTAAAACCTGATCAACTTAAACATCATAACTTCCTTTGCGAAAAAAACATCAAGGATGATGATGTTGACTAGTGGTACACGCATGACCCTTCAGTTTACAGTGGAACAGTACTGAACGTTGTAAAGCATAATTATGATTAACCAATTACCCATCAATTTATCCAGTATGTGAGATTAATTATCCAATCTAATATTCCATCTTTCTGCCTTTTTACTATTCGGCCCAAAAGTACGAGAATGAATCACAGATTAACACGCATGCATGTTAATTAGCATCATGTAAATCACCACATAAACGACGATCTGAGCAACTAAGCAAGCAACGATGCATGATAGCTCCACGACAAGTTTGACGCATTAACCATCATGGTGGGACTCTTCCAAGGTCAGAAGTGGGATTCTCGGCAAGTTTATTTTTTTTCGCATACGACATAGGAACACACTCACTAAACAACTAATTGGCACTGTATGAGTTGGACGATGTGGTTGACAATTGAATACCAATTTATTTAACCTTTACTTAATAGACCTAGATACATCTTTTCGGCATATAGTCCAAACAAATTTTGCATATTTATGTTTACCTACAGAACAATACAAGCTAATTCAGACTATTAGCTGGAAGTGCTCTCATAAAGTTACAAAAAACAAATTGCACGACAGGCTCGGACAATCGGACAATTCTTTTTGTTATCCTTTGGAGTTCCACTATGGATTACTACAACAAAAAACTTGCCTATATATACGCGCTACCCTCTTTGCTTGGATATAACAAACCAACCTGTCAAGCTTCTTTCGAAATCTTGAAGCAAGGAAATGGCGAGACTTGGTTTCTGTTTCTGTTTCTGCACTTTGTTCTTGTTGCTTTCGTTCTCCATGTTCGAGGATCGGCCGCTGAGGAATCTTGATCCGTTTTCATCTCATTTCCACTCTATCCCTCTCTTCCTTAGCACCGTCAAGCACCACCTTTATCCAGGGTCAGGAGGCAGAAGTGAAGCCAAGATAAACGATACCATATTGGGCAGAAGTGTTAAAGTTTCTTACAACATTCGGTTTATAGTAATGCAACAAGAAGCCTGCAGCACTACCGTCCCATTCGAGTGAGTCCAGGGGGCCCAGANTTTTTTTTTTTTACCTTTGTCACTTAAAATGTTTCATGTAGTTTTAATTGATTGATATCATTATTGATCAGCTAATGTTACATAAACAGGATATTGTTCTTGTTTACTCTCTTTGATTTTTAGCTTTTGGTTTTGATTAGGAGAGTCATGGTTGTGGGAATTCCTTGAGATTTTGAGGGTCCTAACTCTTACTATATACCTAAAATAGCTGAAACTTTCTTTGATTTCTTTTATCTCTTGTTTTTTTTTTTTCTATCCAAGAAAATTGTTAATCCTCCTTTTAAAAATTTTCAACTTCTTCCTTGATAAGATTTTCATTTTGAATTAAAAGATAGAAGAAGGAAATAAACAATTTCTAGTCTTATATAAACAATTTTCCAAAGAGTGTGGACTGGAAATTATGGTGCATTAGTCTGAGAAATGAGGTGTTGCCTAAGAATTAGAAACATTGGTCTCATATTAGTCATGTTTAGTGACTAATCTATCTGGTGGTTAAGGACTCAAAGTATTGATATGACTGGCATCTTTAGTTCTAAGAAGACTAGAGCAATTTTTAGCGTTGTATAGTCTATTTGGTTAAGCTTCTTAATAAAAATAGAATTAGGAAATAATCAATTTTAGTTTTCCTTTTAAAATAGATAGAGAGTCTGCCTAGATCAATTTCTCAACAAAAGGCAGAAATGTAAGAAAATAAGTTTGTGTTTTATTAGTAGTAGATAGAGTTGCTTGTGCTCGAGCTTCTGTTTGTTATCTTAAGAAGTTGCTCCAAATGCACCCTATGCTTTGTTTCACTAGTTTTTTGAAGTGTTTAGGTGAGAACACCAGTGCAAGGAATGGGAATGTTGGGCTCTCTGAATTCAGGATCAGAAATGCGGCCTAGCAGGATGCCCACGCATCAACAGAGACCTGTTCAATCATCTCTTAGGCCACCAGCCTCTGCCCAGAATAATCAGACTACTGCTTCACAAGTTAGTGTTCATGCTTTCTTTGCTTCCTTGTTTTTCCCTCTCTAGTTTGTGCATTTTGTGTTTGGTTCACTTGGCACTTATCTGCTTTCTTGCCACTATTTCTTCACCTGTTTTATTTTTTTGGATTTTATTTTAATGCCAATACATGGTAATCTTGCGTTGGTAGTGCCACTGATTATCTGCTCTGTATTTTTCCTTAAAATTGGTGTCTATTAGTAGACATCATCAGCTGTGATTTGAGTGGAAAAATACAAATGTCAGGCTTAATGTTTTCAGTATATACATATTTGGTTTTGATGAATTTTGTTGAAGGAGTTGATCTTTTTAACTCTTTGGACCTTGCAAACTGAACATTTTTCTACCTTATACAATACTTTCTAGGATTTCTAGATGTTATAAAGTCACTGGTCTGCAAGATTATTTCGTCTCGGATACTTCCTTCCATTAGTGGATGTAATTTGGTTCCCTTGTAAGTTTGTTGTGGTATATTCTAAGGCCAGGTTTTGAACTACCTCAAGATTCACAAATAGTGGATGCTGTGAACTACTGAACTTCCCACCTTGTGCATGCCAATTTAGTATTTATGTTTTCTTTAAATTGCTTGAAATCATACTGGTTAGCATTGCCCTCTTCTTTCATGATTTGAATCAATTCTTCCAAAACTCAATTCACTTTACCCTCAATTGCCATTACTACCACTTTTTTCTTCCTATTTGTCTTTTACTTTTAATGCCTTGTTCTTCTCTTTGAAGTTAGTTTTGTTTTTGTAAAATTGTTGGATGTGTCAGGAAAGGGCTAAATCTCTGAAGTTACCCACCCATATCACATTTGATGCTGGGAGAACACAAATTGCACCTAGTGAGTACTTGGAACTACCCTTAATTTGTAGCTAATTGATTTCTAGTATCCACCATATTATTGGAAATTTTACATGTGTTGAGTGTTAATTTACTGCCTCGCAGCATCATAGAAAATAAAAACGCTATTGTCTTGCACTTAATCTCAAGTGTATTTGTCTAGATGTTGTATTAAATTGTGTCTGCTGGGGCCATGTAATTCTAGAATTGAAACTAGAGATAGTTCCCTTAAAATGAAACAGTTATCTTATCGTCCTTTTTCTTGTTATTTTATATTGAAGTTTATTTCATGGTCCAAATTTCTTGATCACGCATAAGTTCTAAAGTAAGGATGTGCCCAGTTGGTTCCTTTGGACTTTTTGTAACTCTATCCCATGAGAGGAAAGCTAGTTTGATTTACATATTCAACAGTAGTTAGAATGAATAGCTAACTTCATTTTCTTTGATCATTGGTTACATATTCTACTTGTTATATTTGTGCAATATGAATGAATGTTAGTATACATTTAATGCTTATCATAATTTACTATCGTTTCATTTATTTTCTATCAGATTCCACAACTGTGATGGCAATTCTTGGTAAATGGTCTCCTCTAATTAACATAACTTTTCGCCCTTTTTTGTCATGGTGTTACATACCACCCAGCAGGACAAGCCGAATTGGCTAATAAAAAGGGAAAGGAAATAATTCCTTTTCCACTATTCTAGAAGAAGAAAGAGAAGATTAGGGGGAAATTAAATCTGGTTTGTTAGACAAATCATGAAAGAATAAATTAGTTGAGATTAAATATGAAGGGAGGATTTTTAGGAGGGAATAATGCCTAGTCCCTTGATTCTCTCCCATAGGTTATTATAAGTAAGATCTTTGGGGGAAGGGAAAATTAATCCAGAACTTGGATGGACTAGAAGGACCAAGGGATCCTTTAATTCCCAGGATTATTTCTATACTTTCAGCATATTGTTTTTGGCCTTCAAGCCCTCTTGTACGGTTCTGTACAAAAATTCCCTTCTGAAATTTTTGCTTATCTAAATAAAATCAGCACCTATTTGATTGATATCAGTTCTTACTATTTTATTGATACCAGTTCTTACAACTGGTATCAGAGCACCGATCCTAGGGAGGACTGTGCATGGTTTCCACACGCGCTGTTATGGAGGCTAGATTGGACGCATTGCAGAGGCAGATGGAGGAAGTGAATGAGTCCCAGGCTAACACATTTGCACTCCTACAGCAGATTAGGGACAGGCAGCCACTGGGAAGTGCCCAGGGAGACGAGTACAGGGGCTCGGGAGATGGAGGAGAGGAGGAAAGAAATGAAAGAGAGGAACAGGAGCCTAGGAAGTTTGAGGCCACTAGAAAATTGGATGTCCCAATTTTCTCAGGGGAGGATGTGTGTGATTGGCTGGTTAAAATAGAGAAGTCCGATGCCGAGAAGGATGACGAGATGACAAAGACAGAACCATTGTTAGAGAAGATGGAGATGAAGAAGGTGGTGGAAGAGGCAAAGGCAGATAAGGGAATGGACGAGGTGTTTGTTGGTCACCATTCTCAAAACTCAAATTTTAAGGAAACCAAGGAGGGAGCTAGAGGGGACAACAAAGATGAATGCAAAAGGGAAGAAGATATGGATGAATTAATGGAAGTCCCAAAGGAGGCAATGGTCGATTTGCCTGCAATTGTGAAGCAAGGGCAGAAACACTCTCTGGTGATTGAGAAGGAAAATTATTTGTCGCCTATTTTTGAAAATCAAGAAAGGTTGCAGAGTGGACTTGGGTCACATTCTTGGGACCCAGAAGGACATGAGTGCAATGGAAGCATGCTTTGCTACTTTTTCAAGATTTGGGACCCAGGAGGGAGTCCCAACCATCACCTTGAGGACAAGGTGGCACTTCAAGAGGAGGGTATTGTTACAGACCACCCAACAGGACAAGCCGAATTGGCTAATAAAAAGGGAAAGGAAATAATTCCTTTTCCACATCATTATTCTAGAAGAAGGAAAAGCAAATTAGGGGGAAATTAAATCTGGTTTGTTAGACAAATCAGGAAAGAATAAATTAGTTGAGATTAAATAGGAAGGGAGGATTTTTAGGAGGAAATAATGCCTAGTCCCTTGATTCTCTCCCATAGGTTATTATAAGTAAGATCTTTGGGGAAGGGAAAATTAATTCAGAACTTGGATGGACTAGGAGGACCAAGGGATCCTTTAATTCCCAGGATTATTTCTATATTTTCAGCATATTGTTTTCGGCCTTCAAGCCCTCTTGTACGGTTCTATACAAAAATTCCCTTCTGGAATTTTTGCTTATCTAAATAAAATCAGCACCTATTTAATTGATATCAGTTGTTACTATTTTATTGATACCAGTTCTTACACATGGCAATGTTGCTTTGACATAATTTCTAATTAACATACTTTGATATAATATGATATTCATGTGCAGGACCTGTCGAAGTGGTAGATAATGTAACAGGTGGCCTGAAACTCCTATAGTTTTTTGTTCACTCAAGATGGTTTATTGCTACCATGAACCTTAGTGTTCATGGAAAGGATGATTAATTGAATGCTTTGGACATAACTACATTATAAATAATTGGAATTTCTTTTCTACAATTTATGCATATACGGTCCCTAATCTCTTTTCTTTATCCTTTTGCACCATCCAGAAGATTTTAAATGGCTTCCCATTATGAAGAATGGAAGGTAACAAATAAAATAATACCATTTCATTTTGTGTCTTATAATCCTTATTATTCCCCCATCTCACTATTTACTACTATTGTCTCCCATCCACTTCGGACTGGAATTAGGCATGGACTTGATGTAGTTTTAATTCATTAGATGTAGTTTTAATTTATTAGCTTAAAATCCTCTTAATTGAAGTATGAAGTGGAAAAGATTGGACACTACTATGTTGAAAGCTTGAAAAACATTAAAGAATATGAGATGGTTATTGCGTTAAATGTATTAGGATGATAATAATAATACCTGAGGAGGAGGGTCTTGAGGATGGAAAGGATGAAGTGAATTAGGTGATGATGGTTAGTATTTGATAGGTTTACTGAAATGGAGATGAAACATATTTTTATACATAGCGGCGGTTATGGACTGCTGCAAAAAAATAGCGGCGGTTATAAAGCGCTGCAATCTTTTTCGGATTTTTTTAAATAATAAATTCTGCGGTGGTTTAGAACCGCTGCTAAATAAAATCAAAATTTAATTTTAAACTTTTGCGGCGGTTATGAATCGCTACTAAATTTCAAACTTATTCTTGCAATAGTTGAACTGTTTTGATATGTCTGTAGATGATGGATTTAACGATGGTTACAGAACCAACGCAACAATTTGCTTATGTTCTTTTTATGTATATTATCGAACCATCATTAATTTCTCACTATAATAAATCTATTTATTTATGACTATACTCAACCATTTTATTTTTTCAAGTGGTACAGTTGTTACACATAAGAGATGAAGACCAAAATTAAAGAAATACTAATAGATAAATGGATAAATGATATGTTATATATATAGTGTTAATTAAATTCTGGGCAAAATTATTATCTCATTTATATTTGAAAATTGATCATCAAAGCACATTTTTAATATAAAATTCTCAAGTCATTTTTTTTTTAGATGGGTACTTGTCATCAATCATGACAAAACTGAGAAAAGCATTAAACACTAATCACATCAACTGGGCATTGAGTCTCATCAACTCATAGCAAATACAAGACAAACCTCATTAAAATCTCTCAAAGAAAACCCATTAAGGTAAACACTATTTAAGGTAAACACTTAAAGCCCTCAAAACACTTGCTATTCTTACAAAATATCATTAAAAAAGCCATCAACTCAACATGTGCCAAAAAGCTTCCCAAGTTAACTATCACACGTAAAAAAAAATGAGTAGAAGAAAACCCGGAAGAATTAAATTGAGTTAAGAATCAATTTCTCTCTTAAACAAGCTACGCAAAAAAATAATTCAGTGTTCACTTCAATAAAATAATTGCTAAATTTTTTAAGTTGCCTATCAAATCAATCATTTGAAAGACTAGTTGAACTTGAAAATGATATAATTAGTGCATTAAAAAATAAGTTATCGAGAAGAATAAAATATTGAAACAAGGGATTAGTTTATATAATGTAATTAATGAGTTCATTTAAAAAAAATTAATTGATTTAATTTAATGTTGAGCAAAATAAGTGTATGATAACTTACTTAAAAAGTAAGTAAGTGTATCTCCGAGATCATATTATATTATATAGGGAGAGAGATGCTCATAAAATGAAGGACATGCGGACTAGCTAGCTAGGTGGCAAGCTAAGCCAGCTAGTACTTGAGACAAGAAAAATCACACACGTACGCGTCTGGCAAGAGAAAAATGGATTTCAAGAGTAGCAAGGGGAGTGAAGCAAGTGAAGTGGTCCATGGTCAGATCCATTTGTACAAGCACATGTTCATGTGGATGAGCTCCATGGCTCTCAACTTCATTTTGGAGCTGGGCATAGTTGACAAAATCCACAGCCACGGGGGGAAACCCATGACCCTCCCCGAACTGGCCTCTGCTCTGGAACTCCACCCTTCAAGGCTACGCCACCTCCACGCCTTCATGCGCCTCCTCACCCACAACGGCTTCTTCTCCAAATCAGGTGGTGACGCATACGCTCTCACCCCTCCCTCCAAGCTTCTAGTCAGGAGCAGTCCCACGTGCCTCTCACCTATGCTCCTTGCAACGTTCCGCATGTGCCCCTTGTACATGTGGCACTCCTCCAAGAAGTGGCTCACGGAGGGCGACAAGGAGCTCACCATGTTCGAGAGCGCCACCGGGGAGACCTTCTGGGACTTGCTCAACAAGGAGCCTCACATGATGAGCATTTTCCATGACGCCATGGCCACTGAATCTTCCATGTTCAAGCTGGCCCTCAACGAGTGCGCCCACGTGTTCCAGAGCTTGGGAGGCGGCTCCCTCCTCGTCGACGTCGGAGGTGGGACTGGTGAGATGACCAAGATCATCCACGACGCCTTCCCTCATTTGAAGTGCACCGTCTTCGACCAGCCTCAGGTCGTCGCTAACTGTCAGGGAGACGAGAACTTGAACTTTGTTGGCGGAGACATGTTCGAATCTATCCCTCCTGCCGATGCTGTCTTACTCAAGGTAACAACCTCATATAATTTAACCGATTAACTTACTTGATTTTGTAAGTAGCAGGATTTGAATTTTGGGATAATAATTAATTAATCACTTAATTTCTATATATAGACGCCTCGCACATCTGTGTATTGCAAGTTTTCGTAACTAACTAACTAACTATATCTGAAATCAATCTCTGTGATTTTGATTTGATTTGCAGTGGGTTCTACATAACTGGAATGATGAGCAAGCGCGGAAGATATTGAAGAACTGCAAGGAAGCCATTTCCGGGGGACAAAAGGAAGGGAAGGTGATTATCATGGACATAGTGATTGATGAGGTGAACGATGATCCTGAGTTGACAGAGATAAAAGTTTATTATGACTTGACCATGCTGACTTTGTTCCATGGGAAGGAAAGGGAAAAGAAAGAATGGGAGAAGCTAATCTACGAGGTTGGCTTCACTAGATACACCATTAACCCAATTCCTGGCTTCATGTCTCTCATTGAAGTTTATCCTTAATTAATTTTGACTTCTCTAGACAAGATTTTCTGCTAATGTTATTCACTTGAGGGACAGTAGTATTTCTGCCATGCTTTCGCATTTCTTATTAGGAGTGAATTTCCCATACCTTACTTTTTGCATGGACATATCTGTACTCGATCGGTACTATAAGTGTTGACGTTGATTGCTTGAAACATTCGTTTTTTCCTAACACATTTTCTTTAAATCTATGCCATCCATATATACCTGCAAGTACAGGCCTTTTTCAAATAACTTCAATTATTTTATCAACTTAATCAACAAAAACTTCTTTTTTTTTTTTAAGGTAAATGAGCTTGGAACAATTTCATTATTTTAAATATGGGTAAAGCTCAACATTACATTGAACCTCAAGTTACAGGAGAAAGAGATACCTAACACAAAAGAACACATCTTCAATTCATAAGAAACGTGTTCAATACAATTCAAGACTCCGCACAAAATTAAGCAAATTAAAACTAAAACATTACAGACGTTTAATCCCAATCACAATGCAATTGCTCATTGCCTCATTTCCAAACGCTTTTGATGCTTCCTTCCATATCTTGTTTCCAGCAGGCCTTCCTTCATTTCCTCGAATATCTACAGTTGCTGTTTACTGTCATCATCTAATTAACGCAAATATGATAATATGGAGCGTGTGAAATATGCCACACCAGCACTAAAGATTCCAACGCCGTTCACGTGACACCTCGAGGATCCGCAATTCACAGATCTGATCCGCAACATGCGGGAACTTCTCCCCCTCTCACCTCACGTGCAAACAGAGAACTTGTATATATTAATACAAAAATGTTAGATGTACACTCTATTTTATACACTCATACATATACCATTCATAATACACAAACTTTATTCTCATGAGTGCATAAACATTACAAACTTATAGATGATATTCTCAATTATACTTAATTAAGTGCACAAACATTACGAACATTAAAACACAAACTTTATGTATATAAGTATAGGGTGTATATATGGTATATATTTTTCTGTGTATGTGTAGCCGAACTCATATTAATATTACCAATGAAAGTAAGATTTCAATTCATGCACTCAACGAATAGTNCTTCATTTCCTCGAATATCTACAGTTGCTGTTTACTGTCATCATCTAATTAACGCAAATATGATAATATGGAGCGTGTGAAATATGCCACACCAGCACTAAAGATTCCAACGCCGTTCACGTGACACCTCGAGGATCCGCAATTCACAGATCTGATCCGCAACATGCGGGAACTTCTCCCCCTCTCACCTCACGTGCAAACAGAGAACTTGTATATATTAATACAAAAATGTTAGATGTACACTCCATTTTATACACTCATACATATACCATTAATAATGCACAAACTTTATTCTCATGAGTGCATAAACATTACAAACTTATAGATGATATTCTCAATTATACTTAATTAAGTGCACAAACATTACAAGCATTAAAACACAAACTTTATATATATAAGTATAAAGTGTATATATGGTATATATTTTTCTGTGTATGTGTAGCAGAACTCATATTAATATTACCAATGAAACTAAGATGTCAATTCATGCACTCAACGAATAGTCCAAGATTTTTTTTTGGGATCGAATATTGATTCAGAAGATCAGAACAGTCTAGTAGACTGTGGGCTGCTGAAGGAACAGTCCAAAGAAAAGATTTGATGTAGCCGCTGGATGCAGCCCACTATTGCCCTTGCGGCCTTTCCTGCCTGTTCATTATGGGTCCAGCCCATTTTCAGGTTCTCTTAAAAAACTTAATCCCAATCTGTTCAAAATAGAAACTCCAATGTTTAAGCTCAATGGGTTTAGAAGTTCAGTATCATAATGGCTAGTTAAACTTCTTACTAGTTGACCAAGAACAGAAGGGTTTGCGTTCTCCAGCTGAATTTGGTGTCGTAGATTTTCCTGTACCATTTCTTGATTCCTTATACTCGCTTCTCAACTCGATTATATTTTGCATGAGATCAAAATTTGTTAATTGACATTCAATCTTCACCGGAAACGAAAATAATAGGACATATTTTTTTTATGTTGATTATGTAAGTAATATAATCACATCACATTCAAAATTGTAAAAATAGCCCCTTCTATTTATTTTTATTTTATTTTTCCTATTTTCAGTTAGANATGTTAGCCTATTTATAGGCTGAGGACTCAACGGCCAAAACACAACGGCCAAAAATAAATTATAATCAAATAAAATTTAACATAATGTATATCAAATCAAATCAAATATAAATATATATTATTATTCTTAACACCCTCCCTCAAGCTAAAGCTCCACGAGCTTTTAGCTTGTCACAAGTGAAGGTTGTTAAGAGAAAACAAGAGCGGAGCCAAGGACTTACGGAATACATCGGAGACTGCACGAAGGCAGCAATAGGCAACTTCGGAGACTGCACGGAGGCAGCGGCAGACAACTTCGGAGACTGCACAGAGGCAGCAATAGGCAACTTACGGAGACTGCAACGGAGGCAGCAATAAGCAACTTACGGAGACTGCACGGAGGCAGCACTAGCGACGGATCTTGGTTGTGTGGCTGTGAATCTTTACACAGCTAACACTCTCAGGCATTTTATCAAACATCTTACGAGCATTCACAACTAAGGAGGTGACGTGGTGCTCTGGTGGTGCGGAGCAGCGTGCGGAGGTCGGTGCCGTCGGAGACCAGCACAGTGGAAGGAGGCGCCGGGAGAAGGAGGCTGTGGGGAGAGGCAGCGGTAAGAGGACTGCACAGCAGAGATGGCGGAGGGAGATGCCATGGCAGTGGCAGAGGGAGAGAGGAGAAGGTTCACGGAGGATGCCATGGCTCTGATACCATGTTAGAAGATAACATGATTCTATATATGAGAGGTTAAATTTACAATAGAATGTTAGCCTATTTATAGGCTGAGGACTCAACGGCCAAAACACAACGGCCAAAAATAAATTATAATCAAATCAAATCAATTATGATCATTAATATAAAATATTCTTAACAAATAGGACATATTTTTTTTATGTTGATTATGTAAGTAATATAATCACATCACATTCAAAATTTGTTAAAGTAAAAATAGCCCCTTCTATTTATTTTTATTTTATTTTTCCTATTTTCAGTTAGAAATTAATT
>QANU01047116.1:126211-229636 GCA_003254905.1 Nissolia schottii | reverse complement strand
ATCCATGAATTCGTTGTGAATCATTCTATCAAGCAAATCATTACAATACTCTGCTTGTACTAGTGCTATTACAGTGATGGCATTTCCAGTTGCAACTTCTGAAACCAAGTGCTACTTTGATGTTTTTCCGAGTTTCAGGGTTGAAGACACGCGTCACACTTTCACAGGCTATCTCTATGAAGCTTTGGGCGGTAAGGGAATCAACACCTTCATAGACGATGATCTGAGGGTAGGAGACGTAATAGGACCTCGTCTCCTTCAAGCCATTGAAGAATCAAGGATTTCAATCGTCGTTTTATCCGAGAACTACGCAGCATCTTCATGGTGTCTTGATGAACTTGTCAAGATCATGGAGTGTGAGAAGGAAAAGAACCAGCTGGTGTGTCCAATCTTCTACAAAGTAGAGCCCTCAGATGTGCGGTATCAGAACAATAGTTACAAGCAAGCAATGGCTGCTCATGAAAACTGGTATGGTCATGAGTCAGAGAAGGGGCAAAAGTGGAGTTCGGCATTGTCTTGGGTATCCAACATATCAGGATATCACTCGAAAGAAGGGTAAGTAAATACTAAGTATGCATATATCTTGGAAAAATATGTTTTTTGTACACTAGGTAGTTTTTAAGTGTTGAAAGCAATGCTAACTGAAATTGAATCTACACTGGTAATCAAGGTAATGTATGGATTTTACATTTACATAACTAAAATACACACTTATTTGAACCGCAATAACCACATGTCAATTTCAGTGTCGAAATCTCTATGTACAAATAATGGATAAGTCTCTCTTGTAGCACCTAAAGTGACAAAATTTGTGGTAGTTGATTATTAATATAATTATATACCCTGTCCTTAAAGATATGCAGACATGGCAACTTTTTTTTTTATCACATTATATTTGGGAAACAATTTAGATTATTGGTAGAAATGTCAATTCTCAAACAAAAACCCTAGTCTTCTAAGGATGTGAACAATAATATCTATGAGTTGAACAACTTGGTTAATTAAATTTCCCTATGCTCTACTGTTATTGGTTAATCAGTGCAGCTNTTCCGAGTTTCAGGGCTGAAGACACGCGTCACACTTTCACAGGCTATCTCTATGAAGCTTTGGGCCGCAAGGGAATCAACACCTTCATAGACGAAGACGTAATGGGACCTCGTCTCCTTCAAGCCATTGAAGAATCAAGGATTTCAATCGTCGTTTTATCCGAGAACTACGCAGCATCTTCATGGTGTCTTGATGAACTTGTCAAGATCATGGAGTGTGAGAAGGAAAAGAACAAGCTGGTGCGTCCAATCTTCTACAAAGTGGAGCCCTCAGATGTGCGGTATCAGAACAATAGTTACAAGCAAGCAATGGCTGCTCATGAAAACTGGTATGGTCATGAGTCGGAGAAGGGGCAAATATGGAGGTCGGCATTGTATTGGGTATCCAACATATCAGGATATCACTTGAAAGAAGGGTAAGTAAATACTAAGTATGCATATATTTTCTCTTGGAAAAATATGTTATTTGTACACTAAGTAGTTTTTAAGTGTTGAAAGTAATGCTAACTGAAATTGAATCTACACTGGTAATCTAGGTAATGTATGGATTTGACATTTACATAACTAAAATACACACTTATTTGAACTGCAATAATCACATGTCAATTTCGGTATCTAAATTATCTATGTACAAATAATGGATAAGTCTCTCTTATAGCACCTAAAGTGACAAAATTTGTGGTAGTTGATTATTAATATAATTATATACCACGTCCTTAAAGATATGCAGACATGCCAATTTTTTTATTTATTTTTAATCATAGTAGATTTAGGAAACAATTTAGATTATTGGTAGAAATGTCAATTCTCAAACAAAAATGCTAGTCTTCTAAGGATGTGAACAATAATATCTATCAGTAGAACAACTTGGTTAATTAAATTTCCCTATGCTCTACTGTTATTGGTTAATCAGTGCAGCTTAATCGTCGATTATTTTGATGAAAAAAATCCCCATTAATTAAAATCAAGTATAATTTTGCATAATCAACCTCTCAAGATTTGAAAACCATTTGATAGGGATGACAAGTAAATAGATTGGCTAGTTTTTCTTTTATGATGCCGAGTTAGTTATTAGTTAGTTGTAACAGTATGAGTATTGATGTGTATACATAGCCTCAATATAGAATTACAAAGCATGGAAGGAAAAGTTTAGTTTCTCTTAGATAGTTTAGATAGTTAATCTTGTTCATAACACCTTTGTATATCTGTAGATATGAATTCAAGTTTATTGAAGATATTGTTAGCAAGGCCACCACTAAAGTATCTCCTAGACAATTACGTATTAAGGAGCATGTGGTTGGACTGCGGTTTAGAGTTGCAAGACAGAGGGCACTACTAGATGAGCAGTCTAATAACAGCACTTCTATGTTGGGGATTCTTGGAGCCGGTGGAATTGGCAAAACGACACTAGCCAAAGCTTTGTATAACTCCATTTGCAACCAGTTTGAAGGTGCTTGTTTTCTTTTCAATGTCGGAAAAACTTCAAATCAAGACAAGGGGTGGCACGTCTACAACAAATGCTCTTGTCAGAAATGCATGAGGAGGTAAAAATCGAGTTGGGCGATGTTGAAAAAGGAATCTCTACAATGAAAGACAAACTTAGCACAAAAAGAGTTCTTTTAGTTCTTGATGATGTTGATAAGATGGAACAGTTAAAAGAATTGGCAGGAGGATGCGATGCGACTGGTTTGGTTATGGGAGCCAGATCATTATAACAACAAGGGATAAATATTTGCTACAACTTCAAAAATAAAGAACTTCCTGATCCGTGCATATACGTTATTTTATAAAGGGTACAAAAATAATTGTTTTTGTCTTGGAAACAGGTTACATGCAATTGAATCAATTAATAGTAGTAAAGATTCAAGATGATGTAAACGGAAGTTTAGACTTTGGATAAATTAGAAGTGCTGAACCAAAAATTAATTTCAGATACTGAATGAACCACAAGTAAGATTATGCATGCCTTTGTGTTGTTGCTGAGATATAATAGGGATTGTATCGCTCACTAACGTTGCATATCTTTTGTATCATCTTGCAGTCTCACATTCGTCATGGTAAATGCGCAATCAGATTGAATGGTTGAACTTTTCCAAGTTTGCAAGGTAATATAATTTGGGCTTTGCTAATTTGAATTTCTACTTTTGCCTTTTCACAAGTTGTAAGGACTTTAGCAAAAAGAAAAGGCTTGTCATTTAGAGAAACAAACCAGAGTTATAATTCAGACTTCATACAATTGAGCGAATTGATAAACAAGAATAGTATACACCTTAAAAGGGAATAAACGGGAAGGCACTAGAAGTGTAACTTGTATTTTCAATAAATTTAAAGAAACAAACCAAGCTTGCAATTTCTTTATCAATAACACAAGACACTACTTACAATTAAATGAATCCATAAGAACACCAAATTACATGCAACTGCAAAAGAATTTGTGAAACTTAAAACAACACAATGGCTAATTTATGTTCAAGATTCAAGAACTTAGTTGATAGAGCTGCAAATCCTTCTTATCATCCCAGCTGATCCAGTTAAAGGTTCAATATCTCCCATCTTTATCATAGCCGCTGCAAAGTTAGACTTAAAAGTTGTAGGATTCTGGCTATATTCGGACACGATAGTATCTGTAGATCCTCCACTAAATAGAACTTGATCTGATTGAAGAAGACCCTTCTTCTGAATCAAGTTCTTGAAATAGTTGTTGTCAAAAGAGTTGGGTGTGACCAAGTCGAGTGGTGCCAACTTCTGATTATTATCAGTGTTAGTCAATGATGGACAACCACGTTGGCGAGTGCTAGCAAATCCAGCATCTATGTCACTTGCATTGTTGTATATTCTACCCCTAAATGTTGCACATTGTGCTTGTCCAATTGTATGGGCGCCTGCATTAAGTGAAAATATTGGTTAAGTTTCTATACGTTAATGGTTATAATTAAATACATTGTACATGTTTTAAACCTGTGAGGTTAAGACTTAAGAGGATGCTAGTAATCATAGTTAATTACCTGATAGAGTAACCATGTCTCTTGCACTAAGCCCTTTATTACTGAAACGGGAGATAAGAGTTTTAAGGTCGTCTGTAAAAAGTGGAAGGTCACTATTAGCCAAGCTTTTGCTTGCAGTGGTAGAATCTCTCCTTCCAAGCTTGACGATCCATGATGGACCACCCACCTGATTAAAAAAAGTCATGATAATTCTTACTATACATAATTGTATATGTTTTTGCTTGTTAATTTATTGTAGCTATTACTGTTATGTAATTAACATTCAAAAGATTATTAGGCATATATACACTTACAGCAAATGATGCATCACGTGCTGCTACTGCTACAATATCCGCACATGACACCACTCCAGGGCACACCTTCTCTACCTCAGCTTTAGCTTGATCAATGACTTCATATCCTCTTATTGAGTGATCATTAGGTGTTGCAGTCTTTTCACTCACAATAGTAGAACTGTCATCAAGCAAAATTGATGCATCACAACCCTGCAACTCAAAGGCAATGTTATAGTTAGTTTAATAAATGAATTTAATTGTTATGCACTAACAATGTAAAGTTTTTTATATTGCTATCCAATCAAATCATAGAAATACCTGTACAAAGCAATCATGGAAATGCAGACGAATAAGAGATGCAGCCATCCTTCGTTCCTTAGAAACTGCGCTTCTAATTGCAGTTCTAACTGTGCTAAGTGCATTAGGGCAAGTGTTGTCATAAAAAGTACTAGAAAGTTGTGCATTACATGTTTTACTTAACAGCAACAACAACATCATTGCAAGAGCACTAACATAAAATCGCCCACAATACATTATGGCTTAAGATTGGTGTTTAAGAGAACGTTGTGATTAAAGAATAATTTTCGTACACAGAAGAAGAAAAAAATGCTTCAAATCAAGTTAAGAGAAGAAATTGGTGTTGAATGTTGTTGATTGATGGTGTAACCTCATAGCGCTTCCTCTTATATATAAGAAATAAAATCTTATGAATTAGGAAGCCATGAATTAATGACGCAGTCGGAGTTGACCATGTGAGGTGACCAATTCTCTATATAGCCACTAAGGGCAATTTGTTAGATTTGTTCAAAATTTTTCTTTGTAGAATTTTATTTGTTTGATTCTTTCCATTTATTGATGATGTAGGAAAGTTTTTTCTCTCTCTTTTTCCTTGATATCTTGTATTGTAGCATTTCACGTGCCTTCCATGCATTACAAATCTAGTTAGCTTCGTTGAAATTTGGAAGAGACCTTTTCAGCTTATATATCCATGCATCCATGCATTTATTATATGATACGGCCGTGGTTTAACTAATTTGACCGAAACAAACTTCGAAGTTGTCATCTAAACTTCGTTAATTCGGTGATTGAATTTGAGCAAGTTAATTAGTAGTACTCCCAAGACCCAATTGTCGTAATGTTTTGATTAATCATCATTTTCTCTGGGATTAAAATTAAAGTGAAGCCAAATTAATAAATTATATGTCATCTTTTTTATTCACTTTAAAGTAGTATTAAGTTCTTTTTTCCCCCTCAATAATACCCTCAAAATATCATGTCATTATCAACTTAGATTTAGAATTAAAAAAATTAAAAAATGACGTGATAGAAAAGAGTTAGGTCTAACAAAAAAAAAATTATAGGTGAGTTCGATACTAATCATTCCATCAGAATCAGGGTATGTATTTAAGTTCTTTAAACGCTTACAGGAGTACTTACATATCACCTACTAAAGTAACTCTTACATCGGACAATGGAAATTAAACTCACATTTTTTTAAGATGCAAATCCATTTTTTATTAATTGTGCCAACTATCTTCGCCCCACAACTAAATATTATGAAGAAAGGAGAGACTAATTCCAAAGGAAGTATGAATTATGTTTTCACGTAAAATGTGAAACACATTATGGCTCAAGGAAGGAAAATATCCTCATAATATTTATACCTTATGAACTGGCATTTGGCAACTACATAACAAATCCATTGCAGAATTGTCAAAAAAATGTTCCCTAATTCCTTAGTCGTCACTTTTAATGCACCTTTGCTCCGCGTTGTAGCGAACATTAGTGACTATGACAAGTTCTCATACAAACAATTATTATGTATCCTATAAACTGGTCAACACTCACACCTATTTTCTCCATCATCTCTTCATCTTCACTAATATTCTCATCCTTGTTCCAAATTCTTTACTCTCTCGTGTTAAGTTAAATATATTCAATTTGTTGTAATTAACCATCGAAACGAACTCACAACAATCATGGCTCTTAGAATTTCAAGTGTCACAACTTTTGTTGTCACATTGGTGCTCTTAGGCACAATATTTGATGCACAATTGTCTTCTACGTTTTATGACGATGCATGTCCCAATGCACTTAGCACCATTAGAACTGCAACTAGAAGCGCAGTTTCTAAGGAACAAAGGATGGCAGCATCTCTTATTCGTCTCCATTTTCATGATTGCTTTGTACAGGTAGTTCTATGATTTGATTGGATATCAATGTAAAAAGCTTTACATTGTTAGTGCATAACAAATAAACTCATTTATTAAAGTAAGGATAACATTGCCTTTGATGTGCAGGGTTGTGATGCATCAATTTTGCTTGATGATAGTTCTAATATTGTGAGTGAAAAGACTGCAACTCCTAATGATCACTCAATTAGAGGATATGAAGTCATTGATCAAGCTAAAGCTGAGGTAGAGAAGGTGTGCCCTGGAGTGGTGTCATGTGCAGATATTGTGGCAGTAGCAGCACGTGATGCATCCTTTGCTGTAAGTATATATGCTTAATAACCTTTTTTAAATGTTAATACTTAATAGCATCACTATAATTTAACAAGCAAAAACATATATACAATTATATATATATAGTAAGACATCATGATTTTTTTCATTTTTAATTAGGTGGGTGGTCCATCGTGGACCGTGAAGCTTGGAAGGAGAGATTCTACTACCACAAGCAAAAGCTTGGCGAATAGTGACCTTCCCCTTTTCACAGACGACCTCAAAACTCTTATCTCTCGTTTTAGTAACAAAGGGCTTAGTGAAAGAGACATGGTTACTCTATCAGGTAATTAATCAATTATATAATCACATTCATTGCCACCATCCTGTTATGCCTCACAACTTCAAAGCATATACAGTGTATTTGATCATAACCATTAGTGTATGGAAATTGAATCAAATATTTTCACTTAATGCAGGTGCTCATACAATTGGACAAGCTCAATGCTCCGCATTCAACGATCAGGCAATTGTAAGTTTGGTCTGTTTCACTAAATTTGTTTGTTCTTGTGCATTATGCCTTCCTCTCTCTAGGTGTTTAATTTGGTTTCTGAATTGATGATTGTGTAGAGTTACACAAGTATTTCTCAATACAAATTCATACATTTGTATGTACATATATGTGTTCTTTTTCTCTTCTTTCTCAAAGGAGTGTGGCATTGTTTTAATAAATAAAAAAAAGCCTCCCTAATATTTTTCAGCGGGCCATGAAATGCAATTTGTGCTTATGACATGTTAAATATAAATTACTGCAATTTGTACACCTAAAAAACAGTCATCTAACATAAAAATAAATATTATAAAATAGAAAAATAAACATTTTACACTAGAGAAACAAACATTATTACTTAACATTTTTGCATGTCCGTGCACGCGTGAATTTAATATCGTTACAAAATAGAGAAGTGCACATTCTCACATAATATTTTTACGTGTTGATGCATACGTGTGTTTAATATTCAATTTAATACGGATAAACAAAGAGCGTCCCTTGACATCAGTGATTAATATTGTGAGGAGTTTAATTCTTATGCACTAGCAAAGTTTTTTTTTTTATATTCTCATCCAGTCAAATATTCTCATATACATAATTTTTTAAATAATGAAAGAGAGTCAAACTATTTTGCTGACATGAGAGGATTTAATTGAACGAATATAGTTTTATAGTGTTAGTTTTTTTCTTTGCTCAAGAAGTGTTCACCGCTAACAGATTCGAGATCACCGAAGTGTTTACATGAGATTATTTAATTGAAATGACTATAGTTTTATAGTGTTGGTTTTTTTTCCCATGAGGTGTCCATCGTTGACAGATTTGAGATCACCAAAGTAGGTATGCTTCTTTTTACAAAGTCTTTTTCCATACGTCTGACCAAATGCTTAAAAAACTCAATCATCTACCAACAATTGTACTAGACTTTGTTAGAGTTTTATAGTGTTAATGTATAGCAACTAAATACTACAAAAATGTGACTAATGATCAAACTTAAAAACAAAAATAAGACCTCTCTACAGTTTTTTTTTTTAAAGTACTAAGTTTTCGATCTAAGTATTTTTTTCAAAAAATTTGAAAATGCAACTCCAAATTAATTCGCCTTAATTTAAAAAGATACCTATGCAAAGGTGTTAACTATAAGGTTTAGAAACTAAGAAGTTAACTATAAGGTTTAGAAACTAAGAACTCAAATGAAACCAATAAATTCTTGCTTAGGTCCAAAATTAATACATCATTTTTAAATACACACAATAAAAATGGGTCAAATCAAGTAAAATCTATAAATATTTGGTGGGATACACAATAAAAATAATAGGACCTACTTTTATTATATGTGTGCTCAAAAATAATGTGTTAGCCTTATGTTTAAGTAAAAAAAATTTCCAAATTAGAAACTAAGAACTTAAGTAGTTAGACGTGTAACGTATTTAAAGGGATATTATTTTTTCTACCTCACCAGAAGCACCAACCCAGCTACCCTGAACCATAAACTCAAAATATTATTTTTTGACTAGAACAAACCAACATTCTACACGATATCTGCGGTTCAGATTAAATATTGTGATTTAGCATATCTTCAGCATCATATAGTTGCAGCACAATATCATAACCCCTCAAGTATATAGTATTATAACATTTAACACATTGGCACGTACTCAACGTGAGAGCCTCTTCATAGTGTCCTTTGTCCAATGTCAAACCCAACGTGATGGCTACCACACATAATCACTAACCATTTTTATTTCTTCTTAATTTCTTCTTAATTGTTGTGTTATATATAAGAACTTGTGTTGCAATGCATGCATAAGGGAGAAAGAAATTAGACTTTAGTTTATTTTGGTCACATTTTTATCTATTTCATTTCCCTAATCATGATGAAGAAGAGCATGAACATATCTTTGTGCATTTTTCTCATGGCACTAATGCACTTATTAGGATTAGGTGAAAGTTCACCGTATGGCTTCAACTATGGTGATGCCCTTGACAAGAGCTTGATGTTCTTTGAAGCACAAAGGTCCGGCAAACTGCCACCTCAGCAGCAGCGAGTCAAGTGGCGCGGCGATTCAGGTCTAAAGGATGGAGTTCAGCAAGGAGTGAGTCCCCCATGAAACCTCTTTAGAGACTCAATGTGTGCACAAGTAATCAGGGGTCATATGGTTTCTGTCTTCACTTCTTGTTTTCGATTTGTTTCATGTTTTTTAAGAAAAAACAAATTGGAAACATGAGATGAAAGCAGAAACCAAATAAGCTCTTGGTAGTGTTTGGTCGAGGACACAAGGACACAAAATTCTTGTATCTTTTGTACTTCACTGAAACTTGTCTTCTTACCAAACGTTGCCCTAGGGTCAATTTGGTTTTTGTTTCTTGTTTTCCATGTTTCCTTTACAAAATTATTAAAAATTCAGGAAACATTTTGAAAACAGAAACTAAACAAACACTTAAGTTGCCATGTTTAGTTCAAATTTAGCCACCTATGGATTTTGCTGTGTTTTCATGTTTATGGTTTGTGTTATGTGTTCAGGTAGACTTGGTGGGTGGATACTATGATGCTGGGGATCATGTGAAGTTTGGTTTGCCAATGGCATACAGTGTGACAATGCTTGCATGGGGAGCCATTGAGTTCAGGAAGGAAATCACAGAATTGAACCAAATGGGAAACACTTTGTGGGCCATTAGATGGGGAACTGACTACTTCATCAAGGCACATCCTCAGCCTAATGTTCTTTGGGGACAGGTAAAGCTAGTGCAACAGATCATAGAAACTTTGAGTTCTATTTGTTTGGCCACCAATTTCATCTGCATAATTACTATAGTATTATGCACAAGATTTCTCAAGACCACAATTATAATTATTTTTTATTAGTTGACGTTATTCTTTTTAAGTATTGTTCTAATTCAAATCATTGGAGTAAAGCATCATTTTCATCCATAAAGTTGGCAGTTTCCATCAATTTGTCCCTTGTTACCTTAATCTTAGGGACGAATTTGATAGACATTTAGCAACTTTAGAGACAATTTTGATAATTTTGAAATAATGGAAACAAAATTGATGGAAGCTATCAAATTCAGGGACGAAAATGATGTTTTACTCCATCTTTTTCATTTGGTTTAATCATTTAATGTATGAAAAATGTCTCTGCCAAAAATTTTGCCGAAATTATTTGCTAGAATGATCTGGCATGCAAGTTAACTCTTGGAATAAGGCTCATTCTCTCTAACTACTATTCTTGTTTCTGTCAAGAAATTCGGGTGATTTCTTCGAGTTGTGTGTAGCATTACTCTGACTATATTAGTTTCTTTTGTGAAATTTGATGAACAAATGAGATTCAAAATCGTTCTTGTAGCATGCTTATTGATCAGTGCACAATTTTGCTTTGCTGCTGAAATTTTCAGGTGGGTGATGGAGACTCTGATCACTACTGCTGGGAGCGCGCCGAGGATATGACGACTTCAAGAACTGCCTACAAGATTGATGAACAACACCCTGGTTCAGATCTTGCTGGCGAAACTGCAGCTGCATTGGCTGCAGCAGCCATAGCTTTCAAGCCCTACAACTCTTCTTACTCTGGTCTCCTCCTAGTTCATGCAAAACAGGTAAAAACACTCACAAAATAACTGATTAGAAATCACTTAACACCACTTTAAAGGAATACATGACATCAAAGATACCAAAAGTAATCAAAGGGCGATCATATTTTGGTGAAATTTATTTGAAAATGGGGATAACAAATCCCCAAAACACAACATGATATGCAATTCTATCAATGGTAGTAAGTTCAGTATGAAAAAATGTTATTCGTACCACTTTATGGGACATCTTTAAACATAGGTTGGAAACAGATCTTAACTTTTCCATCAACCGATATTTAAGAATCACATCAATGTGTTCCTTCTAATATGTTGTAAAAAGTGGTACAAATAACATCATCTGTAGTTACATATACAAAACTTTTCGGTAGTTTATGCTGAAAGGAGCTGTTGATGTTCTTCTACATTTGTGGTACAGCTCTTCACATTTGCAGATAGATTCAGGGGCCTATATGATGACTGCATAACTAGTGCTCAGAATTTCTATACTTCTTCCGGCTACTCAGTGAGTAAAAGTTTTCTCTATTCTGTCTTTAATCTAATATTTGTATCTAATAGTCATGCATAATTAAATCAATTGTTCCTTTGAAGGATGAATTGTTATGGGCTGCTGCATGGCTACATCAAGCAACTGGTGATGAGTACTACCTAAAGTATGTAGTGGACAATGCAGTGTATATGGGTGGAACTGGCTGGGCAGTGAAAGAGTTCTCTTGGGATACCAAATATGCTGGTGTCCAGATCCTCTTATCGAAGGTAATCACTACAATAACATTTTTTTAGTTCCTATTTTCATGCCAGTACACTAAAATCCTTTTCATGTAAGGAATTATCACTTTCTTTTGACATGTAAATGTATGTATGTTTGTATATGTCATGAACACTACCATTACAAGGTTAAGCTAATCCCCTTCCTAAAGGGTCTCAGGTTCGAGACTCAAGGAGCAAAAAACTTGTGTTGGGAGGGACAGCCACAGTACCTCGAGTTGGATTAGTAAGTTCCACTAATAGCGGAGCTAGATACTAGGGCAAGGAACAAAAATATATATGTTGTGAACACTAGGCAAGCTAATGTATTTAGGTAATCATGAATCCTGAGAAATTTTAGAATTGGAAAAGGATTGTAGAATTAGTAAATTTTCAAATCATCTTTTGTACAATGGATAATGCTCCTTTAAAGTGAGAAAGTAAGCAATATCCACTTTTAGATCAATAGAGTGCGTCGTTTGTGGGCCCCACTAAATAGTATAAGGGTGATGAGTACATCTTCACTTTATCATTTTGGAGACAAGGTCACTTTAGATGAGCTATTTTCCTGCAGGATAATTGTGTCTATGCAAACCAAAGTCAATTAGTTAGTTCACTGCAATGCACTGAATGCAGTGGCTTAAACTATTACATTCCATATGCCAATTATAGTTCAAGGAAACATGCAAGAAAGAGTCAAATTTAATTTTTCAGGTGTTACTAGAAGGAAAGGCTGGTTCTTATGCCTCTACACTAAAGCAGTATCAGGCCAAGGCAGATTATTTCTCCTGTGCTTGCTTGCAAAAGAATGATGGTTACAATGTCCAGAAAACTCCAGGTTAGTCGTTAATGTGGAACATCAATTCAACTATCAATTCAATTCTATCATCAAATGGACTGCATCAATACACTCACTTTCTGTAAAATAGACTTTCACACAACAATCTAATAGTTTCAACCATTTTGTTTTCTGATTTTCGCTGCTTATTAGGTGGCCTAGTATACGTGCACGAATGGAACAACATGCAGTATGTTTCTTCAGCTGCATTTCTTCAAGCTGTGTACTCTAACTATCTCGCAGCTGCAAAAACCCAGCTCAGCTGTCCAGATGGACAAGTTCAGCCTCAGGAGCTCCTCAACTTTGCAAAATCACAGGTATCTACATAACTATACATTCTATTCAATTATCAAGAACCATCTCCTAGAAATTAAGTTGTTAGGTAGAGGCACATGAATGATTTTTATAATCAACACGCCACTCAAACAAGTCCATTGGGCTTGAAGTGCAGACAATGCATAGACTCACCTTAGGCTGAAGTTTGACTTTTATTTAGAAAAATGAGAATCGAACTGTAGACCACTTGGTTATAGAGATTCTGATACTATGTTCAAAATTGTCTCTCACAAAAGCTTAAGTTGTTAGGTAGAGACGCATAAAAAGTTTTTACATCTAACACTATCTCTGGCTAACAATGCGTAATGGTCTATTATGTGATCCAGTTACACTGAATCTTTGAAATTTGGTTGACACAGGCTGACTATATCCTGGGTGAAAATCCAAAGGGTATGAGCTACTTGGTTGGATATGGAACAAAGTATCCTCTCCATGTTCACCACAGAGGGGCTTCCATTGCTTCAATATTTTCTCTTCAATCTGAAGTTGGCTGCACCCAAGGATTCGAGGCGTGGTACCACCGCCCCGAGCCAAATCCCAATGTCATCTGCGGCGGCCTTGTTGGAGGTCCTGATAATAATGATGAGTTCTCTGATGACAGATCCAACTATGAACAAACTGAGCCCACACTTTCAGGCAATGCTCCTCTTGTTGGCATCTTTGCTAAATTGCAGAGTTTATATGGCAAGACAGGTGAGGCATAATCTGCATTCAGCACTAATCTATTTTCTGTCTTTATCTTCCTCTATGAATTGAAGCCTCAAACACTTTTCTCTTGCATGTCACAGGTTCCTACCACAATGAATCCCCAGTGCCACAGCCGAAAACACCAAGTGAGTAATAGTCAAAATAGATAAACTAAGACTATAGTCAAAATAGATAAACTAAGACAAAATCAAAGGAAGGGTCTATAGTTTGTTCAAATTATTGAGAGTTTCTACTCATATAGCCTTTGCTCTATTAATCTGACATCTATTGGCTTGACAGATACAACACATCAATGGAAAACACCAGCACCTATGACAGATACAACACATCAATGGAAAACACCAGCACCTAAAACATCAGAAGGTGAGATCCAATATAGGGCTTCAGCCTCCTTGCTTTCTAATTTGTTTTGAAACACTAAGATCAAGTTCGTTATGTTCATTTCATCTAATTCTCAAATTAAAGAGTGACATGTGAACCTTTTTTTTAGAGAAAATGTGCATGTGTCATTATTTGATTGAAGAATCAGTTGAAATCGATATAAAGAACTTGATACAAGTTTTGTCCTTTTTTTTTTGGGCAAACAATGACTGAAGAATGATATTAATAAGGTTATGTTACAGGTGCCCCAGTTGAGTTCCTTCACTCAATTACTAGCTCATGGACTGTTGGAACTACAACTTATTACCGCCACAAGGTGGTAATCAAGAACACTTCTATGAAACCAATCACAGATCTCAAGTTGGTGGTTGAGAATCTCTCAGGGTCTATATGGGGCCTCTCTCCCACAACAGAGAAGAACACCTATGAACTCCCACAACGGCTCAAGGTCTTGAATCCTGGCTCTGACTGCATGTTTGTTTATGTTCAAGGTGGACCCCAGGCTAAAATCTCCATCCGAAGCTTCCACTGATCATTTTGGTAGAGAGGACTTGGAAGTGAAAAGTACATTTTTTATATCCTATGCTGAGGCCACAGAAAACATTTCTTGTATTTTTCTTTTTCACAACATGCAATTTGACAGTTAAACTTCTGTCACTTCATGATTGTAAATCTTTAATATCAACTTATTAATCCATACCTTACTACTACTCACACTTATAATTGTACCATCGGTTTCCAAACTTGCTCCCCATTAAAAAAAAAAAAAAAAAGCTTATTGGAATGTAAATTCTATCCCACAAACAATCAATAGACTTCTATTTAGGTGGCTTTTGGCTTGGAAAAGAAAAAGGCCTGTTTATAATGCATGGAAATTAAATTCTTATATAATACTGAAATCTTATATAATACTGAAATTTATATATTTTAGATGTATAGGTAGTGGGCATATAACTTCATTCTCAAGGAAAATATATAATTGACTTCCAAGTGTATAGGAAAATATGTTTGGTTGATGAATCGATGGATGTTGGTTAAAAGAAACAGTTAAACGATGGAATATGTTTTTATTCCCCATGTATATCCCAGTTTGAGCATAAATCAACCTCCACACTCTTTCATTCATAATCATATGACCCGCAATTCTGAGCACATTATAAATAAGAAAAAGGGTTTCAAGTCGTTAGGGGAAGAAGAAAAAAACTATGAAAAATAGCCTACAAAAAGCAAAGCAAATACTCAAGGTTGAGGCTGCATTGTCTTAGATGGGAAGAATAAAATAGAAAAGTTAACAACATTGCTATGATAACTCAGGTGACACTTTATTTTGTGTGGTAGCTACTATCACTTTAATGCTGATCCTTGGGAATGCCAAGATCTTTGAATATTGGGCTGTCAACTCCAACTCCCATAGCATTGAGACCATTGTCAACATATAGAACAGTGCCAGTGATAGCAGATGCCAAAGGTGATGCTAAGAAGGCGGCAGCAGCACCCACCTCATCTGTGACATGAAATTTCAGCTCAGTTGTGCAAGTAATCATATGCTAAAAATGGAAATGTTAGGTTAATGAGGAGGAAGAATCCTGATGGAAATATTACCTGCAGATAGTTCTTTCTGTAGAGGAGCATTGGCTGTTGAATAATCGATCATCATATCAATGAACCCAATTGCTTTTGCAGCGCGACTTCTCAGTGGACCTAGAGGCAAGTGGCGAGATCAGACAAATTCGTTAACTATTAACAAACTTAGATTAGATAGAAAGAAGAAGCCATCAATACCAGCAGAAATAGTGTTGACTCTAATCTTGCGCTTTCTACCCGCTTCAAAAGCAAGCACCTGAAAAAGTATAAAAATATGACAATTTTGACATTCAACAGCGAGGAGAAAAGTAACATTCAATAATGAAGTTCATGAAAGTCAGTCTGTGAGATGGTTCGAATTTGGAGAAACAAGTTGAAAGCTTACTCTGGTATCACTTTCTAGGGCAGCTTTAGCAGAGCTCATACCACCACCATATCTGTTTATCATTTTAGTTCATTAATATCGTTACTCTAAATATACGAAACTTGAAATAATAAGGACTTCTTTTAAGGAAAAACCAACGCACCCGGGAATGATCCTCTCTGAGGCAATGTATGTGAGAGAGATTGAAGCTCCACCTACAAACAAAACAGAAAAGTAAGATGAAATGACAAGCCAAAGTAAGAATCAATATAATGGAAGCCCTGTTTGATAAAGTACATGCCTGGGTTCAAGATTGGAAGAAAATGCTTGAGCAAAGAAACATAGGAGTAACTAGATGCAGATATTGCAGCAAGATATCCATTCCGAGATGTTTCCAACAGTGGTTTGGTCACCTATAACAGGGTTAATTGCTTATTAAAAGCCAGAGACCAACGGCATTAGAAACTTCACTGAACATTGTATTTACCATACCTCCGGTCCATTGGCAAGCGAGTGAACAAGGATGTCTATGCTGCCAAAGTCTTCCTTAACAGATTCAGCAACTTCCTGAAAAGTGAAACAATGAACAAGAGATTTCACAAGACTAGTCTTATGCAGTCAGGCAGGACAACTTGAGATGCAATTCGAGTGCTTAGGTTCTTCAACCCCTAAACTTGTACAGAATTCCAGTTTGGTTCCATAAGGATATTTGTATCCACGATCGTATCTAAAAGAGTACTTTAACCATGCAACAATATTTGTATATACCTGAACTGTCCATTTACTGGATCCAGCATAGCGCTTGTTTGTTTTTATCTATACATTTTTCCAAAAAAGAAAAGGAATCAGTATGTGTATAAAAATGCCGACATGCATATACTTTCCATCTTTGTAAATGAAAGGGTATCTATTGCTTACATCTTCTGGTACATCCTCAGGATTGTCAAACACTGCATCCAAGGGATAAACTTTAGTAATCTCCATCAACGAACCATCTGGTAATCTGGAAAAACAGATTTTGTTATTAGAGGAATCTCGCGTAGTCTAACAAACAAAATCAATAGCAGCATTTAACATCATACATCCGTGATTCATCAAATTTTCCACGTCGCAAGCTGGACTCAAAAATATTCAGAGCCTGCAGAAAAGGTTCAGAGTTAGTAGATGTATATTGACTGATAATTACCCGTTTTTATCCTAAAGAAATCAGTAACTTACAGGGACCCATGTGCCAACAAGAATTTCAGCTCCTGCTGCAGCAAGAGATTTTGCAATCGCCCATCCATATCCATTGTCATCAGCCACACCAGCAATAAAGGCCCTTTTACCTGCACATAATGCTTTATTCAGTAGAGCATTAATTGTTCTTTTACAGCAAAATATACGACAAGATGATCAAGAAATTTTTTACAGTCAATACTAAATGAACTTTAATTTTGCTGAATTTATAAACAAATAAGAGACAATAACCTTTCAAATTAATTGGTAATCCTGAGGCTGGACTTTTTTCACTAGACTCAGACATCGCCTTTGTAACAGTTTTTTCAGATTTTATGGTAGATGATGTAAAGCTGCGCTGGAACGGTTGCAATGATGCAACATGACACATGCTTGCAAGTTTATTCCATGATCCCACCTTGGACTTGCCACCAAGAGCCACAGCACGCGCACCTGCAAACCTTTGTGATGAAGGAATGCATGATCTTGACATTGCAATTTGCAAGCCAGAAAATGATGTTGTCGCCATCTTCAATGAGTGTAGTACAGCAGAAGGGACCCTAAATCTACACGAGGAAACTTGCATCAATACCTTAAAAAATAAAACCTAAAATTACTTCATTGATTTCTCTTCTTTTGAAATCAATACTTGAACATGAAATAGAGAAAGAGAAACAGGAAGTTCCAGTTACCAAAAGCGTGAAAAGAATTCAGACAGTTGAGGATGTACAAGTAATTATTCAGCTAAATAAATTAATTGTGAAGTCTTCAAATTTCTCACCAAGCAGATTGAACAAAAATTAACATGTGCAAGAAATACAAAAATTATTGATTACATGGATGTTTAGATTTATCCCAGATTCTGGATGTCATAAAGAATGAATTTGCAAAAATTTAACTGATTCGATATAGTCCACCATTAATTCTTGGAATTCTACAAGTCCCAGCTAAAATTTTCCTTCATAATTTTTATGAAAAAAACGTTTACACCAATCCAACAAATTAATGCAGTCTGAGACAAAGAACAAAACATTCTTAATCATAGGAAATCAGCTGCCTCTGTGTGACACTATAAAAGGCTCAGCTAGTACCTAGGTCCAAAATATTTCAAATTACAATCAAATTCCAAAAATCTGGCTAATGAATGCCAAAACCCATTTCAGCAGCACTCCAATGATACCATCAATCTAAAAAGTTACAGAAATTTTTGTACCGTCCAACCATCTGTTAGCAAAATCATTTTCATTTCTAAAATATCCACATACAGAACAAAGCTTGGTGGTTGAGTACACAAATGCAGCAAAAAAATGCACCTCGAATCCGTGAAAAAGAACCAAACTTTAGCTCATATCCTTCCAATCAAACACAAATCAAGGAACATTCTCATGCAATCTGAAAACAATTCTTCATTTTCTCACTCACTAAACCACACAAAACACATACACACGAAAAATTTCAGTAATTCAACCACCAGAAGACACAAACTCAAAATGTGCATAATGGGTATTACCTCTTGGGCAATAAAATCGCCAATGTGGGAAGAAAGATGAGAACTTGGAAACAGCAAATGCAATAGAATTATAGAAATCAAAGGGGGTGGGTGTTCCAAATAAGAAAATAGGAAGAGAGAGAGAGAGAGAGTGTGTGTGTGTGTGTGAGGTGGATTTGGTTGGAGGAAAAGGGGGTTTCGATGAGAACGAAGCTGAGTTTTGAATCTTGCAGCGGCTGCAAATGTTAAGACTTAAGAGGGCTTTGTAAATGTCGAAATGGCTTACACCTACTCACAACTACTATGCAGAAGAAGCGAGGTTTTATTTTGTTTGTGTAGGTCCAGCTGCACGTGCCACGTGAGTGCTGTTCATTTTTGCTGCTTTGGAAGCGTTTTTTCAGTGATGGTTAAGTAGATTTTCTTCTTTCTTTTTTTTCAATAATTCCTATTTGGTCGAAATGAAAATACGATTTTGCCCATCTCTCTCATCAAAATTTCATTTCATAATGGCAGTATTTAATACCAAAGACAGAATAGGGGATAAAGACACTGGGACAAAAAGATTTATGTATTTTTTCTACCTGAAGCTGAGACAAAAGACTTTTGCTTGGGAAACACAGAATTAGGGGCTTAGAGTGACAAAAAAAAATTTTTTATCTCTTTTTCATGTCTCTCTCACCTTATATTATTCTTAATATTAAATACAATCAATATGATTTTCTTTCTCGTGAACCCGCGTGCAAAGGGATGTAGTCTGAATCAGAGGAATCCATTTAGGTAGAATTTGGCCCAATTTATGTAAGATTCGATTTGGGTAATAAACAATGGACTTAGCCTTATTCCTATGAAAGACAATCTTGGTAGGCTACTTGTTCAACTCAACCCGACTCAAATATATATACAAACATATACATAAACACACACACATAATCTAAAATATTAGAGTTTTTTCCACTATTGCTTTTGGAGAAAAAAAATTCACCAAATCTAATTTATTCCATTAGACAACACTAAATATTTTCTAATTTAAATGTCAACATTCTCTGACATTTAAAATAAACATCATTCAAAATTTAAAACAAATAAATAAAAACTTCTCAGTTCTATTTGGATGGGACATTTTAAAATTCCAAGGAATTTGAAATGTAAGGAAAGTTAAATGATTCAATTGAATTCCCTTTATTTTAAAAGATTTATAGTTTGAATAAAATAATTATATTATATTATTTACAAAATACTTTGTTTGGATAATGAAATTGTATTTACCTACTTTAGGTGAGGTCCGACTGATGACTAGAGGTCGCCGCTGGACAATCGCAGTGGACCAACGACGATCGATAGTGACTGACTGACAATCAGCAGTGGCTGACCACATACGGTTGTGGCCAACAGAAGTTCAGAGGTGGTTACCTGTGTTTGGCGGTGGCCGGCCGACGATGAACAATGAGTAGTAGATGATGAATGGGGGTAGAGTTTCAGAATAAAAGAGTCAAGACAATGAGTAATGATGAATGAAATTTTAGAATTCTCTGTGAGGAGAAGGAAATTGAAATCAACGTTTTTGAAGTACATGAAATACCTTAAAAAAATATTTGAAATTATGAAATTTCTTTTATTTGGTATCTAAATCCAAACAAAGAATTCCCAAGACATTATCCATGAAATCGCCTGACTTACGACAAACGAAATCAATTGATATCCTTCCACAAAAGTTGTATGAGTTTTGAAGAAGGTGTAGCCGTCTTGAACTTGTTGAGGAAAGATTTTTACTGTGGGTCCAAATTCAAGAAACCACTTAAGAAACCATCGGGGAAACTTTAAGGACATTCCTTTGCGGAACCAGAAGAATCAGGAATGTTGAAAGGGTTTATAATAAAAAGTGTTATACGATGCATCAATGTAATCTTGATAAGTATAATGAGGTGGGTTAAAGGTTCTTGAGAAGGTCTTAGGGGCGTGTAGTTATTGACCCCATTCTTGTGGAGAGAGGACCTTAAGGATTTTTACTTTCGAGTGGACGAACTGTTTTTGATCATCCTTTTTGTGGGTTATTTCTATTGACTCTGAGTCAACAAGTACAAATTCATAGAAAATTCTTGTTTTTACAGGGTTTATTGGATGGTATTGAAAGGGAGAGGGAAAAATAATTGTGGCTATCTCCCTAGGCTGTTTTTTCTGCCATTTTTTCTCAATGACAGCTATCGGAAAACATTCTTCTTTTTCATGGTAGAGGGGTTCTGGTATTGCTGTAGAGCGGTTAAGGTCAGAGGGTTTTATTAGAGTGTTTTGATAATGTAGTGGAGTGAACCTGTTGTGGCTGGGGATTAGCGGATTTTGACTTTGTTGAGGCATTGTTTTTACAATTTGTGAAAAGGCAGCTTTCGCTGTATTCCGCGGTTGCGGTGTTGAACTTGGTCCAATGGGACCTATGGTATGACGTATTGTAGTAAGCCCCGAAGGTCGTATTGAGCTTGAAGTTGTATTTCCAGCAGTGTTTCTGCCGGATGTTGAACTTGAAGGGGTGCCCAGAGGGGGCCCATAGTAGTCTTTAGTTCTTGTTTCCTCGCTCATTAGAGCCCTGTAAGAACTCTCTTGTAAGAAAGTCTGGTAGTGAATTTGAATCTCCTTTGATGTGTACAATATCAAAATCAAAACAAGATAACAAAGATTGCCATCGGGCAAAAATATGTTTTGAAACCAAATTTTTAACATCCTTTTGTAAAACAGAAGGAGCGGCTTTACAATCATTTTTGATAAGGAAATGTTTTGAAAACAGGTCATCTTGAAACTTCATTACACATAAAACTACAGATAAAATTTATTTTTTAACAGTAGAATATGATTTTTGAGAGGCATGCCAGATACCCGAATGATATCGGACAATCTGTTCCGTATTGGAGGCTGGAAGGACCTGTTTGAGAATTCCCCCATACCCTTCTTCTGAGGCATCAGTTTCTACTATTAACTTAGCGTCTGAGTCAGGAATCCCTAGACAAGGAAGGGTTTTGACAATGGTTTTTACTTGGCTAAACACCCTAGTCATGGTGTCATTCCATGGCGGAGGATTCTTCTTAAGCCTAGCATACAAGGGTGCACAGATAACCCTAATGCTAGGAATAAAGTCGGCTATGTAGTTTAGACAGCCTAAAAATCTTTGCAATTGGGTCTTATCGATAATTTTATCGAGGAATTTTGAAGCAAACTCTAAAGATCTCTGGATTGGAGTTATCGTTCCTTGATATATCTCAAATCCTAAGAATCTTATCTTGGTTTGGAAAACCTTGATTTTCTTGGCTGAAACTACCAAGCCATTTTCTTTAATAATTTTGATAAACGTTTCTAGATGTTGAATATGCTGATTAATCCCTTTTGAAAATACCAGAACATCGTCAAGGGAGACTATAGTGAATTCCATGTAAGGATAAAAGATATCATTCATGATGTTGTGAAATTCGCTGGGAGCATTCTTTAATCCCTACGGCATTACATTCCATTCGTAATGACCGAAAGGGACTACAAATACGGTTTTGTACTTCTTATCCTCCCTCATTGAAATTTGGTAGTAACCAGATTTCATGTCAAATTTGGAGAATATAGTAGCATTATGTAGCCTTTTGATCAAATCATTTTTATTAGGCAAGGGATACCTAATCCATTTTAAAACTTTATTTAAAGGTTTAAAGTTTTGACTAGCCGACGAGCACCTCTTTCTTGCTCGGAGGCGTTTATAACATAAAACCCCGCACAACTCCAGGGAGATTTAGAAGGACGTATTAATCCTTTATCTAAATATTCTTGAAGTTCTTTTTTACAATATTGAACATATTCTTTATTCATTTGAATAGGCCTAGCTTTGGTGGGAATGTTTTTCTCATCAAAGCCATCCATATATGGTAATGAGATCTCATACTTCTTTCTATGCCAGAAAGTAGTAGGATTGAGATCGCTTATTTCATCTTCAATTTTCTTTTGAAACCTATTGACCGTTTGAACAATATTGGGGATTGCAACTGTTGTTCAATCCTTTGATATTGAAGTTCTTTATTGAGCATATTAACTTGATTTTGTTTTTCTGTGAATTAAATTAATTTGTTTTATGGATAATTCTTGCAAGCTATTAAGTTCTCTTCCTTGCGGTGGCATCAGAAAGTCGAACTTAATTTCTTGCTCCAAAGGGGTAGAGATTATCCCTGTATTTGACACATAAAAAGGATATAAAGAGTAAGGAAAGGAGTTCCAAGAATCATTTCCTGACTCATATTTTTTACTAATACAAATGAAGTGGTATAACAAATCTTGCTTTTACAAATCTTTGCATTAGATAATTTATACTGAATTCAGATTCCAATAACAATTCAATAACTTCATATACACTTAGAATCCGAATCTAGTGTAGTTAGGCAACAAAGAGGAAGGCTAGAGAAGGAGTCAAGAGTGATCAAGGAGCACGACGATCCTTGTCATGACAACGTGAGAACGTGTTATGGTGAACGTCCATCAACCTTACACCCTTGATTTCCTCTTATAAGATGAATTTATAATCCTCTTGTTGTTGGGATTTTGATTAATATTGTAGCATGATTGTATCCATATAACTTTTGCATGAATGAATCTATTAATTTCTCTGATTTACATGAATTGATTTTGCGCTTAATGTCTGTTTTAGCTTAGCTACCTAAAACTTGATTTAAAATTGGATTGTTGCGAGTGAGAACTGCATCAGGCTGAAACTACATCAACTCATCTAATAATCTTAATTGCTAGAGATAGAGTTAAGATTATTAGTCGTTTTAACATCTGCAATAACGTCAGTTGCTTTGTTAATTTGTGAAAGAGATTGACAAAATAGCAAAGGGACTAAGTGATCTTTTCATGCTTGAGAAAGATGAACAAGATAAGAACTGATGGTGAGAAATCAAAGAAATGATAATTCATGTACATTAAGTGGGTGAATATATGAAATTGTAGTATGATTCAAATCTTCACAAGCTTCCTGATCTACTTCTAATTTGTTGCCCATTTATCTTTTATCTATTTAATTACAAAATCACTTTACAAATCCTTGACCATATTGTTTAATTAACAAACTCAATAATGACTTATTCAACTCCCTGTGGATACGACTATACCCGACTATATTGCAATTGAATCCCTTGAGGATTTGAAAGTTGTAAAGTAGGATATATATAAAATGACGAGAATGTAAAATAAACTTTCAACGTCCTCTCATATAAATGAAATCATTTTATTTAATTATATTTTTTTGGTCACGTCTAAAGGAAAAAAAAATTATGACAAAGTTCAAATCTTTTCTCATTTGGCTCAATGTGCTTTTTGCCTAAATTTAAAAATAGAAAGCAAGGAAGGAACACATTTGCAAGTGATGGTGTCTGGAAGATTTTTCATAGAAAAATGTTATATGTAATCATTTTTGTATAGGATATCATGTCAACCCATCCATCTACCATTTGATAAAATTTTAGATAGCCAAATAACACAAATCGCGTGTTCACAATTTTCATTCACATGCACAAACTTTATAAGCATATGTGCACAAATTTTATGTAGTAGAATGCACAAACATTACCCGCTTATGCATGAACCACACATTCCATAATTCATTAGACTCTTTGATACACAAACTTTATAAGCATTTTTGCACAAACTTTATGTAGTAGAATGCATAAACATTACTAGCTCTTGTCCACAAACCTTTACATGGACCATGCATTCTATAATTCATTAGACTTTTTAATGAACACACTTTATAAGCATCTGTATACAAACTTTATGTAGTAGAATGCACAAACATTACATGTTTATATTCACAAATATGACATATTACAAGTAATTGTGCATTTAAGCATTTGTAACAAGTAAACCATCATTGTTAAAGGCGGACCTCATCCATTTTAAAAAGAAAACTAACATTTTATCATCTTAATTTCATTTTAATCAATTTTTACATAATAGAAGAATGGGGATGACGACGACGATGAAAGGATGAAGATGATGAAAAACGATGACAAGAAAGAGTTCGAGATTAAGGACGTGTTGTTTATAATTTTGGAAATGAAATACTTATAATTAGAGGGTGTATATACGGGTAGATGCAAATTAGGTATACACAAATTATTTCTATTTATTATACATCATAAGATGTCAGATACAAAAACCTATATTTTGCGAAAAATGTTCTTATTTATTAAACTTTTCAAAATCCATAAAAAAATATTTTTTTTATTTTATCCGAAACAAATACACTCAATTTACGATTGCAAGTAGAAAAAAAAATGATTGTCTCAAATAATAATAGTACTACTACTCTGTCCATGTAAAAGGAAAATTGAAAATCAGGGTTTTGTGTAGCATATAATTAGACCAAAGATGCTGACTAGGATTAAAAATATCTAAAGCCCCCAAACTCGTCAAAGCCAAAACGCACCGCTTTGGCGCCCGCGCCTTTCCTTTTACAGCCAAAAAGCCCCAAAACCCTAACCCCCTATTTCTCACCGAATCGCATGCGACACTCGCATATAAAACGACAGCAGCCCTAAGCTCCCAAACACACACACACACACACACTCTCACGCTGCTCCCCAAAACCCTAAAACGCAAAGGGTTTTGCTGAGCCTCCAAACCCTAACTCCGTCGATTCGTCCTCCTCCTTTCTCTTCCATTTCTCTTCGCTTCTGTCGACGCTCTCTCTTAAGATGGGCAAGTCAAGCAAGAAATCATCTACCAAGGTATGTGTTTCGCTCAATTTGTTCTTTCGTTTTTGTTTATGTTTTTTTAATATATCGCGAATTTTGTTCTCGTTGATGAACACTCGAAATTAAGTCTCCCGTGTTATGATTCACTTTTTGTGCTCATTGTTTTTTTTTTTTGTGTTTTTGTTTTGAAGGTTGACGCTGCTCCAGCTGTAGTTCCGAAGTCTGCTAAAAAGGGTATTGAAATTTCAACCACTTCGCAGTCTCGCTTTTATGTTTCGATTTTTGTTTTATGAAAATCCTTTTTTTTTAATATATTTGTACTTTTTTTAATGGTATGGCTTTATGTTTTCTGGTTTATTGGTTATAAAACAAGGTTGGCTTTCGTGGGTTTGCTCTAGTAATGTGATGTGAGCATTGTTTTAATTAATTTTGAATTGCATGTTCAGACTTTGATTTGTGTGGTTGGTTGTAAAGCCTACTGCGTATTGAAGTTGCGAGCCTGTTGTTGGGCTACAATAATTGATGCTGTGAACTTGTTTTGTTGATAGGCGGAATTTTTCTTGTGTCTTAAATTAAATTATGTGTTTAAAATTGATTTATTGCTCTCTTATATTTATTTATCTTGTTTGTCATTAATTTCATTGAATATTTTTATTTTGGTGCAGGCAAGAGGCAGCCTGAGGATGAAATTGAGAAGCAAGTCAGTGCAAAAAAGCAGAAAATAGAAGAGGTTGCTCAGAGGCAAAAGGGGGAGGCGAAGGTGCAGAAGAAAAAGCAGGAAAGCAGTTCAGATGATTCTTCTTCAGAATCTGAAGATGAGGTATTGGTATATGACTATTTTATCTGTTTAGGTTAACGCATGATGGAAGCTTAGGATTTAAGGCAGTGTAATTGTTGATATTTGGTTTTGTTATCATTCCCTCACATTATGTCTTTTACTTTTATTCCCTCACATTAAGTTTTACTCTTAATTTTGGGCATCAGAAACCTGCAGCAAAGGCCGCTGTGACTTCAAAAAAGCAACCAGCTAATAACGGAAAACCAGCTAAAGCCAAGTCAGATAGCAGTTCAGATGACTCTTCTTCAGAATCTGAAGATGAGGTATGAATGACTATTGGAAGTTTAATGCGTAATCAAAGCTTTTTTTTTTTAATGTTTAATGCATAATCTGGATGGGGATTTTTATGCTGCGTATTATTTGCTATTGCATCTCTTCATGTTTTACTTTATTTTTGGCCCAGAAACCCGCAGCAAAAGTTGCTGTTCCTTCAAAAAACCAGCCTGCTAAGAATGGCACAGTAGCTAAGAAAGGCAAGCCTGCTTCCAGTTCCAGTGATTCTGAATCCTCTGATGATGACTCTGATGAGGATGAAGTGAGTAAAACACCTTTCCTAAGGGGATTTATATAGTGAACACTTAATAACTAAGTGTATTGTTTATTGTTAGCTTGAATGCCTTGTTATAATGCTTTATCATTGTTTTTCAGGCACCAAAACCCAAGGTGGTACCTGCTGCAGCTAAGAATGTACCTGCTGCAAAGAAGAACAATCAGCCCAGTGAAAGTTCTGAGTCTGATGACAGCAGCTCTGAAGAGGACGATGTGAGTGGTTAATTGTTGATATCGCTTAACAGTTTTTTTTTTGAAGTATTCTCTTATGCTCTAATTGATTTTTAATTCACTGTGTAATTGTATTTTCATTTATTATCTTTTTGTACCATCAGAACAAGAAAAAACCAGCTGCTACGTTGTCAAAAAAGTTGCCAGCACCTGCAGTTGGTCCAAGCAAGAAGGATGAGACCAGTGGAAGCTCAGATGATGAGTCAAGTGAAAGTTCTGATCAAGATAATGTAAGTTTGGTCTTGTTGGCCACAAGGGGTAATCTTGTTTATTTATTTTTATTAATTTTTTTTGGGAATGCCATTATATGACCTGGATGTAATAGGTTACAAAGCCTGCTGCAAAAGCTGTGACCAAGCCTGCTGCTGCTGCAAAGAAGACTGATGACAGCTCAGATTCTGATGATAGCAGCTCTGATGAAGATGACGTAAATATACTTGTTGGTTGATTATATTTATGAATGTTTGTTTTTTGGTTGTTAAGCTACAGTAGTATTGACCATGGGGTCATACACACTAATATAAACTCTTGCTGGTAGTTCTTTCTATTTGTAGTTTGCATGAAACATGCATGATGACGTTGGTATATGACAAATGTTGAATTCTGTTGGTATAGAAAAAGGCTGTCAAGACTGTTTCCAATGCCAAGTCAGCACCTGCACCTAAAAAACCTGTGAAGAAGGCTAGTGATTCTGATGAGAGTGATTCAGAAGAGGTTTGTTTGTTTGTTCATTCTTAATTCCTGTATTTGGATGTGATATTGTACTTGATTCAAATTTGAATTTTTTATGCCCAAATCAATGCCATCTGAATTTGAATTTACAGGAGTCGTCTGATAGTGAATCTGAGGATGAAAAGGTGTGTATTGGTGATCTTGTTGGAATACTGTTTTAGTTGAGGTATGATCTGTATGTTATGAATTGATCTATTGTCTTATTTTCCATCATTATATTGGTGCAGAAAACTGTCAAAGTTTCTAATGGTATCAAGAAACCAGCACCGGTTGTGAAGACAGCTAAAAAGGAGTCTAGTGATAGTTCTTCAGAGAGTGATTCCTCTGCTGATGAGGTAATTTATAGTATATACACTGGAGTTTGTATGTTATGGTTGTCATTTCTTCCTTGTGTCTTTAGTATGAACAATGATTAAAATGGGTGCATAGACTTGTTTATTGAAAAGGTATGCGGGCCATTAGTTATTGAAGCAACAGTTTTATTTGTTTTATTACAGGGGAAAATGGATGTTGATGAGGACGATAGTTCTGATGAAAGTGATGAAGAGCCACAAAAGAAAAAGGTGATACCCTTGGTTTCTTATCTCATCACTTGGACAAGTTTTACTTGCACATGCCTTGTTTTCTATTTTCCACTTGTTCATATCTATTAATGATTTCTTTTTTTTTTTTCTTTAAACAAAATTAAAAACCATTTGAACTGGTACTTCTGGGTATGTCTGTAGATTTCTGGATTTATATATATGTATGTATGTATACCTAAAACACTCTCTTTAATGCCCTGAAAATAACATTCAAAGGGAAGAACCATGGATACATTATGGTGCAGATCATTGTTAATTGCAGAGTTTAATTTCTGTGCTTCCTTTTTTTTACTACAGCCTGTGAAAGTTTCAAAAGAAAACAGTGAGAGTTCAGAGAGTTCAGAGGACAGTGAGGATGAAGAAGAGGAGAAACCTGCCAAAACACCTCAGAAAATTGTAAGCATGTTATTGTCTACTTGCATCTACTTGCTTATGGCTATTTAAAAGATCATTTGTTTATTTTTTGATTTCATGGAGTAATATGATTCACTTGTGTGAAACAGGCCAAGGATGTGGAGATGGTTGATGCCACTTCATCCGGAAAGAAAGTGGTATTTTACTGATCCTTGTGTTTCATTTTTTCTGTATTGTAAATTGTTCAAATCATTGATGTGATGTTGTTTATTTCAACTTTGCAGCCTAAAACCCCAGCTACGCCTAATGAACAGAGTGGTGGATCAAAGACACTATTTGTTGGAAACTTGCCATTTAAAGTGCAAGCAGCTGATGTGTATGTATAAGTTGTCATAAATTTGATTTTTTGTTTAGTGCACATTATTGTGTTTTATAATTGTCTGTGGATAAAGAAGTTGATATCCATCTGTCCACAATTAAATACATAATTTTTTTTTGTAATTTTAGGATGCAATTTTTTTGTAATTTTAGGATGCATTATTCTTCTCATTTTCCAATTGTCCAGGGAAAATTTCTTCAAAGATTGTGGAGAAGTTGTTGATGTCCGTCTTGCTGCTGATGATGATGGGCGGGCTAAAGGCTTTGGACATGTTGAGTTTGCTACAGAAGAGGCAGCCCACAATGTAAGATTTTGCTAGGTCTTAACCAGAACCATGTTAGGACATGCAAAATATACATTTCAAAGCTAGCCACTAATTACATTTGAGGCATTTTTGCTTTTTAGAAGCAACAATGCTATATGCACCTAATTTATTTTTAATTTTGGAGTTTTTTACATATAAATGATTGTTTCCAAAATACTATTGAAGTCATTTTTTTTTTGATTCTGGTGCATGTTTTTGTTACTAGTTCATTGGTTGAATATGTATTCTGTTTTGGACTGACAATTTATTTTCTTTTTGTATTGATAGGCCCTTGAGTTGGATGGACAAGAATTGTTTGGTCGTGCAGTTCGCCTTGACATAGCTCGTGAAAGGGGTGCATATACCCCCAACAGCGGGTAATTGTAGTCATGTTTTGGTTAAATTTTTGTTTCTTCTCTTTTTTATGCCTCACTCACTTATTCCCTTCTGTTATCTTGGTAAATTATTTTAGCAAATATGGTGACTCATTCCAGAAAGGAGGAAGAGGCCAGTCTCAAACTATATTTGTAGCGGGTTTTGATAAATCCCTCGGAGATGATGAGGTAATTTTATCTCTTTCATGCTGCCTATTTTTTTTGTTTCTGCACAAGGTTGCATGGATTTTTCCATGAAGTGCATATTTGCATTGCTTAATGGGTTAGCGCAGTAATAGGGGCAATTTTGCTCTTGCAGTTAAAAACTAGCCTTCGGGAGCATTTTTCTTCTTGTGGGGACATTACAAGGGTTTCAGTCCCAACAGATTACGAATCTGGTGCTGTTAAGGGGTATGTCTATTTGCAATATTCAAATTCTATTTTTGTTTGGGTATGTTAATACAACATTCTCCTGAAAACTTTGAATTTTTATGTGCTGGGACATCATTGTCCCCCAAATGACGGTTTGGGTGCTATATATATATATGTATGAATGTACACGTGTGTATATATACATGCATATATTGTGGTTGTGCGCGCAACATTGTAATTTGGATATTGAAAATGACTCTTGTACAATTTACAGGTTTGCTTACCTTGACTTTAGTGATGCTGATAGCATAAATAAAGCTCTAGAACTTAATCAATCTGAACTTGGTGGTTATACCCTGAAAGTGGATGAAGCCAAACCTAGAGATAATCAAGCCTCAGGTGGTAGAGGTGGTGGTGGAAGGGGCGGTGGAGGTCGATTCAGTGGTGGTGGAAGGGGTGGTGGAGGTCGATTTAGTGGTGGTGGAAGAGGTGGCAGTGGATTTGGTGGTGGGGGCAGAGGTGGGCGAGGAAGAGGTGGTGGTGGAAGGGGGGGACGCGGATCACCGTACAGTAAACCAAGCCTTGCATCAGAAGGTACTGGTATAATTCATCTTTAATGATTTCCTGTTTTTATGTTTTCTGCTGATAGATTAATGAAAACTTTTGTCGCATTCAGGAAAAAAGACCAAGTTCGCAGACGATGAATAGGGGGTCGGATATTGGAAGCTCACTATTTATTACTACCTTTTATTTATTCAGTTGTTAATGCACCTCAGTTTTGGTAACTTAGTTTGAACTTGTAGAAGTATGGTGTAACGAGATTTTTGCTTTATTCGATGTCTCTGTCATTAGAATTTTTGTACTTGTGGGTATCTCAAACTCTGGATTTGTTGGCCTAAGAGAAAATCATGTTTTATTCCTTTCTGTAGTCCTTATAAAATATATATTTATAGATATGCTCATTTGACTATATTGCCGATCGAACAAATGCGAGTTTGCACCTACCCAGTGCATACTTATATGTTCTTTCTGCCAAATTGTGTGTTATGTTTTTACTCGCTGAACATAGTTTTCCTGAATCTTCTGACGGTGTTTTCAATATTATTGTTGAATAGAATATAATTTGAGCTTTCGTAATTCATTTGGGTTTTTCTGGATGCTGAAATTCGATGGATTGTTTTGTTAAATCTTTTAAGGATTTGGGCAAACTCACATTTGGCTTTTCCTACTTTGCAAGAGTTTTGCATAAACAGGTGGGATGTGCGAATTATGTTAGGTGGTTTTTTGTGTTCACTTTTGTACATCTACTTTACTTTTTTAATTTCTATTTGCTGATTATGTAAATAGTGGAATATGTTGTCTTCATTTAGTGGTGTTTGGCATCAGAAATTATGACATGTAATTAGAGCTTGAAATTAAAATTGAATCTCTTGGTTATAATTAATGTTTATTATAATTTTACATACCAATTCCATGGAATTGAGACACACAGTTATCGAACCCTCTTAAACTCGAGTTTAAGTGAGCGTTCTTCTCTTGACTAAGTAAATCATTAAAATGTTTTAGGTAACATTATATTGCAGAGATAGTAAAATTATCATTTTGTCCCTCATTATTCTCTCTGTTGTCTACTCTCGTCCCTCCTCCTCACACTCGTTGTTCCCTCACTGCAATTGCAACTGCATTTGCCTCGATGTCGGCGACGCCTCCACCCTCAAATATGTTGGCACCGCCCCTGCCTGAACACCACCAGAGACTCTCTCCTTCCGTTCAAATTGCCCAAAGCAAAGACAACGAGTAAAAAAGATACATTTTTTCTAATAATAAAAATCGTATAATGAGTACTTCAATTCCATCTTGACCTTCCTGCACTTAAACCTCTCTGGTTGCCCCTTTTTTAATTTTAAATTTTGATCATTTCTTGCTTTTGGCAAGGGCCAAGGAAATTTGTGGAAAGTTTTGAAATATATATAGAGAAATTGGACACGCGCCCAAAGGATTAAGGCTTGGAGCAGTGGATTTTGACATTGCTACTGGTTGATGATGATTGAGCTGAAGTGGTGAATTTTGGCTTGGATATGTTCTATTTTGTCAATATAAATTTTGGTACTTATTTATTTTGGCTTGGATTTGTTATTTAGTTTAGCTTAGATCTACTCATATCATTGGGAGGTTGGTGACTGCCGGAAGGAGCGACCTTGGGGCTGCTCACGATGAGGTCTGCTTCAGTTGTGGGAAAACAATGAAGGGGGTGGTGGGGGAAAAGGAAATGGTGGTGGTTGGATTGGTAGCCGGAGGCAAGGGCGAGTCGGCGCTGACGCGTTCCTTCGATGGAGGGTCAAGGGTGCAGGGGAGCCCCGTCATCTCCGGCATTGACTCTGGCCGCAACTCCATCGACTCTGGCGATTCTGGTAGTGGCTTTGGGAGAGTAACCGGAGAAAGAGCAAGAAAAGGAGTAGGAAATTGCTAAAAATTCGTAAGGGTAAACTTGGTAAACTAAACAAAGATGGTTATAAAATATTAATATAATTTATTATGTAATTATTTTGTAGATAAAATTGTAGCCATTGATTGATTTTTGAATGGTGGAGATTCAATGACCAATTTGGTCTGGGAAAGCACTCCATTCATTGGAGTTGTTGCCTAAGGTTTAAGTATTAAAATTGAGTTAACTTGTTTAAAAACTTTGAACTAAAGTAAAATTGAGATAAACTTATTAAAATTACTCTTAATCACAACTTTTACATCTTGATATCTTTACTTATGTTATTTTATAATATTATGATGTTTTGATATGTTGTTTTTTATGTAATTTTAATTTATTTATTTTACTTTATGACTTGTGTTTGTTTAATTATGATGTTAGAAATAAATTTTTGACTTATATTTAATTTACTATAATTTTATTATATTGCATATTAATTTTTATTAATATTTAATAATAAACACTTCTTACGAATTTATGGTTTGAGTTTACTTATGTTTCACGAGTTTAGGTAAACACAACATCTTTAGAAAAATAACTAACATAGAAGGAGAATTGATTCTCTCATTTATAAATTACACGTGATAATGTAATTTTTTTTTATCTTTTTAATATAACTTAATTAATGGCGAAGATGTGTGCACACAACATTTATCGTGTGCAATTTTCACTTGGGAGATAGCAGTAATATTACATGCATAATAATTATAGAATCATAGTAGATTCTACAACGTTGGTCATAATAGAAATACATCTACATAATTATAGATTCAGAAGATTCAACCTACGCAATCTTAGCATAAAGAAAAAAAAAAAGGAATTATTATATGGTGCCTTTGTGATTGGTATTTAGCTTGCCAAGCCACAAACGAACTTTGGAGGTTTCGTTAATTAAGAGAAGATACTTGAAATACCCGTCAACCTATTAGAAAATAATATTATGAACGAATTGTCCTAAGACAATGAAACAACTTTGGACAAAAACAAAAATGATACAGCTAGTCGTGACAATCAAAACAACCGCACCTCCAATCAAATTATAAATCCCCCCCACATTACTAACATCATATATAACTAAATTTCTCATTCATTTCATTCCTAAACCAAGAGGGGTGAAATTAAATTAAACACACATATGGCTGCAGTTCCCTTTCCCTCAAATCTCTTACCAAGTGATGCAAGCCCTGAATGGATGAGCAAAGCTGACAATGCATGGCAACTAGTGGCGGCAACCCTAGTGGGCCTACAAAGTGTTCCTGGGCTCATAATCCTCTACGGTGGGGCCGTGAAAAAGAAGTGGGCCATAAACTCAGCATTCATGTCCCTCTATGCTTTTGCATGTGTATTCTTTTGTTGGGTCATTTGGGGTTATAGAATGTCATTTGGTGATAGGCTTCTACCATTTTGGGGCAAGGGCAATGTTGCACTGGACCAGGATTACCTTTTCACTAGGGCCTTTTCTGGGGCTTTTCCCAATGCAACTATGGTTTATTTCCAGTGTGTGTTTGCAGCAATTACTTTGATTTTGATCGCTGGGGCCTTGTTGGGCCGAATGAATTTCTATGCTTGGATGATGTTTGTGCCATTGTGGCTCACTTTCTCATACACTTTCACTGCCTTTAGCATATGGAGCCCAAATGGGTTCTTGTTTAAGCTTGGGATAATTGATTACTCTGGTGGGTATGTGATCCATTTGTCTTCTGGGGTCGCTGGATTCACTGCTGCTTATTGGGTAAGTTAAATAGAATCTTTGATAACTGTTGTAGCAGAAACTTTTGCATGTTGGTGCCAGGGGTGAACATGGGTCGGGTCGGGTAGGACCCGACCATATCACTGACTTGACCCGCGCTATCGGCAGGTGGGTCGGGTCGGGTAAAATTGTCATTTTAAAATGCGTACCCGTTAGACCTGCCACACGCCCGGGTCGGATTGGGTTAGGCGGGTCGGCAGGTGACCTACTCTCATTTTTCACAATTTTCCTGCAATCCCATAACCCATACACAGTGAAGTTTCCTCACCATTTTCCACCATTTTCTTGCAACAATCACATACACGCAGAACACAACCAACCATAACAAAAAGGAAACAAAAAAAAAACAAAGAATTTTTTTTACAAAAAACAGATCTCAGATCTCAGATGAGGAGGGAGGCGACGGCCGCTGCGGGAGGAGAGTAAGGAGAGGAAGTTGAGGAGGGATGGCGAGGAGTCAGAAGAGGCGGATCTGAAGAGAGGGTGAGGCAAGCAAAGGTGAGGCGAACGGCGGGAGTCTAGCAGAGGGTGAGGAGAGCAGAGGGTGAGGGAGTCTGTGACTCTGTGATGAGAAGAGGAAAGGATAAGGGAGAATGGAAGATGAGGAGACCTGGAAAGGAATGGGTAGTATATAATATAATAATAATAATAATAATAATATAATATATAGGGTCGGGTAGGCGGGTCGGGTCGGATCTAGTGTCTTGGATCCAACCAGACCCGTATATGTGGCGGATCAGTTGGGTCAGACCTGCCGACCCGACTCAACCATACCCGCTACGGGTTGGGTTTGGTCGGCGGTGGTGGAGTTGGATACAATTTAAATTATATAATGAATAACATATTAGTCTTTTAAGGTGGACAATTTATCACTATTTATAGCTGAAATGTTATTGTGTGATCTAAAATATATTTAACATGATGCTCTAACTCGATACAAAAATTTCTTTTGTTTTATGATTTCTAAACTCAACTACCCTTGTTTGTTTTGGAATGGAGAAAGGTGATTCTCTGTTAAGAAATAGGGGCACATTTGTTTCGATTTTGACGAAGTGATTAGAAAGATTGATTTTTATTTATGAAGCTAAAAAACTGAAAATAGATATTTTAATGTAGTTATTCTCTTTAGTTTTTGTTGAAAAATTAAAAAAATATTATTTTTTTTGAAAATTTTATTATTTTTAAAAAATTGTTCAAACATATGAAACTTAATATTTTAATTTGCTAGCTAAGATAAAATAAGCAAAACCCAAGTTAAGATGCTATGTCTTTTTAGAGAAGTTATTTGAAAAGGTGTTTAAATAGGGTTAAATAAAATTGTGTTCTTACTACTTGTAAAGTGATAATTCAATTTCATTCAGTGAGAAGACTCACTATAATATTTTACTAATAATTATAGTATAATCTTACTTAGCACTTCATGAACAGATAATAATTTTTGGCGCTTGAGTAACCATGGATTGATTCCAAATCAAAAAAAGAACGTAGTACATAATATACTAATTAAGTGATCAAAGTGCACATTATAACAAATTAACAACAATGAATAACTGGATTTGTGTGGTTTGGTTGGTGCAGGTTGGACCTAGGCTTAACAAGGACAGGGAGAGGTTCCCTCCAAACAACCTGTTGCTGATGTTGGCAGGGGCAGGGTTGTTGTGGATGGGATGGACAGGCTTCAATGGAGGAGACCCTTACTCAGTTGGCATTGATGCCTCCTTGGCTGTGCTCAACACACATGCCTGCACTGCCACCAGCTTGCTCACATGGGTCATCCTTGATGTCATCTTCTTCAGGAAACCTTCTGTCATTGGTGCTGTTCAAGGCATGATCACCGGCTTGGTCTGCATCACCCCTGCTGCAGGTTTGTGATTCTGATTCTTAGTCGTGCATTATGCATTATTATTATTATTTTGCAAGGATAACAACTTCTCATGTTCCAAGAATTTAGAGAATTTTTGGAATAAATATATATGATGGCGATTCATTGCAATTTGTTTTTAGCAGGGCACTAGTATATTCTAATATCTAATAGTTGTGATTTAATTACATATCTTATGTATGTCAAATATAATTAAAAAAATTATAGAAGTTACAATGTTATAAGTTAGTGAAAAAAGTGATTAAAAGTTAGACCACCACAAATGATGTTTTAATAGTATTGGCAATACTAGGTTTTTGGTTACTCAAATTCTTACTAATCCAATGTAGAAATTAAAAAATGACATTTTTAAATCCACAATTTTATATAGTCAAATTAAAGTAACCAGATTATTTGATATAAACAAGAGATATTGGGTTTGAGTCCTAGAAATACAGTTGCATTTAAAATTTAGAAGGGAGAGTTTGTTATTCAAGAGGTCCTACCCAATTCGAAAAAGATTTTCTCTCGTAAGAGGATACCTGTGGTCTAGATTAAAAAAAATAGAGTAACACGATTATTCAACATAAACTATGATGATTGTTCGATAAAATTTATTGGTGTAAATTCTTTATTTGTTTAAATATTATTAATTATGTTACATTATTGTGACACTTAATTTATGTCAAATCATTTTGACACTTAATTTTTGTCGAAAGACTCAGATTGTCTAACATTTTTTTTCTCTATTTTAATCACTTGAAATCCATGGTTCATTGCATAATTGGTACCTATTATGTCTTATCTAGGTGTTGTGCAAGGATGGGCAGCACTAATAATGGGAATGTTGTCTGGCTCAATCCCTTGGTTCACAATGATGGTAGTCCACAAGAGATCAAAGCTTCTCCAAAAGGTTGATGACACAATGGCAGTGTTGCACACTCATGCCATTGCAGGAACCCTAGGAGGCATCCTCACTGGCCTATTTGCTGAGCCAAGGCTCAACTACTTGTTCTTTGGTGCTTACAACAAATATGTTGGACTATTCTATGGCTTCCAAATGAAGTTATTTAGGACAGGGTTCAGGCAAATACTAATTCAATTGCTAGGGATCTTGTTTGTTATCATACTCAATGTTATAAGCACAAGCTTGATTTGCCTCTTCATTAGGGTTTTTGTTCCACTAAGGATGTCTGAGGAGGACATGGAGATTGGTGATGAGGCTGCTCATGGTGAAGAGGCTTATGCAATTTGGGGTCAAGGTGATAAGCTTGAGAATGCAAGCTCAAAGTATGGGAGCTCGTTGTATGATGATGTTGAAGCTGCGGCCGCTACCAAGAAAAAGCGTAGCGGCCAGGTCGAGATGATGTAAACTTCTTTCGCACTAAGTTTTTATGTTGGTGTTTATTGAATCATCCCAAAAATATCACCAATACTCTACAGGAATAAGTGCTTCAAGTGCTAATGTTGATTTGGGACTAATATTTTGCTTTGTTTTATATATATGATTTCCTATTTACTATGGGTTTTTTTTTTGGTCATCATTTCCAATGTTGTTATATATGCTTTGTTTTTTCTTACAACAACAAAAAAATAAACAAGATCCACAAGATGTATGGTGCGTTTTTTAAAGGAGCAGAGTAATTTGTACTTATTGCTTGTGACATTTTATATGAAACCAAGAGTTGGAAAATGAAAAATATATATATGGACCCACTCTTTTATTAGTATGATTTGAATGCATTCAAATAACAAAATTCTTTTGTTGTTGTTACTTGTCTATTTGATTCTAACGCTTCGCCTTGACTAATCTGGGTCGACCCGAGTCATGCATCTAGTCGTGGTGAAATAACAAAACTCTTTTGTACCAAGTAATTGACATTATATTTCCTAGTTACCTTTAAATTACATTTATTAGGCCTACAGAGCTTTTAGAACTCTTTATTTTTCTCTTTATCTCTATATATAAAGCATTAAATTACTTGTTATACTACATGTATATATGAATTAAACGTAGTTTAAATGGAGGGCATCCACACGTGTAGGATGAAAAACTGTACTTCTCCATTGTGCTTGGGTGACCATGAACTGCACAAAAGGTTTTACATAACACACCGAGTAAAACCAACTATCGACTTGAAGTGGATAGAGAAATTAAACTCTGATTTGTTCATTGAGAGGATGAATTTTAAGTAATAAGTCATATTAACACCAATAGGTGAATATCATTTTATAAGTAAACAGAGTACAATTTAGTTTGGTGCTTTATGAACACTCAACAATCTCTCAATTACATCCGCTATGCATATACTACTTTATCAAATTTGACACACTAACCATTTGTGACTTTAAGACATCACATACACTATTTAAGTAAACCATTATGCTGACATCATTGGACAAATTCATTTTTAAAGTATGAAAAATATCAAATTTGTCTTTGAAGTTATCAAAATTGATCAGATTAATCCTTCAGTGTCAATCAAATTTGTTCATCTTATAAACTAATTTGATCGACTTTGGATAATTTCAATAACAAGTTTGATGATTTGAAACTTTAGGGATGAACTTAATTGATGCAGTTAAGGATGACAAAAAAACCCCGCAAACACAGATATCCATGACGAGTATGAGTATGGAGACTATTTTCGTACCTACGAGGACAAATGTCCATACCTGCTTGCTAATGGGAATGAGACGCGGGTTGAGGTATCGGATGCACATATATCTATTAAATAACTACTAATAGATAAAATTACATAAATATTTTCAGTTATATAAAAATATAAATTTATAAATCTTATTTCCTCACTACAATATATATATATATATAAATAAAGAAAAATAAACTTTATTATGGAAAAAATATTATTAAAATTTTAATATGTATTTAATTAATTTAAATTGTGAAGTATAAGTAGTAAATTAGTAGTATCATAATATATTATAATTGACAATAATTTTTTTTTTTTAAGTTTGGCAAATACCCGCATGATTCAAATCCTCACGGACAACAGATAATGGATACCCGTGATAGGTACGGATAGCAAAATATTAAACATGTATGGGTAATGTGGGCATGTATCCAACTCTATGAATACCCATTTACGGATAACAATTTGTACCCTACTCATGATTATCCGCCTAACGCAACCCGATGGGTAGCATAAAAACCAACTCTTTAATGGGTAATTACCGAAACAAGTAATTGCTCAAAATTACCCGCATATGTTAGGGTAGGGTTATGGTTTTAATGTATCCACCCTAACCTTACTGACACCCTATATATTATGTATTGTTTTTTACCATACTCGTATTTGTTCTTTTACTCTATTCAATTTTTCTTTTGACCATACTTATATTTTAACACATCATTTCTTTCTATAAGGTTAAAACTCTACTTTTTTTAGGTCATTTTTTTGTAACTATATCTAAATTTTCTTTGTACATAACTTGTGACATATAAGTTTCTTTTATGTGAAACTATTTCTTGAGAACTAATGTCTATATGTAGTTATTTTTTTTATATAAAATAAATATGAATAGAAAGTGAAAACTATTTTCATTGGTTTGATTCGTCTAGAGAAGTTGCATATTTTCACTTTAATATGTCTTAGTTTATTGTGTTAATATGACTATATATGATTTAGTTGTTAATAAATTTTGTTGTTATTCTAAATTATGTTGTTCTTATACACTAAAATAATAATTATTTTTAGTTGACATTTATATTATGTAAATATAAAATTATTTTTTAGAAAGTAGCAGTAGAGTAAGAGTTTAGATATTTTTATGAGTAGAGTTATAATTTTTATTTGTAAAACCTGTGGATAAGATATAATTTTTTCTTATCTAACTGATTCATGGTAGGATTAGGATTCGGCCAAAACCCTACTCAACCCTATGACCATTTCCATTTCTAGCATTTGGGGCGATTTTGATGATTTATTTTATACTAATCCGTCCATATATTAAGATTTTGTATTTTTGGGCAGCGTGCATCAATTAAGACAGGGACAGTCAATGAATAAATGGGCCTTATTTGGGCCTGAGATAATGAGATACAAGAAACCTACGACACACGAGGGGCAACCAAACGCTTAGGCTTAAACACAACAATGTTAATGTAGTTGTTATGTTCCTCCATTTGTTAGAAAAATTTTCTTTTTCTTTTTAATTTTTTTGCACTCAAAACATAACAACATCAAACACAGCTTCTCTCTATCTCTTCTCCAGAACGCTCGTCTCGCACTTTCTTTCGCACCCTCTCTTTTACCGTCTCTCTCTTGTCTTATGGCCAATCTCTGAGCCTGTTTTCCCACATATCCAATACATACAAGGTTTGCTTCTTCATGTCTTGTTCCAATGGTTACATGCTTGAGCTTTGTGATTCCGCAAGTAATTGTGTGAAATAGAACCGGAAGAGTGAAAATTTTCGAATCTTTTTAGGAGTAATTCCATCTGGGGTTGTATATTTTTCTCTTATTCGAGCCTTTTTTTTATTGAAAGTTTATTTTTTTTGTGTTGGAGATGCAGTGGGGAGCTTCAAGTGGATCTTGTGTTTTGTACTTTTTTGTAATTGAAACATTGATTTGTTTGTTTTCCATATGCGTCTGTTATGATTTCATAAGTTATATGATAATGATGTATGTAGATCTTTTAAAATGAAATCTACATAATAACTTTTGGCACTTGTAGAGTGCATTTTATCAGGTCCAATTTTCTCCCAAGCATACTGTTAATACAATATACTTGGATTTTATACATAATAATGTTTTTGCTTATAGGGCTTATTTTGATTTTGCATGATGTCAGTTTATAAGTATGCTTCTCAATTATTCATTAGTATGTATATGAACACTATTAATGTTTAGTCTATTTCCTTGATCAAGTTAGGCCCTATCTTTTCGATGAGAACGCTGATTACTAGGAGTTGGATTTTGTATTGTTGACTCAGAATTTGACATTTGGCCTAAACCTTAAAACATGATGTCTTATTGTTTAATTAAAACCATTGTATAATGTACCTTTGGTTATACAGCTATGAATTATCTAATTGAAGGGAATTCCGATGCAGAACAGTAGGAGTTGGAGAAAAGGAAGTAATTTCAATGTACTTGAGGAGAATACAATGCAGAGATCAGAGATGGGCTTTAGTATTGCAACCATCGAAATACTTTTTTAGGCCAAGATTCTCGGATCATGCATGCCATCAATCTTTTTCACCTAAGATCAGTGTGAAAGAATATTCTTCACACGATAGTTTTGTCAGACGACATCTTTTAGGTTCGGATTCGTATAGGTCCGCTTCGTCTAGAAATAGTTGTGCTGGCCTGGACAGAAGGCCTAGTTTGTGTAGGAGTACTCAGCTACGTGCTTTTAGTTCTGAAAGTGATGGAAGAAATGCAAGTGAGGATAAACACGTGCACATCGAAGACGGAGTTAACTTCGATAAGGCGCAGAATCAGCAAGAGAAGATTGGGAAAGATGTCAAGTGCGGCAATTCACATGCACGACTTGGAGAACAGGATCAAGAGGAATGGCTTAATAACGAGAAACTTTCCATAGAAAGTAAAAAGAGAGAATCGCCGTTTTTGACGAGAAGGGATAAGTTCAAAAATGAGTTTCTGAGAAGAATTGTTCCTTGGGAGAAAACAAACATATCATGGGACACGTTTCCTTATCACATTAAGTAATTACTTATTGTTTCTATTCAATCTTTTTATTTTTTTATTTTTTTTAAATTAATGTTGTCTGTTATCTGAAGTTTATTGTGGATTTAAGCCATACTTTTCTATCCACAGTGAGCATAGCAAAAATCTTCTGGTGGAATGTGCTGCTTCCCATTTGAGACAGAATTCATTTGCTTCAACTTTTGGCGCTGGTCTAACATCTTCAAGTGGGAGAATATTGCTTCAGAGTGTTCCTGGTCTGTCATTTATTCCACCAAATCTGTCTTGACTATTCTGTTTAATGTATACTGTTTTTTGCGTCGGAAGTTTTATTCTAACTCTTGTCTTCAGTCTGAATATTTATGTTGTCTTTCTATCTTCAGGCACTGAACTCTATCGTGAGAGATTGGTTAGAGCTCTTGCACATGATTTACAAGTTCCATTGTTGGTGCTTGATAGCAGCATCCTTGCCCCCTATGTAAGCTCTAGAATAAATTAGAAGTTATAAGTTATTCGATGGTTTCTTAGTATTGGTGCTTGAAGGCAAACAAGTTATATTATTTGAATTGTTATGTAGGATATCGATGATGAATTATCATCAGACTATGAGTCTGATGAAGATAATGCAGACTCTGGGGCAGAGGGTTCTCTAGAGTCGGAGAATGAGGATGATAATGATGCCAGCAATGAAGAGGAGTGGACTAGCAGTAATGAGGTGAAGTCGGATGCAAGTGATAATGACGATGCTATAGCATCAGCTGAAGCTGCTCTTAAGAAGGTTAAAGCTGCTGTTCAGAAACTTGTTCCCTACAACATTGAAGAATTTGATAAGGTGTCTATAAAGTTAGCTGTTTAATAATAAAGGGATGGTTTCCTTTGATCTTTTCGATATGTTAAATTGAAGTATCTGGCAACTGTGGAAGCTTTTACTTTGCTTAGAGTATAACTTAAGATAACAAGTGTTTAGAAAGTGGTGTTGTGATGCTAGTGTTATAGCATATGTATTTGCTAGTTACTTAAAATACACCTGTGATTTAGCTTTACTTCATCTAAATGTATAGATTAATGATTCTAGTTTTTCGTTGCTGTAGTTATTTGATGAAAGGAGAAAAGGTTATTTAAGTTTTCTTACTATAACAAATACTAGGAAAATCCTTGCTGCAATATTAAGAGAAGAAACATAGATTTCTACCTTTTGATGACAGTATTTGTTAAAGGAGATTGAGAGCGAATAGATCATATTCTTTGAGCAAAGGCAGCTTATTTGATTATTATGTGTTACGCATAAGTAGGAATATAAGAGCTAAAGTTTATTTTTGGCAATTCATTGAGGATAGTTCCATCTGAAGGAAAGTAAAATGTTATGATAATATTTGACAGTTGTTGCGTTTGGAACTCTTACAGGAGTATAAGCTTTTAACTTTGTTAGTTATAACGGAGCATTTGATATCTCTCTTAACCCCTACGACCAAATCTTTTTGCAGTTAGCAGCTGGAGAATCGGAAAGTTCCGAGTCATCCAGGTCCAATGATGCGAAGTCTTCCGATAAATCTGGATGCCAGCTAAGGAAAGGTAGTTCAGCTGCTGGAACTTTTATTATACCAATGAACTTGCTAAATGTGATTCTCTACCGTATCTTCTGGTGAGAAAAATTATGATTTCAACTGTCCTCATCCCAGTTGGGATTAGTTAACTTATTGTAAAATTTAGGGTCTGTTTGGGTTGTGTTTTCATTTTTTTATGTTTCCTATTTTCATGATTTTGTGAACAATATAGTGAAAACTAGAAATGAAACGAGAAAACAAGATTTTATTGTAGTCGCCAACTTTTATTGATTTATCTTTAGAGCTATTTACTTTTATATGCCATTTGTATTTAGCATTCATGCGATATCTACATTGCTGCTATGTTATAATTCAGGTGACCGCGTGAAGTACATTGGGCCATCTACTAAAGCTACAGTTGATGATAGGTAATTAAAACAATTCTTCTGTTTTTTTCTCCTTCTAATATAGCAGATGGTTATTTCATGATACCTTGTCTCCCCCAAAATTGCGTTTTTATATGTTGAAACATTATCTTGATTTATTGAAGAAAGTATCACTTTTATTTTTTTGGTCCAACTGTACTTGAACTTGCTTACTCATATGGCTGGCCCAATATGGCTGATTAACAATTGTATGATGATGCAAACGACCAAAGCAAATTGAAAATAGATGGAACTATTTTTTCCTGGATAAGTGAATAGTAATGCTACCGAGAGACGATGAACATCTTCCTAATTAGGGGAAAAAAAAAACAGTCGGTGAGAGAGGCTGAAATTGTTTGCTATCTGTACATCACAAGATGAAGGCATACGCACAATCCTATTTCATAAAATATGTAATTGCAAACTAACAAAGAGACCTATTGTTAATGAGGCATTCCATTCCAATGTTGTCAAATATGCCACTATAGTGCCACTATAGCGGAATAGCGTAGTGGGTTTGGAGCTGGCCGCTATGCTACTTTAGAGTGTTAATTTGGTGCTATAGCGGAAATAGTGGCGCTATAGTGGGAATAAATAGCGTTTTTTTTTTTCCAAAACTCTGTTTCTGCTATTCCACTATTGAGAACACTGCTCCATTCTAACAAAATACAGCAGAGAACTGCATAATCCGCACATTGCTACAATACCACTATTATAGGTGAATACTTTCAAGGATTCTTGATGGCTTCTTGTGAATTTGATTTGAGGGACTCAAAGCTCTGGAATGAATCAGGTTCTTAATTCAATTATTCCAAGAAAAGAAAAGACATGAAAGGATAACATGTTCATTAATAAGCCATTTATTATTGCACAAATAGTTCCAATGGTTTTGCTAAGAAGTCCCACATTGCTGGCCAAGATAGCTTTTATAAGACCTGGACAATTCTACCCCTTGAGCTAACTTTTGGGTTTGAGTTAGGCCAACTCAGTTCTAAATGGTATTGAGCCTGTCTTGTGTTTGATATTAGGCTACTCATAGACGTTCAGTTCTGCATAATTCACACTCCAGATGTCCAATCCTAGGCGTACCTTTTGGGAGTTGAGTTAAGCCCGCTCAACTTCAATGTTTATGATCATTCATTACTGGTTATGCTTGTCTTTACCCATGTATCTTGTGGTGGAAGTATTATATGTCATAGTTTTTTCTTTAAATAAAGTTTCATTTTTGCTTGATTGCATTAAGTTCTAGGATTATCCACTTAAATGTGTTTGATGCAGTGCTCTGGGTAGTGGGAAAAGCCATGTAATTTTGAATTTTGAACTATGAACATTTAGGGTTTGCATGATATTAGTTAGGGCCTAGTTATTTTGATGAATTTCTTGAAGTTTAGTACTTAAGTACTGCCCAAAACTAAAAATGAAATTCGAAACCTTCATTCTGAAACATTAGAAGTGTAATATAGTTCGGAACAAAGTCACTAGAAGACAATAATGAGCATGTTCACAAATGTTTCGAGAAACTGGACTTGGAGGTGTGGTTCTATGAGAGCTGCCTCGGGGTTGTTGTAAAACCATTGTATGATCATCCCCGTTGATAGCACTCTCCTGACATTAGCATATATAATTTTATCACAGGATCAGACTGGGGAAGATACCGACATCTGATGGTCCAACTAATGCTTATACTGTTTTACATGGCAGGTGGGTCGGTAAGTCATCACTATGTGTGGAAGCCAAACTGATAAATGCCTATAACCTTTTGGCATTTTCTGGAAACTGATTTTGCTTTAAAATAAAATACGTAAATATAGATGCTGACATAAGTAATCAAGCTGTATGTAGACCAAGGAGCATGCATGATTTTACTGATAAATCAAGGGAAATAGTCATTTTAGATTTGCTTCTTATTTCTTTGTCTAACCATTGGGGTGACCCATGGGCTCACATAGGAACCTTATCCTTGTCTTTTGGCCGGAATGTTAGTGCCCGCTATTTTGTGTATATTTATGGTTCCACTTACTGTATTTCTCAGTGAGCTGAAACTCATTGATTACAGGAAGTAGAATTGCATGTTATTTGGAATTTCTTGTGATTGAGAAGTCTCTTTTTTTGGATTATGTGTCAATGATCTTCCGTTCTATCTCATATCATCGTTTGAGTTGTATGCAGTAAGAGTTGATCATTTAATGAGCCACTGATAGGGTCCATGATTCTGCAAACTTCTTGACTGAACAAAATTATACACCTCGCTATGTAATTTGTTATAAAAAGGATGCAGCATGACGTAACGAGGAATTTTACTGTCCTATAAATATGTTTCAAATCAATGGTTAGGTTGAAGAGAGTTGTAAATCTCAGCTGCAGTGAGCAGGATTATGGTTTGAGTGTTTAGTGGTTACTCATTGTAATTATCAATGATTAGGGTGAATTTCCTCTGTTTTGCCCCTGGCTGCTAAATTTTGTGTTTGTTTTTCCTCTCCGTATTCTACGTTTGTGCACCTGGCTACTACACCACGTCACTGTCAGCGTTGACCATCCATTTTAATCAAATCTGGGTATTTTGCAGGCCTTTAACTAACGGTCAGAGAGGAGAGGTATATGAAGTGAGTGGAGACCAAGTTGCCGTCATCATGGATGTTAATGAAGATCGTGCCAATGAGGTGGAGAACCTTAGTGACGATCATGCAAAACCGCCAATTTGTTGGGTACATGGTATATTTTCTAAATCAAAACTTGAAAGAAAAAAACCTCAGTCTTCTTATTTCTTAAACCGGAAACTAAGCTGTCTTCTTAATTTGCAAATAGTTAAGGACATAGAGAATGATCTTGATGCTCAAGCACTAGATTGCTACATAGCACTGGAGGCTTTATGTGAGGTATGGTGCTTCTGGTATTTTTCAATGTTTTGAACTCATAAGATAGGCAAAACTTTTCTAATGATGAACGTTACTTTTTTTTTTCAGGTTTTGCAATCGAAGCAACCTCTTATTGTCTATTTTCCAGACAGTTCACAGTGGTTGCACAAATCAGTTCCTAAGTCGAACAGTAATGAGTTTTTTCACAAGGTTGAAGAGTTGTTTGACCGGTTATCTGGCCCTGTAGTGTTGATCTGCGGGCAAAACAAAGTTCAGTCAGGGTCAAAGGAGAAAGAACAATTTGTAAGCTTCAAAGCATTCTTTATCATTGAGTAATATTTTCTAAATATGAGACTGAAGTGCATTTATTTCCATTTTACTAATAGCAACATTTTAATTTTTAACTTCTCTCCTTAATAATATGCATCTTTGACAGACAATGATACTTCCAAACTTTGGACGCGTTGCTAAGCTGGTAATGTTTGCTATCTTTCTATGACTTTATGCATGCCCTAACAAATCATGTTTTGCTGTCAAATCACCACCCATTCTTTCTTAGATACCAATACATATAGTAAAATAACAACAAACAATAACCAAATCTCTTCCCATGAGGTGGGGGTGGCCTACCAATATACTATAGTATGTTGCCAATTTTAATGGCATTGAATTTATTCATGATGAAAATTGATGTCTAGTTATCAACCTTATCCTTCCCCGCATGTACATTCAGATTGATATCATGCTTCTATTGTTGCATTGTTATGTATGAGAACTATTTGAGTTAGATACATGATGATTCTTTCTGTGGCTATATATGTGCCACTATTGTAAAATCTATAGATCTTTTTTTATTTTTATTTTTTTTTCCGTCTTGTTAAAATTTTTTACGGTCAATTCTATGATGCCAAGGGCATTTCTTATCTGCCTTGTCAGCTTTATCATGTGTTTAATTGAATAGGGATGTAGAAACCGATGTTCAGTAAAATGCTAACTGGGCATGGTATTGGTCCATTGTGAAAATCACCCAATGGTTTTGTATGGTCTTATTATTGAATTCGATTTTGTTATTGGTTACAGCCTCTTTCGCTGAAGCGTTTGACTGAGGGGTTTAGTGGGGCAAAGAGAGCGGAAGATGATGAAATTCACAAGCTATTTTCTAATGTTTTGTGCATACATCCACCTAAGGTAATTTTTTTTTGGTATGTTTCGTGATATGATGAGTCACCAAAGGTAATTGTTTTGTTTATACTACTAATAGTCCAGGGGTTCTAACACACAGAAAAAAAGTAAATTACATGTTCGTATTGATGACCATTTCTCAAAGCCTTATGTTGGAAATCTAATAATATTCCATGAAATCAAAGCAAAAACTTTATTCTGGGTTTGGTATTGATCGGCTCTATGACTCCTTAAAGATTTTCTATTGAGGATTACAAAGTTTCTGGTGTTAAATGGGCTGGCCCATCCCTATTTGGCCCTGGGCCATGATGGGCTAGGGCTGAAAAGTCCCCATGCCAATTTTTTTTTTAGGTGTGCTAGGGCTGGCCCTCTTAAAAAAATTCAATTTTTTAAAATTTTTATTTTGAAAATAGGCTAATACATTCATATGATTTGTTATAAAAAAATATTATACAATGTCTTTAGTGTTAATAATTCAATCAATGCATCAGCCAGGATACAGAAAAAAAAAAATCATGAAAAAATTAAACTTATATAGTAATTTACAACAAATAATAAGGAAATTAAGCTAAGCCTTGTATTTGAAAATTGAAAGCTTTCCGCGTATGGTAGCCCGCGTTTGGTTCATATGGATCACAATCAACGAAGTTTGTCATTAAGTGATGCAGCTCATAATGACTATTCTCGGTGACCAAAAAATGATATGACTATTCTCCATCCGTTTGATCATGATCCAATGGTTGATAATACATGCAAGGGTCTTCCTTATCTTAATAGATCACATCACGCGATGCAGTAGGTTAGCATCAACCTCAATCTTGTCGCTGCCGTTTGGCTTTGCGAGTCCTCCCCCTGCAAATCCTTCACCACACGCTTAAGCTCCACCAATGCCTCTTCCTTCTTCTTCATCTCCACCTTTGGCTCGCGCTCTGCTACTTTCAGCAGATCCAAGAGCTTCCCTGTCCATTGCTATTGCGCTTTCTTCCTGCAGCTACCGGAGGCCAGGCTCGCCATTGTCGAGGCGGCTGAGTTGAATCCTTCGTTGTCGTCATCGTGGTGGCGGCTCTGGTGGTACTGTTGTCGAGAGTTCCTCCGTAACTGATGGTATCCTGGGCAGACAGGTTGTTCCAGAGGCTGATGTGGCCTGCAGCAGCAATGGCGGTAGGTGCATTGGCGGCAATTTGGGAATAGGGTTTTCAGAAAATTGCTAGAGAGACTCTCTCTAATGGGAGTGGACTTCAGCGTTTTTTTTGTTAGAATTTGATACTTCGATAAAGGGGCCAGCCCCCTGAAAGTCCAGCCCTGGTCCCCAAAAATGGTGGCTTTGTGGGTTGGGGGCCAAGAAGGGCCTCACTGGAGGGGGCTGAGTGGGGCTGGGGCTGGATTGACGGGTCTAGGTGTTATATACAATTTGATGATATTGATTCTAATTGCTTCCCTTTATTTTTCTGTCCTGTGTGGCTATTATTTTCTTTGTTTACATTGTGGTTTCATCTGCATTTCTGCATGACACACTGCAGGATGATAATCAGCTGGCAACATTTAAGAAACAACTTGAGGAAGACAGGAAAATTGTGATTTCACGAAGTAATTTGAACGAATTAAGAAAGGTAATTCTCCGATTTATGAAGTTGTTGTTGCTGCCTTGCTGATGATTGATGGATGATATACTTATTGCACGTCATGCCCTATATTTTACATCATCAATATGAGGCATTTATAGCTGGATTTTTATGTTGCAGGTTCTTGAAGATCATCAGCTATTGTGCACAGATCTATTGCATGTGAATACCGATGGCGTCATTTTGAATAAGCAAAGTAAGAAACTTGCTTCAATGAAGCTGTTTCCCTTATTCTCTTTTATGCACTCGCACGTCCTTTCTTCCTAAATCATTGTATTTGCACCTTTCCCTTTTATACTGTACAACATGCTGATTAATAACTACTATTGTGAAACTTTTATACGAATACATATCATGGTTTTCATGCACCATTTACCTTTGTTTTCAGAAGCTGAAAAAGTAATAGGCTGGGCTAAAAATCATTACTTGTCATCATGCTTGCTCCCTTCTGTTAAAGGAGAACGATTGTGCATCCCTCGTGAAAGGTATAAATATAAATACTATCATTTTGCATGTCATTTGGTTGAACTTTGAAGCTAATTTATTTTTGTTTTTACCTTGTGTGAAGTCTTGAAATTGCCATCTCGAGGTTGAAGGGCCACGAAACTATATCACGGAAGCCTTCTCAGAGCCTTAAGGCATGTGTGGTCTATTTTACTATTACTATAGTTGAAAAGTTGATCTTAAATTCAAGGGCTTTTTATCTAATGTTGATCTCTATCATGCAAATGATATATAACAGCACCTTGCAAAGGATGAGTTTGAGAGCAATTTCATTTCAGCTGTTGTACCTCCTGGTGAAATCGGGGTGAAGTTTGATGATATAGGTGCTCTTGAAGATGTGAAGAAGGCCCTTAATGAACTTGTTATTCTTCCAATGAGAAGGCCAGAGCTTTTCACTCGTGGAAACTTGTTGCGGGTAACTATTCTTGTTTTTCTTGTATTTGATCCCTGTGAAGTCAAATTGATTTTGTTCTGTTCCTTTATTGTTTGCAATCGAAAAAACTTTGCAGCCTTGCAAAGGAATATTGCTTTTTGGTCCTCCTGGAACTGGGAAAACTCTTCTGGCCAAGGCACTTGCAACGGAAGCTGGTGCGAATTTTATCAGCATAACTGGTTCAACTCTTACTTCAAAGGTAATTTTGATTCTGGTACATTTGTCTCCTTCAGTTGATAAACCGCTTACAACTAAAACTGCAGAATCTAACCAATAGGAGAATGGGTTAGAATTTAGAAACTTAAAGAAATAACTTTCAAGATGAAACAGAGAAGCTAAGGCGAAATTCTCCTATCTGGATTGGAGGACAGATGAGTAAAAATAAGTAAAAGCATACGGTCTATATTTCACTAGCTTCTCTATCTTAAAGTTCTTTATAAGTTTTTCATTAGTTTTGTTTATAGAAATCTTTCCAGTAGTTCCCAGATGTATTAGTTTGTCTTGAATGTGATATCTTACATGGGTTTCCTCGGTGATACAGTGGTTCGGAGATGCTGAAAAACTAACCAAAGCCCTTTTCTCCTTTGCCAGCAAGCTTGCTCCTGTCATTATATTTGTTGATGAAGTGAGTGTCTGATTGCTTACCTTTTATCATCGATAAATTTTTGTTTTCAAAATGTGCAGGGTGTACTACTATTAGAAAAGCTATAGGACGAAACCATTTAGAATCTATTTTAGTATCAAAACTTGGTAACTTGGTTTCTGACTAGAATCTGTTTTGTAGGTTGACAGTTTGCTTGGCGCTCGAGGTGGTGCTTTTGAGCATGAAGCCACTAGAAGAATGAGGAACGAGTTCATGGCAGCTTGGGATGGGTTGAGATCAAAAGAAAACCAAAGAATCCTCATTCTTGGTGCAACAAACCGGCCCTTTGATCTTGACGATGCTGTTATTCGTCGCTTACCAAGAAGGTAAATAGTAAGGCTGAATGTTTTACATTATCTTCTATTCAATCATCACATTTCTGAATTATGATTGTTCCACATCCTGGCCCCAAGCTTTGATGCCATGACAAGGACCTAAGCCACACAACTTGGTTAAAAAGTAGTTTAAAATTTTTCTGCAAGGGAAAAACTTCAACAAATACATTCATGTAGTACTTTCTTGTGTACTAATCCTGTAGAACAGGTTATACAAACAATTGATTAGACTATATGCTTTGTTTTTAAAATATGGAGGTTTGTGACAAATACATGAAAACAAAAACTTTTGGCTAACTAAGCTTTGTGTTGGCATTGCATTCATCTAGGATATACGTTGATTTACCCGATGCTGAAAATCGAATGAAGATTTTGAGAATATTTCTCGAACAAGAGAATTTGGTTCCTGATTTCCAGTATGACAAACTTGCTAACTTGACTGAAGGATACTCTGGCAGTGATTTGAAGGTAAATATTTTTAAGTGCAACTGAATGGAGACTGCTATACTTCTCATGCTTTTCTTTAGCTGCAATTTTTTAAAATAAAATTAAACATTTTCTGTATAAATGTAACTTGCCATGTATCTGATGCTCTTGCTTATGTTTGGCAGAACCTCTGTGTTGCTGCAGCATATAAACCTGTTCAGGAGATCGTAGAGGAAGAAAGCAAGGTACATGAACAATTATAAATTTGGCTTGTCCTAGTTTCTTGAATGATGAATTTGTTGGTATTATATCTTGAGAATTGCGTAGAATTTGTGTACTGATTTCGTTGTTTCTTCGCACTATTTATTTATTCTTTCTAAAATGCACTTTGATTGCTGCATCTCTTCCATTGCTATGTCAGTACATAATTGTTATTGTTTGCGTGCTCAGGACTGACCTGGTGCTATCTTTTGGTATGTGCAGGGAGATAGTAATAGTACAACTTCGGAATTAAGGCCTCTCAATTTGGATGATTTTATTCAGTCCAAGTCCAAGGTACATAAATTTTCATTTTGTTCATCTGAACTATAAGCCATGTGTACTTTACACCCGAACTTTTAAAAATATGCAAATTGACCCTAACATTTATTGTGCAAATCCGCCCAAAATAACCAAACTACCTTTGGAAGCACAAACTCCACGAGAAGAGGGAGGGAAGGAGACGAGAGTATTGGTATTGTGGTCATTTTCGGGTTGATTTGCACAGTTAAGAAATGTTAGGGGTCAATTTGCACATTTTTAAAAGTCTCGGATATAATGCACACGACCTATAGTTCATGGGGCAAAGTTCTTTTTCCCCTTCCTTTTTGGGGCGATAAGTAAACTGCTTTCAAGGTTTATGTTCACAAATTTTCACTTNTTCCATTTCCTAATTACCATGTATTTAAAAACCCATTCGACCTTAGTGTGTGATTTAAATGTTTCGTTTTTGGGTTCAAGAGTTTGATTTAAATTTACTGGTTGCTTGTTTGAACCTATCTCTTTTTTTTTTTTTTTAGCTTTATTGTAACCCTAATTAAAATGTGAAGTGAAATGGCTGACATGTTAAAAAATGTGTAGGTTGGTCCATCAGTTGCATATGATGCAACAAGCATGAACGAGTTGAGGAAGTGGAATGAAATGTACGGGGAAGGCGGTAGTAGGACAAAAGCGTCATTTGGATTTGGCAACTGATTTTGAAGGCTCCCATCACTAACTTAAACATTAAGCTATATGCTTTCTTAGCAAAGGAAATTTAGCGGATTAAGCTACAGAAATTATATGCGGTGAAGTGGAAGTACCAGATCTGATCGATCGGTTGCATGTTATATACTTTTCAACTGCCTCTACATTCTTCTTCTTTTTCCAAATTAGTCGGTATCATCATTTCAATATACTTTTCGGTACAAGCAGTGTTATTCCTGAATTTATTGATACAAAAAATGATTCCGTCTTGGAGGCGGTATTTGGAGGTAAAACCCTCGTCCATTTTGAGCTGATATAAAGGTGTTATTCAGTTTTGATGTATGTAATGAGATGTAGGTAGCCTCTAATTTGGTCTTTAGGTAATATGTATAACAATAGGGGAAATTTCCCCAGTTAATATTTTTTTAATCAGTAGTGTTTAATAGTTCAATGTCCTTTAAGTGATTTTATCACGCAAATATGTCTGATTTATGACTCTTATTTGTCATGTTATTTTAATCCGAAAGAATTCAAGTAACACAGAACCTTACCTTCGGTGTATGTATTAGTATAAAATTACAAGCAAATGGATAGTCTAATACTCCTCTTTTCCAAATGAATGTATGTTAATAAAACAAGCACGTGAACATTTTTATATCGATAAAGCATAAGCATATGAAAAGGACATACGCTGCATCCGCTTCAAACTTAAAATCATATTAACTTTGACACCTTCGAGACTACAAACACGTGGGCTGTTGAATATGATGCTGGTTGGGTTTGATGAGGATTGTGTTAGGTTTGAACACAAGTTCACTCGGCTTGGTTGAGGGTTTGTTTTGGTTGCAAGTGGGTTGGGTTTGATGCCAATGCGGATTGGGTTGAGTTTGATGTGGGTTGTATTGAGTTGGATGTGAATTGAGTTTGATGCAGTTGGGTTGGGTTGAATGTGTATTGTGTTTGATAGGGGTGTCAAATGGGCTGGCACGACCTGGCAAGGCCCAGTCTGTTTAGGCCTGCGGGCCTAACAGACCGGGCCAAAATTATGGTTATTTTTAGGATTCGGCTCGTTTATAATCGATTCGCGAGCCTAAACGGGTCAGCCCGCTAGCCCTTTTATTTTTAAAAAAGAAATTAAAATTTTGGTCTATTTTTTATGATTTAAATACAAAGTGAATAAGTATGTGCGGTCATTTTTAACTATTTTTTATTCTCTATTTATTAATTAATTAGAAAGAAATAGTTTATGTAAAATTTGAGAATCCATTTTCGATGGTAATAAATAGAGAAAAATTAAGGTTTTGTGGTTTTTTCTTTATCTCTTTATTGTGGTTATGAAATCTTTAATTTTGGATGGGTATACAAATAGTAGCATTTTTCAATTAAGAAGCTATTTGCACAACTTTAATAGAAGAAAAAAAAAGGATAACAAGCGCTATGCACAACAAGTTTTAAAATATCTAAAAAATGTTTTAATTATAACTAAAACAACTTAGCAATTTAGTTTGCTACTAAAATAACTCCCATATATATATATATATATATATATTCCAATTATATAACTCTTCTATTCTAATGAAATATTGTTATGCTACAACTCTTATGGGTATCTTTTTTTAAAAAAAAATAAATAAATTTCACGGGCTAGCCCGTGAGCCTGCCAGGATGGCCCATTTAGCTCGCGTGCTTAAACGGGTTGGACCATTTTTTTTCCTTCAAATTTTCCTTCTTTTTTTTTGCGTATAATGCCCGTCCATTTAACTAGGTAAACGGGTTGGGCTCATTTTGACAGCCCTAATGTTCGATAAGGCTTGGGTTGGGTTGAGTTGAGTTGGATGCATGTTAGGTTTGATATGAATTTGGTCAGGTTGGATGCGTGTTAGGTAGGGTTATGTGTTTGGTTGAATGTGTGTTAGGTAGGGTTGTGGGTTAGATGTGAGTCGAGTTCGATACAAGGCAAGTCGGGTTGGGTTGGGTTATGAGTTGGTTGGATGCAAATCGAGTTATGGGTTGAGTTGGATGTAGTTCGAGTTATGGGTTGGATGCAGGTTACATTTATTGAGGTTTCAAGCAAGTTTGATGCGGGTTGGGTTAGATGTGTGTTAGATTTGATGTAAGTTGGTTTGGGTTGTATGCGAGTTGGGTTAAACGTGAGTTGGGTTGGGTTGAATGCAAATTAAATTGGATGAGTGTTGGGTTGAGTTGGATGAGTGTTGGGTTTGACATGGGTTGGGTTGGATGCGTGTTGCGTTAGACGTGGGTTTGGTTGAATGCATATTTAATTGGATGCAAGTTGGGTTAGCTGTGGGTTGGTTTGGATGTTGGTTAAGTTGGATGCGGGTTTAATGCAAATTGAATTGGATGCGAGTTGGGTTGGGTTAGTCGTGGGTTGTGTTGGGTTGAGTGTGAATTAAGTTGGGATGAGTTGGATACGAGTTGAGTTGGGTTAGGCATGGGTTAAGTTGGATGCGAGTTGGGTTGAGTTGAGTTGAATGTGAGTTGTTGGGTTGGATGCGAGTTGGGTTAGATGTAGGTTAAGTTGGGTTAAATGTAGATTGAATTGGATGTGGGTTGGGTTATATGTTGATCGAATTGGATGCAGTTTGGGTTGGATGTGGGTTGAGTTAGGTTGGGTTAGACATGGGTGGGGTTGGATTAGATATAGGTTGGGTTGTGTTAAATGTAGATTGAATTGGATGCGAGTTGGGTTGCGTTAGGTTTAATGCGGCTTGAGTTGGGTTAGATGCAAGTTGGGTTAGGTATAATGTGGGCTGAGATGAGTTGGATACAGGTTGTGTTAGACGTGAGTTGAGTANTAGTTGGTCACTCCGCCAAGGAGTTGTACCCTACAAGTGTATTGAGGGAAACGATAGAAGTTGACTGATTAAGAACAAGAGGATAAATGAAAAGAAGAGATTAAATCTTATAAAAGAATCATTTAAGAAAATGACCAGAAAATGAGCAAATAATGTTAGGAGTAATGTTATAATCGTTCCACCCAAACCTTTCTTCAACATAGGTGACAACGAGAGAGGCAGAGATGGAAGAGATCGAACACAAGAATAAGAAGCAAGCTCACCTTCCTTTTTGATCATTTTGATAGAGAGGGATGGAGAAAGTCAACAAAACAGACTTGCATTTCCCAGTCGAAAAGAAATGGGCTCTTGTCTTGCATTTCTCATCGAACAAATACGGAAAAATAATCATATTGAAAACGTTCCTAACCCACCAACCCCTTCCTTCGTAGAGCTATGTATTGTAAGTGATCCAAACCCGCCCGGAGTGAGTTTCCCATAGAGACAAGTGAAGTTGGTGAGCCGTATGATGGGCAACTATCTCCTACGGTTCGGAGAGGACTCAGCTGTTAGTTAGTACTCCCTTTCGGGGTGGACCTCTCACTCTATTTTATTATATACGCTTTTAAAGTTATGCATAAAAAAAAATTGAGTGATGTGAAGGCTATAATAATGTGTAAAGAAGGCTACTCCCTGTATAAGTGTGTTATATGATTTTCCAAAAAGTAAGCGAAAGACTACTTAAGTCCTCAATTGAGGGAAATTCCATAAGATGTTTTAAGACTAAAAGATAGATTAGGCCCTCATCTGAGGAGATATTTATAATACATTTAAAAAAACACTTATAAGGGTTAGAAAAATAGCATTCTTCCCAAGTGGAGTGTGTCCTTTGGCCAATGCAGTTAGTTGGTCACTCCATTAAGGAGTTGTACATTGTCTGGAGGGATGGTACTCTCCAGGTGTACGGAAAGGAAAGAAGATAAATGTCCTGTGGGCCAAGCACAGTATCTAATTGCCTCGACACCCTTGTGTTTGCTTAGAGGTTGTACTATAAGGTTCCAGGAGTACTAAAAGGATAGAAGATAAATCCCTTCGATCATGACTGACTATGTTTAGTTTATATGTGGTTCGATACCACGGATTGAGCTCAACTCCACCAAATGTTTAAGATTGTGTGTCCTTGGGTGGGTAAAATCGGCCCAAAAACATTCACGACTCGCTTCATGTATTATAATAATTTTTGCATGATTTGAAGAGGTAACAACTAAAGTCTGTTTTTGTTGATCTCTATGATATGGTCGTGCTTCTACATGTAAATAAATAGCCTCTAAATTTTGCCAAAGTATAAAAGAAGAAAAAGGAATCCTATAATTACATAGTCAATAAGTTGTGATTTTGGTTCATATGAATAAAGTAAATATTCGAAGATATCACAATAAAAATTGAACATTATTCTAGTGTGTGTTCTTGTTAGACGATAACTAAATCTTACTAACATGCTACTAGTGAAAGCTACATCTAGTGATGAGTTATTAGTTGGATACACTAGTGCTTCAATAGCACTAAGATGTGGTACTATAAGACTAAGAAATGTCACATCATTTTCATAAGGTCTTAATGGATCTTATGTGCAAACCAAGACAAATTTTTGTCTTGTCAATATATTTCTTTGAATATTTTACTTATTTTGGAATCTTTTCTAGAGATCCAATGATGCTTAAATCGCTAACTTATACTTTGATTATAACAATTTAAATTCAAACCCTTTTATAAAAATAAATGTGTAAATGGGATCAGTTTTATACCCATATCTTAAGAAGTATTGACTTAGATGATTGTATCACATACGTCATGATTATTTTAATCCATACAGGGATTGTTGAAGCCTTAATGAACAAATTTTCTCAAGAATTTCTATATGTTTCAATTATTTTACATCTTTCAGGGATTTTTATAAAATTTTACTAGCTAGTAATTCATATTAATAGGCTTATGGATGCATTTCTAATTTCTTTATTAAATGGCAGAATAAAATTAAATCCATTGTCAGAGAATATATCTCTATATAGTCAATGACAGATTTCCTAAGTCGAGCTTTATAAATTTATATCTCATCCTTCCCCATTTTATTTTTGCACAAAAACCTCAATAGTACCCCTACTGGCTTCATACCTTCAGGTGCTTGACTATAGATCTCAAACACTTCATATTTTTCAAGTAAAGTTAATTTCAACATAAAATGCGTCTTTGTACATTGGCCAATCATTTCTCTTTCTATATTCTTTGACTGATTTTATTTAAGATATTTATCTTGCTTTATTATTTCATTAGCAACATTATGTGCATGTATACAACATTGTCAACAACAATATGATTTCAATCGGTTCCTTATTTTTCATAAAGACATAACTCATCAAGATCTTTAGTGTTTTTTTTTTCATTTTCAAGGTTCCTAAACCACTTTTAGGGTTTCACTAATAGTTATATTTTAGGGCTCTTTTCGAGCACTTATCTCTATATTATGATCATCTTTATTAATTGTTCATTTCCATTTTAAAGAAAATTTCATATTTGGAACTGACCGTGATACCACGCTTCAAGCGTGACTTACTTTCATTTGCACTAATAGGTTGTCCTTCTATGACACCAATTTAAATTGGAGCATTGATTTGCAACTGGTATATGAGCAGTCATAACTCTCTTTGGGTCAATAAATAAATCTCGCAGATGATTTACAATATTTTACAAATGAATTACTTTTCACGTTGCCTTGTATGAGGATCTAAATGAGATCATGGAAATATCTTTCATACGATTTCCTTTTTCAGCTGTTTATTTTTTCCCGTATGGTTGGAAAAATTATTCCATAGCAATGAGAAATCTTGCCGTAAATAAATTTATGATTGGTTCAAGATAATTTATAATAAAAAGGGATTCAACCAATCATACATTCCTAACATTCTTTGAGGTCTCATCTTTGTATGTCTAATAAGATGAAGTAAAAATTGCCACCATAATAAACTCATACACGCCGGACTACAATTTCTGTGACAACAGTTATACAACCTCTATCCCTTTGACTTTTGGTCATCAAGGAAGGAGGAGTGAAACAACCCAAAAGATATCTGAAAGTTGCAATCACGGTGGCACAAATAACAACTTGCTTTAATATTTTTCATGATACTCGTACATGTTGATTAATTTCTCGCATCTTGGTTCAGAGTGACCTAATACCTTCGGTTGTGTGCCCTCATGACGCAGCTCGCACTGGTTCCTTTATCTCGATCTGCGTGTTTGATGGCATGACGGGGAGTTTCTCTAGTGTTTACCTCTTGTCCCTTAACTGTACGAGACTCCATATACAAGGCAACTAATTCATTTTTCCAGAAGGATCCTAACCTCAAAGTTGTATAAAGTTCATTTTACGAGAATTTACTTAGTTACCTAGGCTCTACCTTGGGGTTTTTAATAGTCCCGAATTCAATTTTTTGTAAATAAAAACCAAAATTTTGACCAATTTTTCATAATGCCCAAAATGTCCCTAATGTCCCAAAAATGTTGTTTTAGCTCTTTTTACTTATAATACTCATAGAAAAATCCAAAAAATCATGAAACTTGGTACCCCTACTCAATTTCCATTTAACCCGTGAGTTAAACGGGCCATTTTAAACCGAATTTTTATTATTTGTAGGTTAGGTTTTATTAGTTCACGGGTTATGTCTATTTTAACACTAAACAAACCAATTTAGCCTACGGGTTAAACAGACTAGGCTAAACGGACTTTTTTACTATTTGTGGGCTAGATTTTATACATTTACTCTATATATTTAACTCGATAAATGGGTTGGGCTAGTAGACCGGAATCATTTTGACAGTCATATGTCCTAATATGTTTGTTCTCTCCGTCATGTGCGGTATCGTGAAGAACCCTGCCACTGAAGCACATATGCTGTATATATGAAAATAATTTGCCGTGGCTTGATTTCGGAATGTACCTTACTCTATCCACTCGTGCCTCGCTCTTGTCCACAAGTTCGACACAGCCTTAGCCTTCAAATCCTTTGTGTATATATAATGAAATCTAGCAAGAAAATGCAATCTCTATCCATTTTATCTTAATTACTACCCAGTGCTCTGCGAGAGCATATAATTGGCTGTGAAAAAGACAAAGGAAAAGAAATGAACCCAAAGGATTTAAATGTAGTTTGCACTTTCGTCCTGATTAATTTCCTTTTTCTCAACTACATTGCAGCTGACTATCTTCCATGCCCTCCAAAATTACCTATTATTTCACCTTCCAATCCTACCAAATGCCCCAAAGACACACTCAAATTTGGTGTCTGTGGAAGCTGGCTGGGACTGGTTAACGAGGTCGTTGGGACTAAACCAAGCGAAGAGTGTTGCACACTAGTGAAAGGACTTGCGGATCTTGAAGCAGCGGTGTGTTTTTGCACGGCTATTAAAGGCAACGTGATGGGAATGGTGAAGCTCAAAGTGCCGATTGCTGTTAGTTTGCTTGTTAATGGTTGTGGGAAGAAGGTTCCAGAAGGATTTGTTTGTGCCTAAGAAAGTAGTTTTTGGTGTGTTTGCTGTATCTGCTATGATTGCTTTAATTTAATAAAAGGCAAAAAATATTGCACTTTTCTTGGGTTTCAGACTGACGTTGACGAAGCTATATGAATTTTTTTTTTTTTTGAGTACTTCAAAAGTGGAATTTTCATCCTTGTATAATTTCATTCAAGTTATTCTTCCTTGTATAATCTTGTTTACTTTATGCTATTCTAAATTTTTATTTTCTCATGAAAAATGGAGGATGACACCTTGGGTCATGTCAGGGCCAAGGACACAAAGTCTTAAAATTGGAGAACTAATGATGATGGAGATGGAGATGGAGAACTTTGGGATTTAGAAAATTCTAAGTGTTAGACCAAAATCATGATAGATGAGTTATGACGACTCGTTTAGGGAGATTGACAGTTACTTTCAATCTAAGGGCCTAAGACATGACAGATGACAAGATGACGTGAAGATTGATGATAGTTTCATTTTCATCCAAAGGTTCAAAGCATGACACGTGGCATGACGATGAGGGAGTTTATGATGGTTATTCTCTAGATTCAAGGGCTGACAAGATGACATGTGACATTAAAGATCAAAAGCTTGCAACGGTTACTAGAAGATTTGAAGGATGGTAATATGACAAGTGGCCGATAAGATTGAACACACATGGACAATTGAAGCTTTGTGTTTTGAAGGCTTCTTGGCAAGAAGTATAGTTTGGCGCCCATAATTCAAATTCAAGGGCTATGACTCGAGGATGCTAGAAGACGGTTACATAACCTTCAGGGTTTAGTTTTCTCTATAAATAGAACTCATCAGGCACAAAATTTCTCAAGTTCTTAGGATCACACACTTGTAACACTCTTGCACGCTCACCCCACGCTTCCAATGATATTACAGAGCACGAGAAAAACCAAGTAGACATCCTAAACTTTACCCTTTTTCTTTTTTCTTTTAGATTAGACATTCTTTTCTTTTCCTTTTCCTTAGGATTTTCTTTTATCTGTAACTTCAGACCTGTTTGTAAGAACATAATCTCTGTAAATTCAATTTCTATACACAAGTTCTTATGCTTATAACTCTGGAACCGAAACTTAAAGGGACATGAAAAGAACGCTTAATTGTCAAGTTCTTAACAATTGATTTTCTACTCCTTTTACGAACTGGACCTCAAAGGCCCATTCCGCGGAACACCTGCGATCGGACCACAACGCAGTCCAACTAGAGGATAATGGCTCATACCCGCGGAACGGTTCGAGAGAGCCAGCGCAACCCGAGCCGACATCAAACTGACCAACTATCATCACGCCCCGTGATGGACTCTCACCAGTGGGCATCAAGCCGCGATCCCCGGAGGCAAAACAGAAAGGATATCCGCGGGATTGAGGAAATTTTGGATATTATCCAGGTAAATAAACAGGGTCTGCCAGCCAGGTACAGTCTCAACCTCTAGACCCATACTTTACACCCACACCTCAACCCTTTACTGACTTAAGCATTTGAGTCCTTGCAGGTACCCGCCCTGGCGGACCATCATCCTCCACAGAGTTTCAGGATCCGAAACGTACCTCTCAGGTACATTGGCGCCGTCTGCGAGAAAGCTTCTCGGTGATCCCAAATTCTCTTTCGGACCTTGGAGCCCGCATTCACCATGCCTCCCAAGCTTACAAGAAGGACCTATCGTGCCGCGACATCAAAGAGAAAACGTTTTAGTTCCCCGAATTGAAATTTTGAAATAAGGTGGACTTGTCGATTATTTGTTGTTACTAAAAGTCATTGAAAACACTTTTACTCAAGTTATTCTTCCTTAATAAGAAAAAAATAAAAAGGGTTAAATATGTTTTTAGTCTCTCATAAATTTTGAATTTTGTATTTTATCGCCCATAAATGTTTTTTGCAAAAACATCTCATTCATAAAAAATTTTATAAGGTTTTAGTTTCTACTGTCATGTTGAGCTATTAACTGCTGATGTGATGAGCCATGTGGCACACACACTTAACAACAATTGACTTGCACTGACAAGACCCTGAATTTAACCCAAGCCAATTTTTTTTTTAAAAAAAACTCTCTTATCATCTCCCTCGCTCATGGTTCTCTCTTCTCTTATCATCTCCAGATCCATCATATTCATCAAAATCATCATCATCTAAAGATTTCTCCTCTTTCACTCTTGTTACATTTGGTTCATCATCATCTCCAAATCATCATCTTCTGATAAGTAAATAAATAAATACAAAGTTCCTCAGCTAATACTCAAATTGGAATAAACAAACCCTAAAACACAACACAATTTTTTACCCCAAAAACCTTAATTCCTAAAATTCGTTCCTCACCATCATCCTCCATGCATGGTTGCAAAAATTCAAACTTTCTCACCTCTTTCACTCTCCATCACCCTATATGATTTTGGAAGCTCTAGAGGATTGAAGAGTTGTATTAGATCTCAGGTGCTTTGAGTTTTGAAGCAACACAACAAAAAACTCAATAGAAGAAAGAAGAGAGAGTAAGTATAAGCTTCAAACTCAAAAACCTGAAGCTCTCTAAAACCATGCTTCAATTTTCCCTCATTTTTATGTTTTAGTGAGAGAGTTTCACACACTCTCTCTTTGCTTGAACAACGTCGTATGGCTTCCACTTACAGATCTCGATCGGGCGGCAAAATTCTCTGGCTTCGTCACAACGTCGCTGCTGCTAGGACCCCTTATGACCTCCCCGCTCCCTCTGCCTCCGCACCCTAGAGCCCTAATTACCTCTCGTGCTTCGTTTTCTTGCCCACAAGCTTCATTTCCTCTAACACAGAAGATCTTCTCATCCGTCTTGGATCTCAACAACTCTTCGCATACATCCTTCTCCTCGTTTGATACTAGTTCTAGTTTTGGTATGTAGCAGATATATGTTGCAATCATGAGTTACTTAGGCTTATTTTGGTAATGCTATGACTCTTCAAAAGATTTTGAGCACTTTGAGCTCTCTAAAAACTGTTCTTAAGAAGTTATAGTAGCTTTGTTTGGTAAAATAGTACAAAAATTGCTCTCAATAAGCAGAAATCATAAGAATGATGTTTGATAAACATATAATTAATTAAGTTTCTCTTAAAAAATAAAATGATTATAATGAATATAAATAGTGAAAGATCGTTTCTATTTTAATGTTTCATTATTTATTGAATGACAGAATTGAAATTTTATTAAAATTTATGATTATTTGAATCTTTTTAAATTTTGGAGAGGTAAAGCCAATTTTGGAAACTTCTTTTGAGAGCTCCAAAGAGTACCACTGACTCTCAAAAGTCAGGAGTAAAAACCCTCTAGCTTTTCTATTTACCAAGGACAAAAAATTGGCTTGTACTTTTTGAGAGTAGCAATATCTCCTCAAAAAACTTTACCAAACCAAACCTTAGGCTCGTTCTTGGAATGTTAAGTAGTAGATTTGGGGTTTTGGAGTTGAAATTTGTGATTAGCGAAGGTGGTTGTGGAGGTGATGATGAAGGTGCTACGTGGTGGTGACAGCAGGGGGAGAGGAGATGGGGAGGATAGGGGCAATCATAGAGATAACGATTGTAGGTGTGGCAGTAAGAGGTGAAACGAAAGACATAATATGAGAAGAGATATCTGACCCGATGCTACCACTAGTGGCACCGCTGCTGTTGTTTAGGCCTGAAAGTGAGAAGGAGAAATCAAGAGAGGCGAGAGAAAGTAGGTTTGGGGAAGGTGGTTGGGTCACAAGAGAGATCAAGAGAGGTGAAAGAGAGTGTGTTTTCATTTCTTTTTTCTTTTTTTTAGTTTTTGTAAATGAGTAGGATTGTAATCGGGTTGGGTTTGTGAAAATGTTGAGTATAATGGTCACGTGTGAGGTACAAGATTGTCACGTGGCTAAGACCTGTCACATTAGCAGTTAACAACACAACATGATGAAAATGACTAAAACCTTACAAAAAAAGGTATAAAGGACGATTTTTCACCCAAAAAAAATAGTAAGGGTAAAACACGTACAAAATTCAAAATTTATGAGGGGTTAAAAACATATTTAACCCAAATAAAGAAACTTAACCATATCAATAGGTTGGGTAAAATTAAGGAATGAATCCTCTCATATTAACTTTCACATCACAATGTCATGTTTAATCTTTTAATTTTCATATTAATTAAAAAATGTAGACTCATAGATGATATAAATAATTAAAAAAGAATTGTGAGAGATCAATCATGACATTGTTAATAAAGCTTTGTGAAAAATTGATATGAGAGGACTTTCATAAAAGTACCAATAAAATTTTTTGTTTTCTTTTTTTTTTCGAGTCCTATTGTGTACTTATTGGTGGTGTTTATTGGGTTAGGTCAAATGACAACCCATGTGTTTTAACTCACTTCAATCCACACAAATGCATGTTGAGTTTGATTGATGGGTTGTGTTGGGTTGAGAAGACTCTAACCCATAATTTATGGATTAGGTTATAGGGGAAGTCACCGATGTATGGATTCAAGCAAAACAAATTGCAAGATTATGAGGAAATAAAAAAAAAAAGTTACAATTGCATTCTTCTTCATCATGAAATCGGTGGTTAAAGCATTGGTTTCATGATTTTTTTTTTAAAAAAACAAAAATAAAATAAAAGAACAAAACCTTGCCCATTTTACAAGCTGAAATCAGCTTTGCTAATGCCGACTTCAACTTTCTTTTTTTTTTAAAAAAAAAAAAAGCTACATACATCAAATCGACTTTTGAACGGTCGAACAACCAATTTTAGGCCTAAAATCGCTATCTTGTCAATCGATTTCAAGCTCTAAAATTGGGCGTTGTCTTGTTCAAAGTCTCGACATTGGTCAAACAGGAGCAACATATTTGGAGAAGTGGCTGCTGAAGACGTACGCTCTCCTGGGATGGGTGCTACGAATTTCTTTGACCATACGAGGGAGGTCTACGTGCCCTCCCCAACAGTAAGGATGAACATGGAGTTACAGACGGGACGAAGACTTCCAAAGACAAGAGAGTTAATGGACGAACTTCAGAATCGTTAGTTAGCGATTAGCGTTTAGTTAGATCTAGGAGATTAGACCCAAGTATTAATTACGTTTATCCACTTATATATTGTAGATAAGCAAGCTGGTAGTCATGTTGTTATTTTATATTTGATGATCGATGTATGTCTTGTATGAGCTAGGACCATGGTTATATTCTAAGTTATATATAAATAAAGTATGACGACAATCCAAAGACTAGAGACACACAGGTGAAAAGCTCGGCCGCACAAAGGTGAAAGCAGGGCAAACAAAGGGGAGGACAGGATGCACAAAGGTATATATATATATATATATATGGAGGCGAAAACAAACCAAGTAAGGTAGAGAAGTTGCACATTAAAGCACAGGGGGTGTAGCGTCGTGCTACTAGGGTTTTATCCAAGGTAGGTGACAATTCTTATCCTTGTTTTTTTCTAAGTACATGCATGAATCGTCTTTTACGAATCTATTTTTCACACCAAGCTTAGACATTTATCAATATTCTCCTCCGCTCCCATGTGTAAAACTTAAAAATATTTGAAAGGCTAAATGACTTTTTTTGGTCTCCTTCTTTTTATTGATCTATTAATTTAGTCCCTAAGTTTTTTTTGGTATCAATTTAGTATTCTAAATTTCAAATCACTGTTGTTTACTTTTTTCTTTATCAATTTGATCTATTACTTTGGTACACTAGTGCACTACATCATTGTCACGATTGTTATAAAAAGAATTATTTTGATAATAATTTGAAACGTAATGAATCAAATTAATAAAAGAAAAATCATGAAGAATCAAACTGACAACAATTTAAAGATGACTAATTAGATCACAAGAAACTTGGAAGATCAAATTGATATATAAAAAAAAGGACATTTTGTCGATATATTTTAAACAGAAAATTGCTTAGAAAATCTAACAAGTTAATCTACATATCAAACTACACATTTTAATGAATGATACTTGACATTTAAAGCTGACAAAATAAAAAATAAAATGTTAAGTGTCATTCATTAAAATATATAAATTGATTCATAATTTAATTTGTTTTCTCTCTTTAAACATTAGCTGTCCAATTCTCCTAAATAGATGTAAATATTTTATTGGTAATATTGGAAATGCAAACTTCCGAGTTCTGCCCACAGATTTCAGTTCCAAAACTGTAACAAAAATATACAAGTTCCAACTTTTGCCAGCTAATATTTAGCTGCTTTGCTTGCATGATCGTCGCTTTTTCACAGTCTGAGGCAACAGTATTGCAACCATGGAAGTAGTCTCAAATTTGGGTCACAATCCGTTAGTCCAATTTCGATGGACACGGTTTTCCTTTGGAAACTATTTTTTGATGTCTTATCCGCCAATTTGATTTTGACCGTTAAGCTAGCATTAATTTATCTGCAATCCAAAGGAAAAGAAAAATAAACCATAACAAGAAGAGTTTACATGTTCAACAAATTCAGTTAAAATGAACGTCATTAGAAACGACCTGGAAAGTCAACAAGATATATATCTTTGGATCAGAATTCCTTGCTGATGTTATTGTATCATGTGTACTTTTCTGCTACCTTAATTTGAGGGCCGCGTCTTGGCAAAATATAACTAATTATAAAGCCGTACCCGCGAATTAGCGCCGATGAATACGGGCAAGAAAAAGACCAAATCTCTTATTTAGATTTTTCATTTTATTAACTTAGTCCTACTCAACTAAAGACGTTTATATAAGGCATACAAATCTCCCAACAAAAGTTTTTACTTTTTTTTATTATTATGAATCGAACTCAAAACCATTAATTAAATGATCAAAGTCTATCATCACCTTAAGGCCTTTAGTGAACTTTACATTGGTACTCTCACGTAAAAATATATTATTCTTAATTTTATTGTTCTGTACAAAAGTTTAAGTGAATTTAACATTAATCATTCTATTAGATTTCATATTACCTATTAAAATGGTAACTACATCAGCAGCAGGCGAATTCACGTCTTATCCATTATGCCGACAATCTTTGGCATATGGTGCTTTTATAACGTGAAAATTATATTCCCGCGACTAGCTGCTTGACTTCGTTTAGTAAGTTATTATTGATCTGAATAGCATCCAATACCGCGAACAGGCGGAACAATTTTATGAAGATAACTCTCCATTGACTTCTCTACTTGAAGTTGAACATAACAGATACATTGTGGCCTAATCAGTAATAATCTTCAACCCACAAATATCCATGGAATTTATCATATGGTGCTATAATTACATCTATAGTCTAGTTTAGAAAAACTATACATAATGAACACCTTAAAACATGGGCAAACATCATATAATAAAAGAAACATATGACATTGATTTGTCTTCCACACTGTTCAATGGATCAATGCTAATCAAGGGCCAAACCTTTGAACCATGATTGGAATACGCCTGAACATTGCACACAGCATGGGCCATAGCTAGAGGTGGACTTTAGCGGATTTGTATCCTCTAACCAGGAATTTTTCTTTTAAAACATATATCCCATAGATTAATAAAGTATAATATATATATATATATATATATATATATATTATTGATTTAAGATTATATACCCCTTAATTTCAAGCATCTCAATTCGACCATAACGAATTATGTTTTATAGTCTCTTATGATGCAGTCTCTTCAATAATTTTTTTATTATATTTTTTTTTTCAAGTTAAACCCCCTAATAAAATGCAGTGTTATCAAACCTGACTTGAACTGACTGACCCATAACCTGGTCACCCGACTTTGAGACCGGGCCACAGTCTGCTAGTCCATCATATAATTTGAACACATGACTTTTTGAATGAGAGGCTACTTTGATTACTACTAGGCCAGATGAACCGTTATATGCTATAGTGTAACATTAAAAAAAAATTGCCTATAATTAATTAAATAGCTAATTATTCTTTTATTTCTGTCTTTTCATTGTATTTATTTAAGTATTAATATAATTTTACATATTTATTTAATTATATAATTGATTCATCAATTAACCTAGTGATCCACGGGTTGAACTAGTGACCTGGTGAATTGACCGAGTCGATCACCGAGTCGAGTTAGGTAGCTATGGTAAAATGAGCAAGGAAAAGGAAAAGTGAATTAATGACTAAAATTTCATCAACTCTCTGATCACATGCCAGAAAAAAAAAAGGTATCAGTTGAGTTCCCCTGTAATGATTAACTAAACGTATATATGATGTAATTATAAAATTAACACCCAAAACATCAAATTAACGAGAGTGTATCCAGGATTTTGTCTCACACTATTATGGGCTAAGCCTCTGAAGAGGCCCAATCGTCCTAACGCAAATCTGGCCCACAAAGAGACTAGACTTGGGAGATACCAAGATGAAGCCAAGGCACAAATTAGGGTTGTCGCTTTGTGACCCTAAGAGGTAGGGTCCATCCAAGGAGACCGTTCCCTAATTATGGGTGAATGAATAGCCCTTTACAAGTACGTCGTAAGACCTTTTTTAATATTCTAACCCTAATCCTACAATCACTGATTAGAGCGTCAGAGTACTTGCAGGTACGTATCGCACCGCACGGATATTTGAGGATCATCGTCTTGCCACCTAGGATAAACATTTGTGTAATTGGTACAGTAAATTAGCATCATTTTTGGGTTATTGAACGAAGCTTAACCAGTGATGGGACCAAAATCCCCAACTCTAGATAAATACCTAACTACACCATTTACATATGCCTTCGAAAACTACCAAAAAGAACTCGAGACCAATTATCAACACTCATGACCTAGGAGAGGTGGTCTCAAAAGAAACCATACTAGGCCAAGATCCGGTATAAGCGAGCCAAAAGCAAGGCCCTCTTAGATGACTTTGAACTTGAATCACCCCCAGAATAAACCCTCACAACAAAGGAACCCGATGTGGAGGTCTATCAACAACTGCCACCAGATCTCACAGTACTAGTTGAGGACCAAGCTGCCAAAATCCAACAGTTGGAGGCAGTAGTTGAGGAGCTAAGGAATGTTGAAGAATGATGTTATCAGAGAGTTGAGATCTGCACTAGCACTGATAAGCATCGAGAAGAGTTGGAGTAATGATAGAATGAGACCTTAAAAAAAGCCGAAGACTGAAATTAGCACCTTTATAGCCAAAACCACAACGACGAGCACCTTTGACTAGATCTGGATTTCTATGCTGAAAATGACTAGTGAAGCATCTCGGTACTAACAAAAGAAAAAGGAGCCTATGAGTCAATCTACAGATCCTCAACAAACCCTAACTCGAAGAGACCTTGAGAGAAGCCCTGATAGGGTAGCCGCATTGTCGAGTAATGGGAAAGGAAGGGAAAACCACATATTCTTTGAGGAGATCCTCAATGCCATACCACCACTAGGTTTCCGTCACCCAACAGACATGGAAGTATACAACATGCCAACAAACCCACAACACCATCTTGATGCCTTCGAGCATTGCATGATCCTCGACCAATTAGAATATGCAATTCAATGTAAAGCTTTCCCAATCCCCTAAGGAAAGAAGCCCTGAGCTATTTCAATGACCTTCCTCCAAAGAGCATCAGGTGTTTTAATGACTTGGCAACACAAGGAGAATGAAGCTGAGAATGGTTGTTAACCTACTCAATGTCATCAAAAAGGAGAAAAAAAATGCTTTGGAAGTACCTCAATCATTTTTACATTGAATGTGTGAAAATCAAACAGACTGGGTCGTAGAAGCCCTTTTTTGAAAAAATCTCTCTAAACGACCACCTAAGAGTCTCATCAAGATACAAGAACGGGCAGAAGAGTACCTATACCAAGAGGAAGGAATAAAGGCAGTGAAAGGAGAAACACAAAAAGACCAAAGGGAAGGCTCAATCCACCCTAACAAGTGGGGAATCCCAAAATGAGAAGAAAGAGAAAGCATGAGCCAACCCATGACAGACGTTATCGGACCTACACTTTACTAACAATATCCTTGACTCAATTACTCTAACAAGTGCAGCAGACAAAAACGTTTTAGTGCCCTAAGCCAATATGACAGTGTCCAATGATGAATTAAAGCCTATTCTATGAATATCATAACACATATGGGCATGACATAGACGATTACATCGACTTGAAGGATGAAATTGAAAAGTGGGTATGCAATGGCTGCTTGGAAAATATATTCTAGAAAATAGAAAAAGAGCCATGGAAAACATGATAGAGACCACTACAGGCAGTTGCATGATAACTGGACAGACCCTCTCGTCGAGGACATAAACGAATGGGCTACAAGCTCTACTCATGTTGTCAACTTCATAGCTAGTATCTTCACGGGAGGAGGAATGAAAAAATCTATCAGGAAGAGGCACATCCATGAAGCACTACATGTAGTAACTAGGGCACCAAAGAGGGTTAGATACCCAAAACAGATGCTAGACATCATATTCACAACAAAAGACTTTCGTGAAGTGTCACAAGCACATGACAACCCCATGGTGATCTCAATGATGTTAGTAAATGCCAAGATCAAAAGGATGCTATTAGATCAGGGAAGTTCGAAGGACATCATTATCTGTGATTGCTTCAACCAGCTCAAATTTAACGCTGTCACGCTACAACTTTGGACGTGATAGCACTCAATGATACTGACCCTACGGAATTAGTGGGCTAATTATGGTCTACTTACTTGTAATTAGTTACCAACGTTTATTAGATTTTATGCCTACTGATTATGGAAAGTTGTTATATATCCTATGGTCATATCATAGGGGTTGCTACTTATGCCTAACCAAGTAGTTCTAAGCATATAATCATACATTTATTTCACATAGCACCAAGTTCTTTTCTTAAAAATCAGACTCCATACGAAATTTCGTGAATATATGAAAAAAGACGAATGAATAAACTCACATGGGTAAAACCCTCTTTTGGCCCTATAGTTATACTCAATTAATCAATTATTTTTCCTATTCGTAAAAGCATTCAATGTGGTCATCTATTTGTTAAAATTAGTCACTTTGGTCCTTTTTTTTCATTTAATCACATTTGAATAATAATATTACCCACATTTGAAAAGCGCGGTTCAATAGAAGAAAAAAAGACCAAACAGATTTTTTAAAATAGGGAATGACAATGATTAATTGGGTATAACTATGGGACCAATATAGGGTTTTACCCAAACTCACATTAACACACAATAATAAATTCAAATTAACATCTATATTTAAATAATTTATTTTTACATAAAATGTAAAAATAGTGTGAAAGATATATTAAAATGGACATTTTATTTTTACATGAAATCAATTACTAATAAAGATATGATATGCAATGATAGTAAACAAAAGTCAAGGACCATCATTGAACTATATATATTTGTTTAAACCAATGTTATTTCATGAACAAGTAAGTATTAAAGAAATAAGAGTTGTTATAGTTGAGTAGGATGAAAAATATAAAGATTATAATAAAAATTTGCCCACAATAAAATGTCCCGTGAACTTTTATTAGTATTTCTTTTATTGTACATAGTTTATTACTTTGATCTAATTAATTTTATGGAACAATCACAAAAAGGCGAGGACAACGATTCAACTATATATATGGGTTATGTTTATCAAAATCAACGCTTGCAATGGAGAATTATGTGCTGCATAGTTAAGAGTATCTTTGCCTAAAGAAAAAAGAGTTTTTATAGATGAGAAAGAAGGAAATACATGGATTATAATAATAATAAAATATAACAACAAAGTTTTTCATGAACTCCGCAAATGTAATTAATTCCTTTAAATTTATTTTATTTTATAGAACAATTAAAAAATATTCCTTTAATATCTAATTTTAAATCACTAACAATTTGTTTTTTTAAATAATTTATTAAATTATTAAGTATACAAGAATTAACAAACGCGTGCAACGCACAGACATTATCTCTAGTAAAAATGTAAAGTTTAAGTCTGGTTCAAGGACTTATATAATTTAGAATCATGTCATACCTTAATGAAATCTAATATAATATAATATAATAATTATATAGAATAAGAACAATAATATATAAAATTGGAGTCTTTAAAAAGATTACACAATTTGTATAATATAAACCTAGAAGACATAGATTGAGAAGAAGAAAGACAAGAAGGTTTAGATATAAAATTAGAGTCTTTAAAAAGCTACTAAAAGTTTTCAATTTATATGAAAAGATTGAAAAAAATCTCACTTCAAACATATTAGTAAGTTGTATAAGTCGAATCATACAGTATGGTACAAAAATGGTTGAATTTCTTACATAGTATGATTAATTATCTAACATAACCAAAGTAGGTTTGTAAACAATACAACAAAATAAGAGGTTCAAGAACCCAAAAAGCAGTCATAAATAACCAAAGAAAGTAGTAAACAAAAACTCCACTGAGGCAATAACATGATCCCATTAATTGTGAATTTGAAATTATATCCTCTATCTCCACAAAATTAGAAACAATTTGCTCTTTGCTCCACGATTAATTCCGTTTTCAAATAACAACTAAATTATATATCAACAACATATTTACCACCCCAAAATTATAGAAAACTACAGAGTCTGAAGCACCCTTCAACAGTTAAAATCAAAATCAAATCCAATGGGATAAATAGAAACATAAACAACAGTAGAGGACTAAAAACATTACACTGCCCCGTGAAAAAACTTATATGTACTTTCTTTCAAACACTCAGTTATTGATTCCAAATCTTCATCCTTGATCACATTGATTTGCCAACATCAAATATATATCAACTTCCCAAGTGCTTTGAAAGCTACACATCATAAGCAAACAAATTGTGATCATGTAATCGCCAAGCCAGACATATAGATCCAATATCATTTCCATTACCTAATATTATCACAATTTGGAAATTGGAAGGTGCATAAAAATATCGCACTATGAACCTTCTAATATTAAGTTCAATATCCACTAATAAAGGAAAATATTAGAGCTGAAGCATTGCAAATAATAATGTTAAGAATAATATATATTATATTTGATTTGATTTGATATAAATTATGTTTGATTTGATTTGATTGTGATTTATTTTTGGCCGTTGTGTTTTGGCCGTTGAGTCTTCTGCCTATAAATAGGCTCAGCCTCCAATGTAAATAAACACAAACAATACAACTCTTAGATAATACAATTGCTATTTCTCTGTTATCTATCTTTCTCCTATATTTTTTGGTGTCCCATTTATCGATTTTTTCACGATGTTTAACATGGTATCAGAGCCATGGGACCCTCCGATGTTTAACATGGTCTCCGATGTTGCCTAACGCTGCCTCCATGCAGTCTCCGATGTTGCCTAACGCTGCCTCCGTGCAGTCTTCGTATGTTGTCTATTGCTACCTCCGTGCAGCCTCCGATGTTGCCTATTGCTGCCTCTGTGCAGTCCCCGATGTTTTCCGGACAAGTCCTTGGCACCGCTCTTTTTTTCCCTTAACAACCTTCGCTTGTGATAAGCTGAAAGCTCACGGAGCTTTAGCTTGAGGGAGGGTGTTAAGAATAATATATATTATATTTGATTTGATTTGATATACATTATGTTTGATTTGATTTGATTGTGATTTATTTTTGGCTGTTGTGTTTTGGCCGTTGAGTCTTCAGCCTATAAATAGGCTCAGCCTCCGATGTAAAGAAACACAAACAACACAACTCTTAGATAATACAATTGCTATTTCTCTGTTATCTATTTTTCTCCTATATTTTTTGGTGTCCCATTTATCAATTTTTCCACGATGTTTAACAAATAATATACCAAATAATCTGCAACAACGACAAATTTCTTAACATCCTTACCATCAACCAAGGTGTTTCTAATCACCTTAATTCAATGGATCAATGATTTCATATTGAAAATTTAACCATATGAATATATAATCACCTAGTCATGAAAGAGCAAAAAAGTTGACCCTAGGAACAATAATAATGAAAAAGTCTTACTATGACATGTTAACATAACCATGAAAAAAATAAATAAATAAGGCCTCCATGTAAACACAACCATAAAAAAAAAAAGAGAGAGAGAGATAGAGATAGAGAGATAAATCATGGGAATGCACCCAAAATCGAGGTAATTTTGTTCTAATAGTTTGCCAATAACATCGCCCTCAAGTTCTGCATTTGATGCAATTATGAGCACATGAATCTACATTGTTTCAAAGCTGTTAATAACAGATAAAGCAAATAGAAGTGCAATGTCAAAACCTTGATACAAAGCCAAAACAGTCAAGAATTGAAGAGAAAAACACTGCATATTAATTCCAAATAGAATTTGTAAAGCAAATAAGCGTGGATAACACCATTGCAAAATAAATTTAGTAACTAATAGTCAGATAGAAAATCAATGAACGTATCCAAGCCACCAGACAATGTTGCTCGCAATAGCAAACCTGAGCCAACATTGGCGCATTCTCGTAACCCGTCTCCCTCAGCCCACTGCAACAAAAATAAAAGAAGAAAGTCACCTATAAAAAAAATGAAAGAAGAAGAAGAAATGAGTGAAACAAACAAAACTAATGAGAGACATAAGCTCAAAACAAATATATTCTAGAATAAAAAAAATTGTTCATACAAAAGACTTATTTATGAGGATTTGGACCGAATTGAAAATATTTGAAATAAAATGTAATTATATGATATATAATGATTATAATTTTTTAAAAATAACACTGATTAACTTTTTCAATTATTATATAATATATAATTTATTTATTTTCTTAATTGATTAGAATTAATATAAAAATGACACATCAGCATCATTTAACGTTAGTCCTCTCATTTTTATAATTATATAATATATAAGATATAAGATAAATTTTAAGAACTTTGTAACATATTCTTGTTTTTTTTTAAATGTTTGAAATCGCCACAGGGTGTGACGATTTCAGACTCAGGCCCATACAATTATAATTTTGTATTCCGACCCATATTTTGGGATACAAGTTATTCTACACCCATAGAAAAGTAAAGAGGCCTCGTTATGTGTCTCTTGAGTCTAGTCATTCGAATGACATTAACTGAGTCATTCAAATGACTTGTGCTTTGCATAGGTTACAGAGAACACAAAAGTTTTTCAATCGAATGACTCCATTGAATGTCTCTTGAGAAAAAGTCATTCAAATGACTTGTTCATGAGTCATTCGAATGACTTTTTCATGAGTCATTCGAATGACTTGTAGTAGTTATTCGATTGACTTATACACGTGTTGGCCAATCTCATCCTCTTTCTTGTCCTTTTTTGATTCCTATGTTTATCTAATTCATTTTTAAGTCCTAGATTCAAAGGTTTGTTGTAAGAGTCATTTTAGAAAACATTTTTAGAGAGTTTATCACACATACACCTTTAACAACAATTTTCCTAATTCCTAAATCTATATTTTCATTGAATTCCTTGACTTGAAAACTTGCATATTTGTCTTCATCAAAACCTACACATGTGGCATTCACAAAATATACATACATATAATAATATATTCTAGAAAGTAAATAAAAAAATTGTTATATAATATAAATATGTATACTTATCGTTGATTAACACTTGGTTTGGTAATGTAGTGGCTTTCTAAAAGTTGTTGAACTCTAAGTTCTCTAAAATATGCTCTTGAAAAGCTATTTAGTATTGTTTGGTAAAATAATGTAAAAGCGATGTAAGATTATTTCATAATCTCATAAAGATTTGGTCCATGTGTCTTATAGTGATACTAACTCTAATTAAAGGGAATCAAGATGATGGCAATTGATTCTGTAAGATATGATAGAGTTAGCGGGGGGGTATTTTAGTAAAACCGACCATCCCCTCTCCCTTATAATTAATATGGCTTTACTCAAAGAAAAGTAACACGAGTGTTTTTAAGGATTCCAAAGAATTCAGAAAACATTAGGGTTTGAGGTATGCCGCTCTTCTCACCATCAGAAGAGGTTGTAAGGATCAAAGGAAGAGAGGGGAAAAGAATTTATTAATTCCATCCAATCACGACAATGGATCCGGGTATGTCTCTCGTTCTTAACCTTATTTATAATGTGATAATCATAAATTTCAAGATCGTTGTTTCCATGAATTTGTTAATGGAAAATTACAACTTACAAGCGACTCTCAAAATATGGAAATGACAAGAATAATGTTGGGTAAATATATCACAAAGTTACTCTTAAAATATCAAATGACCACAACGAACATAAATAATAAAATGAATAGTTTTTATTTCATTTGCCATGAAATTTCTATATTTCATATGATTAAAAAAAATGATCTATGTAAAAACATCCTAAGCATGTATCTTGATTACTTAGACGTAATATATGCTTGCAAAATATTGGACAATATCATTTTATTACTTATGTTTGATAAAACACTATTCATTTCTTTTTTATCAATCTCTGTTGTTTAAAAACATCTTTTTACTTGCTAGTATTCTATCTTTTCTTAGTCTATTATCTACATTTGTGTATACATAATTTTATATCAAAATCTCTAAAATATGAAGAATTAAATACCCATCAATAGTCCATTAGAAGATTGTCAAAATCAATGACCAAAAATATAAAAATGGCAAGGGAAGACAATTTTTGTGTTGCAAGTGCTACTCTTTTAGTCTCACATTGGTTAAAATAAAAAGTTAAAGGAAAACCTTTTGTTATAAAATAAAGGGTTAATTATGTTTTTAGTCCCTGTAAAATTTGAAAGTTTGGTTTTACTCCCTACATAAAAGTTTTAGTTCCTACGAAATTTAAAAGTTTGGTTTTGGTCCCTGGAGTTGGATGGGAGTTGACTGTGATGACGTGGACGCTTCAGGCGCTAACGCGGCGCGCCACGTGGGATGCCACGTGGCATAACCCAAAAGTCCAACCCATGACCCATGACCTGGAAGCCCACCTGACCCGACCCGTTTTTTAATTAAAATTAAAAAAAAATTGCCAACAGCCCCCATCTCACCCTTTACCCATCCAACCCCATCTCCTCCTCTCACCTCTTTCGAGCCCCCACCCAACCACCCCACCCCATCTGCCGCTCCTCTCCTCTCCTCTCTGTTGTCACTGTGGAAGCTGTTATACACATTCCAAAACGACCTCGTTTCCACAAACCCCTTCTTCTTCTTCTTGGACTTAGTAGTCACTAACCACCACCAACAACCTACAGAAAGAAAAAACCAAGAGAGAATAGAAAACCCATAACCTAAATCCCTATCATCATCACTCGCACATACAGACAAATCAGAAAAACCAAACATTCGAACACACAGATCTAACCAAACTTAATGAGACACCAAACTCACCCCGAGCTTACCATAACCACCATTAACCACCACTACCCTCACCATCGAGAGAGGAAGAGAGAGATCGGAAGGGGGAATGGTGTGTGCCACATCGTGGTAGTCATGGAGCGTAGGCAGAAGAGCTGCAAAAAAGAGGAATATGTTGCCATGGTGAGGGCGCACAGGTTAGGGTTGGGGAAAGAGGAGGACGGAGGCTTCATTTTGGCTTCGTTCTTCGTCTTCTTCACGTGAGAGAAGAGCGGTGCATGGTGTTAGGGTTGGAGAATTGGGGAAATGGGTTTTGTCAAGAGAAGAGGAGTAGGTGGGTGGGTTCTGTGATGTTTTTCGATTTTTTTGTTTTTTGTTTTATTTTAAGACGAAGGGGAGTGACACTACGGAGAAGATGAGGAACAGGAACAGGATGTTGTGGCAAAAGAGGGAGTAGTCGGATTTTCGGGCAGAATAGTTGAACCACAGGGTCTCCACCGCTGTGAGGTTGTAGCCGAGGGCGGACGCCGCCTCCTGAATGGAATCGTACGGTAGCATCGCGGCGGCAGAATGGGGGAGTGGAGAGATAAGAATTGATGGATGGCTCGAGAGAGGTGAGAGGAGGAGATGGGGTTGGATGGGTAAAGGGTGGGATGGGGGGCTGTTTGCAATTTTTTTTAATTTTAATTAAAAAATGGGTCGGGCCAGTGGGGTTCCTGGTCATGGGTTGAACTTTTGGGTTAGGCCACGTGGCATTCCACGTGGCGTTCCACGTGGCGCGCCGCATCAGCGCTTGAGGCGTCCACATCAGCATAGTCAACTCACATCCAACTCCAAGGACTAAAACCAAACTTTTAAATTTCGCAGGGACTAAAACTTTTATATAGGGACTAAAACCAAACTTTCAAATTTTACAGGGACTAAAAACATAATTAACCCTAAAATAAAAATCAAGATTTGAAACCAAATCTTGTGTTGGGCTTGCAAAACATAAATATTTTTCTTTATATGCTTTATATGCCTATGTATTCTATGGTTTGTGTCCTTTACTACAGTACATCGGTCTATGGGACTTTCCACAAATGTATCTCCCTTGCACACCTTATGGTATGCTTGCTAACTAAGGGCGTAAGCTCACTACCTAATTTGGCTGAGGTGTATTAACATCTTTACCTAGAAAACACTTAGGAATACTAGACAAATTATTTCACTTAGAACACTTAAAAATTAAATTGAGGGAACCGTCTCTACCCAAAAACACATAAAAATTATACACAAACACTCTACCCAAGAACACTTAGAAATCTTGAAGGTGTCGTTCCACTCAAAACACTTTAAAATATGAAGGAACAAATATAATTAATTAATTAATTAATTAAGCAAAACAAATTACATTATTACTTCATCATATATACTTGTATATCATGACTTTTAATTGGGTGTCTACAAATTTTGTGTGTAAAGATAACATTCCTCAACTTTTTAAATAGTAAATATGAGACTCAACATTTTTTCTTAAACCTTTCTTTTTTTTTTTTTAAAATTCAAATGGTGATATAGTTGTATATCATGACTTTTAATTGGGTATCCAAAAAAATTTGTGCGTAGAAATAACATTCTGCGACTTTTTATATAGTAAATATGAGACTCAACATTTTTTTTAAAATATTTTTTAAGTATTTTTTAAAATTAAAATTAAAATTAAAATTATTCGAGACATTCCTATCACAAATTTTAAAAAATGGAGTATTATATAATACTCCCCTTATAACAAATGTGCACCACCCCCATCAACTGGATGATTATTGCTAACCAATAAAACTTAATCAATTAATCAAAATATGTTTCTTTTTATATTATTAAATCATATCAATATTATGAATCTCTAAGATAAAATATGATACTGAATTTAATTTTTATATATCATAAATATAAAACTTTTTACATAATTATCTAATTATATTTAATTAAATCATTCACATTTATTTGACTCTTGTCATAACTATCTTGAAAATTATAGTATAAAACATTTTATCCTAACAATGAAACAAAATTTACCAAAAAAAAAAATTCTAGCAATGAAGCAAAATGAGGAAGAAATTTTTTAACACAGCAAGTTTAAAATCAAGAAACGCTACTAAGAGGAATATAAAGGTATTGACATCGATACTTTGATATCAGATACGATATGACACGGAAAATAATGGAAGAATGAAGTATTAGAGCTACATAATATTATTAATATCCAATTGCAAGAAAAAAAAAATAATAAATAAAAAGAAATCATATCAATATTTTTCCCGATCGGGTCAAGGGTAGACCCATTAAAACTTCCGTACAATTAATTGACAAAGGGACGCACTCATTTTGTAGACCAAGAAACACAGAAACAGTACCGATGGATTTCATTTTTTTTTTCCTGAAAGAAAATGATATAAATTTTGTGTTTGCTCTTCTCTGATGCCATAGTTATGTCCCGTGCATAGCAAATTAGCAATTCAGTGATTCACAGCACTCGTAGTTTCTAGAAGAAACCACACCTCTGTTTGGATATTTCTGCTTCTGCCACGTTCTCTTCTCTTCCTCTGTTCCCTTTCACCCTGTTCCAGTGTTCCCTCTTCTTCTCACGCTACGCTATTGTTCCTCACACAAAATTCTCTTATCTCTCTAACTGGAAAAAACAGAGCGTAAAAGAAGAAGATAAAAAAGTGTCTCTCATTTTGTGGCACCTTGTTTGGCTTTAGTTTCTTTAAATTACGGTTTTTCCCTTGTTTGTTTGATTGAATCTCAAGGTTACTTTAAAGGGTTAGAGGGTTACCGTGTCGTCCTTCTAACAAAGAAGGTTAAGGCTTGTTGAGTTTCCTTCAAGTCTTTGTTTTAACAGCGAACGAAAGAGAGAAATGGCCATTGATTTCTAAGTCTACGGTGGAATTAGGTACAGAGTCAGTGTGTTGAATTCACAGACATTGCTGGCAAGAGTCACTTGTTTGTTTGTTTTTTTCTTCCTGAAAACAGAGAGAGAGAGAGGGGGGGGTTAACGTTTGAAGGGGAAAACGAAACAGCTAGATTTGAGGATTTTGCGGGAAAAATCGGTGTCTAAGCGTCAAAAAATAGAAAGTCCTTTATCTTTTTTACGTTTTTACTTTTTTTTATTTTTGGGTTGATTTTCATTTCAACACTCCTTTCTCTTCTTTCTTTCTTTCTATCTATCTATCCATCTCTCTTTATTCTCTTCTCTCCCTCTGTTTTTCCCTCCCCTGTTTTCATTAGTTGGCACAGAAACTGGAAAATTCCTTCTCTTTCTCTCTCTCTTTCTCTTCCTCTGACGCCATGATTCTTGAGAGAGGGTCAATGAAATCAAAGTCTAACCTTGACTGCTTCCTCCGCTGCACCACCCCAGTGGTACAATCCCAGCTTCTTCCCAAGGTATCTCCTTTGTTTATTCTTCTTCCTCCTCTGCTTCTCTTATTATAAATACCATTTTATTTTATTCTTATTTTTTGTAATTTTTATTTCGTTGTGTTTCTCTCTTAAATTCTCTCTTCTTCTTCTTCTTCATTTCTTTTTTTTGTGTTTACAGTCTGAGATTAGGAACCTGAACCGATTGTGGCACCCATGGGAGAGAGAAGCGGTTGAGTATTTCACCTTGGCTGATCTGTGGAACACCTTCCACGAATGGAGTGCCTATGGCGCTGGCGTCCCCATCACCCTTCCCAATGGAGAAACACTTGTTCAGTACTACGTCCCTTACCTCTCTGCACTTCAGATATTCACCAGCAACACTTTCCGGTACATCTCTCTCTCTATACATCAATCTATACTTATGTGTACATGAAGATTCTTAGTGTGGGGCTCTTCAATTCAGTCTTTCTAGTTTTGACCAATTCAAGGCCATTGATGTTCCCATTATGTCTCAAAACAATTAGGTCTCTTTATTTTAATTATTGGTGTTTTTGTGGCCAAATTGACCTATTTGGTGCTTGTGTGTTTCTCATTTGTGTTTTTTTTTTCTTTTTTCTTCTTTTGATTGGGAGTGATTTGGTGGATTATGTTGTTGTGCGGCTTGATGATTGGTAGCATATCAATCTTCTTTTTTGATGCATCGGTGTCAATGGGATTTGAAAGTACTACCCAATGAGTATTTTTCAGGGAAGAGGCTGCTGAGTCAGGTGACTGCGAGACAAGGGACTCCTTCAGCGACACCTTGAGCGAGGAGAGCGAGAGCGATAAGCCATGGCGGTGGGATGGGAGTTCCTCAGAAGAGGGAGGAGGAGGGTTCGAGCAGGACTGCCTGTGGCACTCGAATGACCGGTTGGGTCACCTCTATGTGCAGTATTTCGAGAGATCCGCTCCATATGGGAGAGTTCCTCTCATGGATAAGGTCACTTGATTTTTTTCTGTTCTTCTTGTTGCCCAATTCCTACATTTGCAATCTTTCTGCTGTTTTTTTTTTTGGTTAGTCAAGGCTTGACTGGAGCAGCGTTTCATCCATATCCATGTTCTGATTTTTTTATTTTTTTATTTTTTGGTGTTATGATGTGATCAGAGCCCCGTTGATTAGGCATATTCCAAGATTTCCTTCTTGTGGGGTCACTTCTAAGGAGTTGGAATACTCTGGATCCAATTTCTGTCACCCCCACTTAAAGTTTGATACTGTTTTTAATCTCTTTCCAATTTGTCAGGATTTTTCCAATTCCAAGATTTTTTCTGCTGTTTTAAAATAAAAACAGAAAACATATCGAAAACAGAAGCCCCATGATGTGTAACAATTTTTTCTGGGGTCAAATTTTAAGTGTGAAGATAGGAAAATGGATAGGAACTTGTAAGTACTCTGAAAGCGATAAGCACCATGTGCTTAGTCTGACCTTGGAGTAACGTGACTTGTCTCTTCAACTAAAATTTGTTGGTTTCAAAATAAAATAAAAAATGAGAGTGTTTTGTGTAGAGGTGTATTGTAATTGTAATCACACCCAAAACCCTTTCATGATAGGCGTCAGTTCAAGACGAATCATCAATTAAAGATGAAGTGTGTCTTTTGACTATTCAATGTGAATCTAGAGAACTCATTCTCCTTTTATTTTGTCCATATTAACTTGGTAGTCTCTGTCAATTATCTCCACCTTTAGTGGAAACCGGAACAATGCATATTCCCTTTCATTTTTTTTCTCTTCCATATCCTGCATTATTGGTTACTATACTTCCTGAGCATATGTTCTCCTTCCAAAAGTTTTGCTGTTTAATTTGATTCCCCTTAATAATGCATGTAGTTTTCATTGTTTTTGATTATAGTGATTGTTATAAAAACTAAGCTAAACGAAAAATTTTCTTCTAGCATAACATGTAATAGTATAGAATAAAGTGTGAAAGATTCTATTGTCGATCAATTGTTTGCGATCACTTTCAGATTACTGGATTAGCAGAAAGATACCCGGGGTTGATGTCACTAAGAAGTGTGGATCTTTCGCCAGCAAGTTGGATGGCAGTTTCTTGGTATAATTATTCATCACTCTCAATCTAACTGTAGCAACCTTATTGAACATGTTATATTTTTGTCCTTGCCTTTTTCATACAAGGCCTTTTTAGTGAATTCTAGCATTTATTATGATCAATCGATGAATCTTCACTTATGGTTACTTTTTCCAGGTACCCCATATATCATATCCCGATGGGAAGAACAATTAAAGATCTTTCAACATGCTTCCTCACTTACCACACACTTTCATCATCATTTCAAGGTATTCCTTATTATCCATGGTTTAACTCCTATGATTATGTGCAGCTATTATGCCTTTTCACTTTTTTTGAATTTTGGTCGGGGGAAATGGAAGGTATCTTGAACATTCACTCTACCTTCTCGAACCAAATTGATTGTTTTTTGGGTCTATTGGACTTTAGAATATTAGTGGTTAATATAAATAAACGATCAAAATAATTTAGCCTCTTGAATTATACACCGTGTGCACTTTATTACCCTCATTTCTTAACATTTCACAGTAGCGCAAATCGACCCTTAAATGATCAAATTACCCTCCTTTCATTCTCCATCTCATCCTCTTCTTCAAGAACATGAGGGTAGCTTGGTCCGGTAAGAATCAATTTGCACCTTTAGGAAACGTAAGGGTTTGATTTGTACATTTTTAAAAGTTAGAGAGGGTACATGAAGTATATGTCAGAGGTAAATTGTCATTTTCCTGGTAATCCACGGCGGTGAACTTAAAAGAATGAAAACTTTTGGTTATGTTTCTGTAGATATGGACCTTGACGATGATAGCGAGGGAGCCCACGGCAAGAAGAGAAAGGACGGTGAAGGCATGTCCCTGCCACCATTTGGTTTGGCCACGTATAAGATGCAAGGCAACTTGTGGGTCTCAGGCCATTGTGGTAGGGACCAAGAGAGGTTTGTTTCACTATTGAGCGTGGCAGATTCATGGTTGAAGCAACTAAGGGTCCAACATCATGACTTTAATTACTTCACTGGCGTTAGGCATGTCTAGAAAGAGGGGATTAATTGCACTCTACTACTTTACAAATTGACCACTAAAGCCATCAATTCCTCGTGGGAATGTATATTTGGTATTTTTGGTTGTGTCCTGTGCCTGGACCGTTAATTGCATCTTTTGTTTTTTCTTTTTTCTTGTTCTTTTGTGGCTGTTTAACCCTTTGATAGCATTTTAATTAGGACCACCCCTCGTGAGATTGCATAGAAATTAAGGGTAACTGATGAATTGACTTGTTTTGTCTGTATATATAGAGAGCTAGGTGAGGAGGTCATAGAGACTGAGGTGAAGGGAGACTATGTAGTTCTACTTTGAAACCTGGATTTTGTGCATCGGTTGCTATTGACCATGAATGTTGGTGTGGTTTCTTTTTTCTTTGTTTTTTTTGTAAGTGCTACTCTGCCATTGGCTATTTGCTTTTCAAGCGCATGAGCATCTGTTATTATTTCAGTCTAATGATTACTATTTCTTGATTGTAAATAGTCTCGATTAGATTGAAATAATTTAAATCAATGGTCAAGATCATATACAATATTTAAGAGCATCACTTCTGTAACTTTTTTTAAGTGCAATTTTAAAAGCCTCCAAGTTGCTATACATTTATGGGATGGCAAATCGTAATCATCTGTTTCAAAACCTTGTTAATTTCTGTCTCTCAAATAATATATATTAGTAAATTGTATTGAAGTTTCTAAAGGTTTATCCATTTCTCTGTCCTACTAATCATTTTATTTTTGTGATGTGAAAAATAAGTAATTTATAAGTTTAAATATGTTTCGGATTTTTGTTAAATTTTTTAAATTTGATTTAGGTCTTGAATTTCTTTTTTCAAACATAATAAAAAAATATTTGATTTACCAATCCTCTATGTCTAGTGTCACTTTAATTTTTATTAATTTGTGTATAATTTTTTTTACAATATCCTTCTTCTATACTAATTAAATGAATAACTTAACATTAATTATTTATTGTTAATCAAATTTTATGGAAAAAATGTAATTGTTAATTTATTTAAAAAAATCAGTTATTTAATATTGTGTCAATTTTTTGTTTTTAAATTCTCTTGATACAAAAAATTATCTGAATAATCTAGTGCTAATTATTTTTTGAAAATAAAAAATAAATAACATTAAAAGTTATCTAGTGGTTACATAATTAAAAACTTTCATAATTTTTTTTTATTTACTATGATTTTTACAAAAACTTTCATAAAAGCTTTCATATGATACTATGATTTATTATTATTGACTAAATATTTTTTATTATAGTTTTCTTTTTCTCATTATTTACGTTCATAAAATATAAGGTAATTTGATATATATTTTACTAGTTAAGTATTGACTTCACAAGAAACTTGAAAGGTTGATTTTTCTAAGCAAATATTTTTTTGGTACATAGAAATATGGAAACATTGTAAAGGAAAAATTATTTTAGAAAATTTTATTTATTTAGAAGTACGTGAAATATAATTTATTTAACATGAAATAAAAAAAAATAGTCTTTAGATTGTTTTACTGTTGAAAAAAAAAATCAAACTTACGATAGCAATAATGATAAAAAAAAATTCCGATAAAATTTATTGATTAATAGTAATAAACCATGATATCATTACCAAAATAAAAGTAATAAACCAAGATACCATAATTTTATTTAATAATATTTAAATTATATAAACGCTATATGTTACAAAATAAGGTGTGCAATACTTGTTATTATATCTTTTTTATTTAAAAAAAATACTCATTGTTATGCTATTTTGGTAATTATTGTACCAAGAATATTTAAAAATTAATTTAATAGTGATATAAATAAATAATCATATTAATTATAATGAATAACTAATGTTAAATTATTCATTTAATTAGTATAGAAAAGGGCATTGAAGGAAAACTATATAAAAAATAATGACAATGGGAATGACACTAGACACAAAGGAGTGAGTCACACCCTAATCTCTAATATATTATAAATAATTTAATTTTAGTTTCGTTATTCTGTTAAAGGTTAATGTGACTAAAAAAATGTCACATCGATAGTGTTATGCAAGCAAAGTAAACTTATCTAACCTATAATCTAACAAACTTGTTATTTGACCTAAATTAGAGTTATGTGTGAGTATTAGGAAACAAATCTGAGTCTAATAGTGGGTTATAATTATAAGTTGACTTAGTCTATTTTATTCCCATGACACTATTAACGAGACGGTCAAAACTTTACTTATGGTTGAGACTAAAACTAGATATTTCTAATATATTTGGACTAAAACCCAAAAAAATATTTTCTATAAATTTTAATAAATTTTTAAAAAATTCTCATCGAATAAAAACATATTTAAACTTAATTTATATTAGGTATCCACAAATATTTTTTAAAAGGTTTGTTTTTATATGGCAATAAATGATTGGTGAGGCAGAAAAAGAATAATTTAGGAATAAATAAATGATTTCCATACACATTATACACATGAGAAATTTATGACAGGTTTGGCTAGTTAGCCGTGCATAGTATGTCTATCCTGAGTTTATCTCCGTCTGGACCCATAGCCGAATGAACAGAATTTAGGCATAGCTAGCGCACACCACTTGGATTGGCTTTACCCAGGAAAAAGAGACGTCTTATTCGTGCTTACATAACATGGGTCACTATGTTGACTCACTTATTATTTATTATTTAATAAAATTTTAACAAAATATAATATTTATTAAAATTTTATATAATAATAAATAATAAGTGAGTTGGCATGATATAGTATATTACACAAGTATAAATAGTATTTTTTTAAAAAATTAAAGTGTGGTTGTGATATGCTCACGAAGATCCTCAGCTAAAATCGGGTGGTTAGTAAGATCTTTTTAATTGATTTGATGGATTAATGCACATACAAATACGGCTTTATGTAGCCGCGTAGTTGCCTTCCTAGTATGTTTTGTTTGGGCTCCAACTGTCACCATATGTTAAACTATGCCCTATCCAAGTTGTAGCCGTTGAATTTAATAATTGAAGTCTGATAATGTAAAAAATATTTAATCAATTTAATTATTAGATTATTATTAGATCTGTTTTATTTTGGTGTTACCAACGTATTTCAACCCTACTGTCATAGAAGCGGAGTATTCTTTTAAGCGGAGAGAGACTTTAGATCTGAATCAATATAGATTTTATCTTGAAAATAAGAAGCTACTAGCTAGCTTATACTGTAGAAATTATGATAAGCAATAAACAAGCAACGTGACATGTAAATGTCCAAAATATAGAGAGAGAGAGAGGTGTCGGTTTCCCTTTCACGACACCATTGAGCTTTAAATTATATAGAATTTAGTGACTTCTGCGGAGACATTAAATTTGGTCATGAACCCCCATTTTCAGATAGCAAACTACAGGTTGTTTTCCACTTTGACATAAATACAAGAAGGTGGCCCAATTTGAAATTGTTATCTTCAGAAATGGGACATTGGCAGTGGACTGATGCTAAGACTGTAACCATATGTTATTAGCAAGAGAAACCAAGAAATCCACATCAATATGTTGCGAGAATGGAAGGATATGTTCAAAATAGAGAGTGCTAACCAACCAACAAACCCATCATCTTTGAGGTCACTAACACATGGGTTAAGATCCTGAAAGTCAATGCATCTCGATCACATAGCTGTTTGGCACTTTGATTCGTGTGTGGACTTGTAATGCTGCATATCATACCTACTCAAAATGAACCGAGTCCAACTGAACCCAAAAACTAAGGATCGAATTAGCTTAATTTTTTTTAAATAATGTGTTAAAATATAATTTTAAAAAAAAATCTTTTAAACAAGGTAAAATATCTAAAACAAGATAAAATATCAATTTTTTTTTTTAAAGTTTGGAATGTTCCACTTTTAAAAAAATTGGATGAAAGTGTGATTTTTATTAAAAATATCTTGTAAATGTAAAACAAAATTCTTAAAAAAAAGCTATACTTAAAAATATAAGTAAAATAAGTCATTTTTTAAGCCAATTTAAATCGACCATAATTTAAAGGGGATTGCTTGATCTTATAAAGGTTATATAAACATTATCTCTAAGCAATGTAATATTCAAACACATCCCCTCACATCAAGAATGATTATTTTGGTGTTAATCTTATAAAGATTATTTAAGTCTTATCTATAAAAGTGAGATTGCATGAACTTTGTAAGCCAGAACATTTGCGAATGGGTCCATTTACGATCTTAAGATAAACTTGAATACTATATTAAAAATTAAATAAGTCTAATACAATCCCAAAAACTGATTTAATAAAAAGATAATTTTTTCAATTTTTTAAAAATTATCTAAAACTTATCTCTATATCTAATCAATGCAAGATTATAACAATACTTGCGGGATTCCTTGACACATGTAGATTATTCTAAAATTTATATAGATCAATATTTTAATTTCAAACCAGGTGGTTAATTTATATTATCTATTTAACTTCATTACCATAGGAAAAATAAAAGTTTAGTATGGCATATCATTTTCCAGAGGGTTTTCGGGAAGATATATTTATTATTTACTTCCTTCGTTATTTAATTGTAGTTCTTTTAATGTTATTGCACAAGAATTAGCGAGATTATCAAATGATCTCAATTTTATTAAAAATTTAAATTTAAATTATTAAATTATTATTTGTACATTTTTTTCTATTCATTAATCATTCACTTTTCACTAAGTCTCTTTTTATTAAAGATGAAATTAGTATATAATAACACTATAAAAAAAACGTTGAATATCAATGAATTTTACTGCCGGATATATCTGTCAATGTTACCAGTGGATTTTATGTCCCTTGTTCGTGGTAAACGATTTTTTTGGACTCTTCAAAATTTCCACAGCACAAGTATTTGCTAGTATAATTTGGCGTACAGTGCCGCTAACATATTAATGGTAGATAAATTTGTTAGTAACTATTAAATTATAAATTATCGAGGAAAAAAATTAATCGGAGGATAAATTCACTGAGGATTGTTATTTCTTAAAAAATGTTGGGGTTAGGGTTTTGGTCATTAAATTTATCGCTTATAATATTTTTTAATAAATAATCATGACATAAGCACACCACCAAAATTTGACATGCAATGTATCAACTGAATTATGAGGTGCATATATAGACCAAAACAAAATAAGCTTGTAGCTTACACATGCTTACCATTAATTAGGTAAGAATAATCATCAAAGATTGATGAGAGGGAAATTGATTTTGCCCCTAGTTAGTTAGTTATAAGTCGCACGCATGTGTGTGTATATATATCAATCAAAGAGACACACAGTTATCTTAATTTTTTAGAAAAGTAACTAAACTGAAGGGTGCGGGTTACCATGTGAGGTGTATGTGCGCGCTGGCGCACATGTGCGTGTGTGAGTATGTGCATGTGCGTCAGCAAGCGTGTGCGTGTGCGCGTGCATGCGAGTGTAAGTGTGCATTCACACACATGTGCATTTGTGTGTGCATGCACGTGCCTGTGTTTGTGCGCATGTGTGTTGGTGCACATGTTTTCTCATATGTCTTCAGGTGTGTGCATGAATGTGCATGAGCTTGTGTGCGCGTGTGTGTATGTGTGTGCACACTTGTGTATGCTTGTGTGCACGTGCGCTGTGTATGTGTGTATGTGCGTATGCGTATGTTTGTGTGTATTCTCTTTTGTGTGTGCATGTGTGTGAGTACACGAGTGGGCGTGTGCACGCGTTTCTGTGCGTATGTGTGGGCATGTGTGCATGTGTCTACTTGTGTGGGTGCACACATATGCGTGTGTGTGTTATTGATGATGTACATGATGATCGACATCTCTCCAAATAGAAGATAAAAAGACAATAAAAATGTGCATAATTTGTGAGATCCGACAAATGTACGCAATTGATCAAGGATTGATACGATATCACTTGTTTAGGGTTTAATGTTTAGGATAATTACCCATGAATATATTTTCGTATAGCAAAACAATGCGTTTCATTTGTGATGCCCCGACTTAAGACGTGATCACACGTAGGGCTACTACCCCTACGGAAGCTCTGACGCGACATATTAATATTCATGGATGCTAAAATAAACTTTATTTCATAAATAGATAACTAATTTCATGAAAAGGTAACTGGTTTCATATATAAGATAATATTTGAATTACATCTGGTTTTGAAGAAAATTATACTGAAGATGTAGTTAAATACATAAAGACTGAATGAGGGGATCCTTCCATGGTAGTCTGGAGCATATCTAATATAATAATCCATTGGTAGACCCCATTGCAAAACAGAATTTACCATTGACTCTAGACCCCGTTGCTACTGGATGAGGGGAACGTTCTCACTTTCCTTTACTATATTTGAAAATATCATTTGATAGAGGGTGAGTTTTCATCTCAATGGTGGGTAACTCGGTACCACATATATAATATATGTTACACATAAAACATGATATGTGTGTGTGTGTGTGTGTGTATGAAACTAAATGATAAGTAAACATATAAAGTAAATCTGAGTAAATAATTCTTGAAGAATAAATCTGGTTTGTCTATAGTGTGTGCCCACCTCCAGTGGAGGAGCGTGAGGAGACACGCCTCTCGATCCTCAAATTAAGGGAACCTTAACTCGACCTTGCTTTGACAGGATAAATCCTCGTGGTTTCCGGTATGCTGGAACCTTGATACTAAATCTGTGAGGGTACAGATACCGTTAATCTGCAGAGCTTTACGCTCTATATTACCTAAATTTGTGAGGGTACGCATACCCTTAGGTTATCTACTACTGAGTCTGATCTATAAGGACGCTGATCCCATACTAAATTGAGTCCTTTACCCTAAAGTATACTATTTTTTAAGTCTTTTAGATGAGTTAGATTAACTACCCAGGTTATTAGGTCCTAAGTCTACTAATTATGGAAGATAGTATTCCTAGTTAGTTTAGTCTTATTCATTTGTGCAAGATTAAGGACTATGGTCCCACACATAGGGGAGGTTCCCAGGTAAGAGAGGTGCATCACAATGGACAACTTAAGTACTAAGGTTTGCCTTGCTAGAACATTCCCTTAGTTAGGGTCCTTCCTTAACTGAAATCTTTATTAAGGTCTGTTATGTAAGCCCAACCGTACAGTTCTAAAAGGTATCATCATGTATCATATAAGCATGAGTCTCTTCCCTAGCATGTCATCATATAAGCATAGTAATAAGCACATAGTAATATAAATGTTGTAAATACAACTGACTTGATTGATGGATCACTAACGTGGCACTGTCAACGTGTCAGGACCTCCATTCTCTTGGAATATCTTGGAACTAAGGAGCACTGACACTGGAAGCTCCAAGCGGCATAGAGGTTGCACCTAGAAAGGCCAACAAATACCACACCATAAAAAACCCATAATGAAACATAATTGTAAGCTCTGCGGTAACGATATGGCAATGCAACGACGGTCGTAGGCTTCCATAGGCCCACCACTACCAAAGTAGCAGTGCTGGGGGTTAATACCCTAGGCCATCCTTAAAAGGATTGGCTACCTACCTTAGGTGAAGACGTTGCATCTTTACAAGAAGAGGGAAGAGAATGAGCGAGGAACTCCGCACTAGAGAACGGAGGAGTCTGAAGCTTTGAACGAGTTGAAAGAGGGAAGGGAGAGCTCTATTTATAGGCGGAGAGGTGACTAAAAGCGTGGGCTAGGCCCTTTTCTAGCCCAGGAGGTTTGAATTAGGATTTCTAATCATTGCCAAGGTGTTGGAGCGCGCTAGGCCGTTGGAGCGCGTCGCTGCTTCCGTGTCGCTACAGTGTGACATGGGCGCTGCAACGCGTCTTTTGCCCAGTGAAAAGCGAATTAATATAACAACTATTAATAAAATCTATTTTTATTTTTGAAGAACCTGAAAAGCAAATTAATATAACAACTATTAATAAAATTGCTCTATCATTATAATATAAATGAACAACATCTTTACAAAATTATATTACCTTGAAACTCATTCCAAAGCCAATCTTGATTACATATTAAAGCCTCTAATTAGGGGTGGGAACAGGTCAGGCGGCCTTTTTCAAAGCTTGTTTTAATAAAGAGGTTAGACCCAGGTTATTATGAAAGCCTGTTAGGTCTGTCAAGCCGGCCTATTTATAAATATGTTCATATAGGTTTACTAAAAAAATAAACTTACATTACCTTCATTAAGACTCAAACTAGAGACATTCACCATACCAAGGCAATGCCTAAACCACTAGACTAGCATTATTTTTTGTAACATCTTATGCAATCATATTTATTAATATAATTTTACCATTTTAATTTTTGTTTTTAAACAAAACCTAAATTAAACTCATAGGCTATGAGTTTTGATCTTCACGGACTTTGAAACCATTTGGTTTAAGAATCAAATCAATCAAATGCCTTACAACTAAAATGGAATGATTTCAAAATCAAATCAATTCTTATTTTAACTTTCCATGAAATTCATTTATCAATTCATATTCCCATGACTTCCCAATTAAATAATTTTTCATTTTTAAATAAAATGGATTCCCAATTTTTGGAAATGGATCCTATCAATTATATTTTTTGTTAAGTACGATCTTTAACCATTAATTCTTTGTTGCTTATGTCATGTATGGAGCATACCTCACACTACAACAAAAATGACTATTATCGTCAAGACATTACCGTCAGATGCGAACTGACGGTAATACCGTCTGGAAAAACAAAATAGCCGACGGTAACCGGTCGAAGGAAATGGACCGCTGAAAAAGGCGTGCTATTACCACGGGATAGTCTTCTCGACGGAAATACCGACGGTAATTTTTTAGCGGGTTATGGGGGGAACAACATTTCCGTCGGCCCGAACCGACGGAAAATGAAAACGAATAGCAAACAGCCACGTGTATTCAATAATTTAATGGTGTAATCATTACCGGCAGTCCGATACGACGGTAAATATATCAGATTATAGCGGCGGTAATAACCGACGGTAAGTGCCTCGGTTATTCAACCGACGCNAATCGACCATTGGTGCTAAAAGTTGACTCTAAAGAAAAATTAGAAATTGGAATAGGAGGAAAATCTCTAGCAATCAATTTCAATGTTAGGAATTTCATCTCATTTGCTTTCTACCAACCTAAAATATCAAAATCTTCACTTTTGGTATTAGGCAACACCTTTTCATCCAAATAATGGTCTAACTCAGACTTTGTATCAATAAATGTAGACTTTTCATTCACATATATGGCAAAGCCATCTTTCCAATATTAATCCATAGTAGGAGTGCTTAAACTTTCCAATATCATTTCTTTCTCTATACTCTTGTTCACATACTCCCTAACCAGTTAAGTTTTGGCAAATGACTTTCACCTTCTCTATTTCGTCCCATGCCTTTTCTCCATATATTTTAGGAAAAATGTAATTCAAAAAATGCATTTTTTACCTAGGATCTAAAATAGTTCCCACAACCATCACCCAATTAATCACTCCTTCATACTTGTTAAATTCAGCAATCATGCATCTAGCCATTTTTTGAATTATTTCATTATTAGACCTTTCCCATTCTATCAAAGCCAACTTGATTTGGCAAATTTTGGAAAAGTAAACATTTGAGGTAGGATACAAAGTACGAGAACAACTCAATCACACTATAAAATAATCTCAACCTTAGCCAAATTTCATTTGCCACATCCCAATCCTCATCAATTGGCAAACTTTTGTATTGAGGCTTACGTAATGGCCTGATATGGCCACATCAAATATAAAAAAGTTAAACTTCACCTAGTTTTATAATCAAGAGCAAGGGTCTTATTATAAGAAATGTTCAATTGCTCACATGTTTCTTTAAATTTTTCTCCATCTTAGGTGTTGTTGTCTAATAGTGCACACTATCTCTCACCTTTTCAATAACATCAAATATAAGAAGCAGCCCATCCTTCACAATTAAATTTAATATGTGTGCACGACAACACATATGAAACAATTGACCACCAAAAAAAAAAAAATTTCCTAGGTGCATCTTACTTAAAATAGTATCAACCATAAAATCATTTTTAATGCAATTATCAACTATCAAGGTGGATATTTCTCTATTAAGATTTTAATTTAACAAACATTCTACCAGAATATCAGTAAGGGCATTGGCAGTATGGGATGCATGCACATAAATAAACCTAAAGCAAATAATAAGCATATAAGTTTTATAGTTTACAACAAATCACTAACAAGTAGGAAATACTATAAGGAAGAAAAAAAAACGCTATTACCTCATAAGTTGGCTTTGCAAAGCCCAAGAATCATCAATGTAATGAGTTGTGACAACCATGTATCCTCTACTTAATTGCAACTCGACTCTTGTTCATTTGAAGCAACTTCATTGTCTTTGACTTCTCACTATCAAAGAGTTTCATAACGTCACTCTTTATAGCAGTACGTGAAACCACCTTATAGAGATGTTGAAGAGTATTGCAAAATATCCTAAAACAAACGTGGTCAACTATGGATAGCAGATACTCATGAAGACAAATCGCTGCAGAAAGCTCTCTCCTTGTCATTTCTTGTTAATTTAGAATTTGCAAATATTACATATGATGATAAACATTATGTGAACTTTATTACTATGTGTATTAAGTGTTTCAACAAAATAAAGAAGGAAATGCCCAAAAGGTTTTAAAATAAAGAAAGAAAGAAAACAAGAAAGATGGGACATGTGCTGAGAAGAAATAAAGCTACAAGACAAAATAAGGAAAGGAAATATTTAAGTGTATGGGATAAAAGTTGGAAATCAAATTAAGAAAGGGAAAGTGACGTGATGTCACTAGGAAAGGAAAAAGGAAATAAAAAAATTATATTAAGGGAATCAATCAAGGAAAATGATTGACAATTGACAAGTCAATGAAATTTTCATTGGGAAACAAATCTTCCCACAATCAACAAGGAAAGAAAAGAAGAAAATTATGCTATTAGAGACAACATTTCAGGGAATAAATTCCCCATGGTCCAAGAGTTATGCTGCTACAATATGGAAAGAAAGAAAAGAGAATGAGACAAAAAGGAAAGCCAATTTTTTCGTCAGAATGAGGCAAGATCAAGGCTTATTTCACGCCGCAGTTATGGAAGAAAAAAAAGAAAGGAAAACGTGAGCAATCCTTGAGAAAGGAAAGAAGAAAAGAAAAGAGAAAGTACTGATATCGTGCTACAAACGGTCAAAATTTCTTTTGGAAAAGGAAAGAAAGAAAAAGAAAGAGGAAATAGACATGGAAGCAATGATCCTGCATATATGGAAACTACACAAGAGCTGTCAAGAAAAGGAAATTTAAGAAACAACTTGAAAATAAAGAAATTAAACGAAGCCAGACTAAAACGGATTTCACGCTACAAATTGCAGAGAAAAGGGAAACTGCTTCGGAAAGGGAAGCAAGAAAAATAAACTCATATTGCAACGGTCATTAGATAGAAAAAGAGGAAAATAAAGAAAAATGGAAAATGTGAGGAAAAACCTCCATTAAAGAGTGTAAACAGAAAACTTGGAAACAAGAAAGGAAGAGCTAGATTCATGGAAATCAAGAGGGAAAAGCAAAGCTATATCAAGCAAGAATCATATAAGAAATAGGAAAGAAGGCATGAATGAAGGACATGACTTTAAGCATCAAGCTTGAAGAATCTGCTTCAAGTCAAATATAAAGGGAATGTCCTCCATCATTCTTCAATAGAGAAAAACGAGAGACAAAGGCCACCATTGAAATACATGCATCCTCAAGACCTCCACCTACAAACCTCTCCTATTCTGAATAGTTTATTTTCAATCCTCTGATTTGGTATTTTGGTATTTTATTGCTTGGTGAGAAAATTGGTTATTTGAGAGTTTGATTTTGGCGAGTAACAGAGAGCTTGAGAGAAAGAGTTTATTTCAAGTTTCGGCCTTTGGAAGTTTTGTTTGTGAGTTTTGAAAGGAACCATTGGTACTTGTATTTGAAAGCTTTGTGAAAGAAAAGTGATTTTGACGTTTGAAAAATAGGACGTAGATTTCCTAACTAGGAATCAAACTAGTATAAATTTTGTGTGTGTTCTTCTCTTCCCTCTACCATTTATATTTTTTATCCTTTAAAAGAAATTCTGTTTTCATTTTGAAAAATCTATTTTTCCAAAAAACTTGTCTCTCTAAATACAAGAACACATCTCCTAAGATTTTAGGAGACAACTTTTTAAGAGAGTTTGATTTTTCGTTAGATTCAACCCCCTTCTCTAGCCACATAAAACCATCTTTTCTTGATTAAAAGAATATGCACGAACCATAATTGTTTCACAATCATTTGGTGCGTCCGTCCTAAGCAAACATTGCCTAATATCCTGAGTGGTGTGGAGTTTACAGTTTCTAAAGCGACCTTTCAAGTGTGAACTCCCATGATTAGAGTCACTAGTGAGTTTTGCTTTACAATAGTTGCAAAATACTTTCATCTTCCCAACAATTTCTTTCTTTGTGAAGTGATTCCACACATCTGAAGTTAATTTTATTTTAACGCCTCCACTTGTAGTAGGAGGAACTAAGCATGGGGTTTTTGTTTGAGGTTGACTTGCATTCGCTAGTTCTTTTAAATTAGCCTGATCAACTTCAGGTGATTCTCTCACAACAGGTATTTCACTCCCAATGGTTGTCATAGCTTAATTATTGCTCTTATGCGTGGACATTTGATTATTGCTCTTAGGCATAGGCAATTCATTGGTAAATATTCTATCAATGGTAAAACAAGTGTTAAAAAAACTAATAAAAATATAATCATAAAAACAAGATCAAGAAAATAAAAAAATATGTATAAAAATCAAAACTTACTTAATAGAAATAGGCACACAATTGTCATGGGATATATTGGCATATGTTAAAGAGATACAATAAACAGGACCCCATTAAACTTGGCCTATAATGGGATGGATTGACCTTTCAAACTAAAAATTTCCCTTTGAGTTTCTTGAAGGGGCAATATTGTCTACATGAATTAAAAAACACGCGTTACACGTTTTTGTTTCTTTTGCTTTAGCCCTAATTAATGATAAACTTGTTTACAAAGGGGTCATGCTCGAGGTGGCCAGATCAGGACTTTTATATACAATCAAATGAAATTTAGTTCAACCAAAAAATCCAATAGTAATTTTTAAGTCACAAAAAGACACTACTATTGAGAGAGAAGCCAAACACAAAGAAGCCAACAGATACATAACAAAATAATATAAACAAAATCAGAAACAATAGATACACCAAATACCAATTGTAGATACGTCATACACCAAAGCTCATTTAGTAACAAAGATAAACTCCTCCATGAAAAAGAACACTTACAGATAAAGGCGTAATCATCATTACTAGGGGTGTTCACGGAGGAGTTTTTTAATGAACCGAACCTGAACCATATACAAACATGTTTTTTTATTAGGTTCTCTAGCCGAATCGGTTTTGATTTATCTCGAATTAGTTTAGAAACAGTTATAGTAAAATAAAAATGGTTCGAACCTGTTTTATTTTGTTTTTTTTTTTTTAATTATTGACTATGCTTCTTCAAGAGGCTTCCTGCGCTAAACATAACCTTTCTCCTTTTGGAAATCAAAAACAATATCAATATCTTCATCCTCATCGTCCCCAGCAATCCTCCAACCACCACGTCATCATCATTGCCAACCACCACATCATTGTCGTCGTCATCCACTGGGTTTGGTGCCACCAGACGAGAGAGTTTGTGTTCATTGTCGGGCAACCATGGTGGCTCTCTGCCACCAAATTTCGCTTTGACACCACTGACATGATTGTCGCTAGTGGACCGTCACCGCCCATGGATTGGAGGTAGCACTCATACTGCTGCTGGAGAAGAAACCGGCCTTCTCGCGTAAGATGAGTTATGTGTTGCTTCCGCCATCAAATCTATCACATTGCCTCCGTTCTTCCATACGCGGGGCTCCGCTTCGCTACTCTCGTTCGTACGTGGTGCCATGGCAGATGATGAAAATTGCAAGGAAGAGAAAAGAAAAAGGAAGATCATTAGATCTGTGGGAAGAAGAATAAGAAAAATAATCAAATCGTTGAACTGTGATAGGAAGAAGGAGGAGGAAGATAACCAATTTTTTTTTGTAGACAAGACGATCAAATTTGGTTGGTGCACGAAGGAACATATTCGGCAAGGGTTTTTCTTGCTTTTTTTTTTTAGGTTGTCTGCCCGGTATCTAAGGCTTAGCTTTGACTAATACGGGTCGACCCGGGTCGCGCACCTGGCTATGGCGGGTGAGTCTCCCCAGCCGTACACAAGGTCTCGAACTCGGGACCTTGCTTAAGTGATACCAAGCCGCTTACCACTTGGACCAACCCTCGTTGGTAATTTTTCTTGCTTTTTTGACATAACTGGTTATTAAAATTGTGCGTGATGTAAATTTTTTACTACACAGTGCCTTATAAGAATGAGAAAACTGATTGGAAACTTAGTTTCAGCGTATTATTCTCGATGTCTCCCTAATATTACCACACAATTTACGTTGCAGATCAGATGAAAAAAAAATAATCGGACCGTGATTTACATTCCTAATGCTCCTAGTTTGTATATTATTTATGTTGTGCTTTAGACTTAGTAATGCTTGGACTAATGACATTGACATTGGTAATTGCGATAATTTTGTACACCTAATATGTGAGAATAGGTACTTACTAAACTTGCTGAAGTACACTTAGTTAAGAATTAAACTTGCAAGAGCTATAGCTAGTGTGTCCTCATGATTTTGCATTATGGATAGTAGCAAGCGTTCCTGGATGAAGATTTTTTTTTTTTCTTTCTAATTTGTGGACTCCGTATGGTCTGTTTTATGTTTTTGACACTGATGTGATGTGTCAAATGGTTTAGGGAGTGGTCCCAAATGAAATGAGTATGCTCTGTATTTTGTTTGAGCCCTTAAGTAGATTTTTTGAGTTTACTCTCTTTCAAACTATGGGGTAAAAAATAACACTTGGCTTCTGCCAATATTTTGGTGGTATTAGTATTACCCATAGTTATAAGAGTGTTGTTACTTCCGTTGGTACTGGGTGTATAATAGAATAGTTGTCATCTTATAACTAGTCTGACATACATTGACAAAGGATACATGGACTCTCTTTCCCACTCTCTTCTTCCACTTAAAACACTTGCATCCACGCTCCCTCTTTAATAAACATTATAAAATAAATGAGTAAACACTATTGAACACAAAAATAAATGTCTCACACTTCTACTCCCTCGCCTATTTTGTCATAAACAAACATTACAAATATAAACAAACGTTACGTCACAAATGAACAAACATTATACAACACAAAAATGAAAAATAAACAAACATTACAACTCATAAACAAATATTACAATTCTCGTAATCAAACATTATAACACACATAAAGAAACATTACATCACAAATGAACAAACACTATACCACACAAAAACGAAAAATAAACAAATATTGCAATACACATAAATAAACATTACACCATATATGAACAAACATTATACCACACAAAAAATACCATAAAGAAACAAAAAAATAAACAAACATTACAGCACGCATAAATAAACATTACATCATAAATGAATAAACACTATACCACACAGAAACAAAAAATACATAAATATAACAACACTCATAAACAGACATTACATCACTCCTAAACAAACATTACAACATATATGAACAAGCATTATACTACATAGAAATAAAAAAAAACTACAACACTCATAAACAAACATTTTACCAAAATAGAAACATTACAAAATAAAGAGAACAACTTAAATCATATAAGAATGAGGAAAAAAAAAAGAACAAGAAAAGATAAATGGAGAAGAAGTAAAGAACGTAATAAAAAATAAATGAAAGTTGCAGGTAAAAAAATTGAGAAAAAATAAAAATAAAAGGAGAGTGTGGGAGAAGGAGTAGGAGAAAGAGAAGGAGAAGAAGAAGCAACAACAGTGTAAGGTTAGGCAAGAAGAAGAGCAAGTGAGTGAATTGAGGGAGCGTAAGTGGGAGGATAGAGAAATTAATATTTTATTTAGTTATACAAAAAGTTGTCAACATTTTATTGTACACGAAGACTTTCTTCTATTACTTGGATCAAAGAGTAAATTGCAGTTGCACAACAAATATTTTATGTGGTGATGATTTAAAATTTCAACAAATAAAACAATGAACAGTTGCCTAATAAGTTGCACAATAGATTACTTACTTTGGTTCATTTGTGTCACTTTCACTTTTTATGTACATTAAAAAACTAATGTATTTGTCACCGAATCAGTGTCAATTGAAGAGGGTGTAGCTTAGTTTAATTCTACTATTAGACTTAGCATAATTCCACACGTGGCAATTAACCAACTTGCTTATGCTAGGTTCTGTTCTGTTAGGAGTTAGTTAACTCTTAAATGTTTCTGTTGTAACCACTTGTACTGCAAATCTCATAGCTAAGTTCTCTAGCTTTGGTCTCAGTGTACACTATATAAGGCAGAAGCATGTATTCATCACACTTGATTGATTGAATGAAATTCTAGAAAGGAAATTCATTTTAGTTCATACTTTTCACATGGTATCAGAGGCTGGTTTCTATCTAGAAGCTTCCGCAACACTGCATCAATTATGGCAAGAAAAGACATTTAGCTGAGTCATGTTTTGAAATCATTGGCTATCCAACTCACTGGAAGCAGAAATTAGCACACAAAGTCACTACTGATGGTGAACTTGATGCGGTCAGCAATGTGTTCTCACAAGGAGATTGGTGAAGCTTCAACTTTCAGTTTTACTCAAGAACGATATATAATGCAATTTTGGCTTTGATCCAACCTCATGGTTCCATGAATCCTTCATCCCACACTGCCAACCAAATCACAGTTCATGAAACTCATCCAATAGGTAAAGTCTATCTGTTATCTTGTGTTTCTTCCAAATTTAGCCCTTGGATGGTGGATACAGGAGCCATTGATCATGTCTCTAACCCTCTATCTATTTTTTAGACCTATAAAAATACTAAACTAGTTTTCATAAAATTGCCTAAATGACATTACTACTTCCACCAACATTGCTGGAACTATCTATTTTTCCACTAACTTTTCCCTCACAAATGTGTTGTATCTCCCTTCTTTCAATTCCAATATGATATCTGTATCTAAAATAATAAAATCTTCCCTTGCAAATTTGAGTTTACTGATTTTGGATGTGAGATTCAAAATTTTCATTCGATGAAGAGGATTGGTGCAGCTAGCTTGAAGCATGACCTTTACATAATGGATACTGCAGTAGCTGGGATTCCTAGACTTCATTCTGTAAATTCAGTTTCTCATTCCAAAGTAAATTTGTGGCACTATGGATCAGGCCATCCTTCTGCTTCCATTTTAGATGTAATGAAACAATGTTATCCTTTTATCAAATGCAATAAAGATCATATGCCTTGTGATTCATGTCACTTTGCCAAGCAAAAGAAACTTCCTTTCAAATATAGCACTAGTACTTATAATTCTGCGTTCGATTTAGTGCATCTTAATATTTGGGGACCTGTTGCTCATTTATCCTTTTTTGGTCATAAATACTTTGTAACCATAATAGACAACTACTCTAGATTTACATGGATTCAATTCATGAAACAAAAATCAGAAACTAAATGGCATATTTTTAATTTCATTCAATTTGTCTCCATTCAGTTCCAAACAACAATCAAATGCTTTAGAACTGATAATGGAGCAGAGTTTGTCCAATTAAAATCTCTTTTTGCATTTAATGGTATAAGTTGTGTAGAAACGCTTCACCAAAATGACATTGTAGAGCGAAAGCACCAACACATTCTAGGTGTTACTAGATCATTGATATTCCAATCAAACTTGCCTAAATGTTTCTAGAATTTTGCTACTGCACATGCTTTTTATTTATTTATTAACAGATTGCCTAGCACATTGTTGCATAACAAGTCTCATTATGAGCTTGTTCCACAACCTGTCAGATATGTTCCCTCTCAAAATATTTGGGTGCTTAACTTATGCTACTACACTCACTGCACATAGAACAAAGCTAGATCCTAGAGCTACAAAATGCATTTTTTTAAGGATTTAATGATAGAATTAAAGATTTTGTGTTATATGATTTGGAAACAAAACAGATTTTTGCATCCAGGCATGTCATCTATTATGAGGATCATTTTCCAACTCTACACATTGTTATTTCCACCACATCAAATGCATACAAACATTCTTTATTTTCCTCACCTAGTTGCGATCTATCTTCTACTACTGATTCTACACTACCTCTCACTACACATAGCACATCTACACATCCTCCTCCCATACCTCCACAAGAATCCTTACCTCCCTAGGAACCCTTACCCCAACACCAGCATAAGCAAATCCTTACGAGATCCCTTAGGCACAAACAACCTCCTACAAATAGGACTACCATTGTGCATTGACCAATTCAGGTTCAGCTGCTTCTTGAATTTTGCCATTGCTCACTTGCGTTATTGCATTGCCATTGTTGGAGCTCCACTCCGTTGCTGCCATTTAGGCTCCTATATGTTGCCGCCAATCAAGATTTTCTTTGATGTTGTTGGAATGGAGGTTGTGCAGCCTCAAGCTCTTCCATGTTGCCACCACTCGAGATATGTCACACTATCATCAACATGGAGGTCATGCGGCGCGAGGGAGTGATGTTTGATCTCTACCATGTCATGATGCCATGTATCAATCAAAAACCCTACCACGGATCCCGATTCACAACCACTGCAGTCCCCATTGCTTGGCCAAAGTTGCTCTAGATGGATTCGCCGCATGCTCTATTCGGGATCTCCTCTTCATTGTCTACAACAGCACTCAACCGTCACTTCATAGATATGTCTCCATTCGCCAGGGTCTTGAGCATTCCATTCATCAAGTCCTCCACCTTTTGAGATTCCAAGTTGAACAAAATTGGTTTTGAAATTTATTAGGCAAAGTTAAAAAAATTATTAGGCAAAGCTTTACCATTTCTTTATAAGTATTGTGACTTCTTTCATTAGCAAAACAACCCGTAATGAGAAAAGAAATACACAAAAAATGGTACCTAAAATCCACCGAGGAATGTGTCACTAGTTCTGAAAATTGGATTTGCTTCATCATATAGTGGCTAATCTAACATGTGTCGTATGAACAACTTAAAAGTGTTTTCATATGGGCAAAAAGTAGGGTGTTTTCTCAATTTTATATGGTAAGAGAACTTTACTTCAACAATGTAGATTGAAACTGGTTTCATTACCAATCTTTTTGCAGAGGTTGCTACTGCTAATATGCATAAACAATTTAATTCTGAAGTTTGAAGGGTCATCAATCTATTTTCCAAATGTATCAGAAAGTTGTTTATGCATAACCTCCAAGCATCCAGAGACCCCATAGAGGTATCCTTCGTTACT